>JANAVB010041416.1:13816967-14022479 GCA_029216955.1 Iris pallida
TTTAAGCCTAATAATATTTTGAGCTATTTGATTTAGAATATTACATATAGCTCTCTAAATATTATTTATAGTATATATATGGCTAAATATTACTAGTAAGTGTCAAATTCCTTAATCAATTCCCTTTGTGACTTAATTTGATTATGACTAATCAAATGATTCCTTTTTGTGCTTTTCGTTGTGGACTTCTACCATAATTACGTTGCGTACTCAACAATAATTATGGGACATTCTATATTTGGGCAATCTCGAAAATTTCTTTGCTATGACCATCTCGTAATGCTTGGGAATGTAGCGATCTTCGGCATAATTATACTACTCTTTGGGAATTTATTATGAATGTTAGCTTTGATATTTTTCGTGTCGACAAGTTCGAATCGGTCACGTTGACAATAACCACCCAAGACAAGTAATCTACACTTATATGATTATCCATTTCATAAATATTGCTATAGATGCTTGTGTAGTTAGCATGAAACATTTTGTGACACTAGTAGCATACACTTAGTACTCCATGACTATATTCCATGGCTAGTGACTTATTATTCATGATTAGTAATTTTACGTGCCACGACTTGTGATTTGGAGTACTATTGGGTGGGGGAAATACTTTAGTACACATATAGGCTATCCTGAACTATCCTATTAGTCTTTACTTGCCTAGTAGCAGGCGCACATGATACGTGCGTCATGCCAGATCTTACCCCTAGCCGCTCACATATGGAACACAGTATTTTAATAACTTATAATTAAATTATATTTCAATTCATGCCATGTTTAGCCATGATTAGCCTTGTTTATCATGATTAGTCGTTTATTAGCCATTTATTTACATGATCATTATTCTTAGCTAGTTGCTTATTATTTCCTAGTTACTTGCATGTTCCTTTACTTACTATATCTCATTCCATGACTATCACATGTATTTGTAGTTTATATTTTGTTAATACTAACATATGTGTAAGTGTTGTTGGCCCATTGGTCATGGTCGAACCTGATTTTAATAATTGATCTAATCCTGTCTTGATATAAGGGCTACTTGGACATTTGCTGAGAACTTCTACTATACTGTTCAAGACTAAAGCTGTTTTGCCACATGAGTCTGTATTTCAATATTCAATATAATTTTTATATTTATTGAGTCTAGGAATACTTTGCACACCGAGTCGTACTGGCAAATAGGTTATCCCAAAATATTTTAAAATATCGTATGATTTTAAAAATAACCCATTTTATAAAATTCCTCCAACAATTAAACTCTGGACACCAACAAAGTTCGGCCCGAGTTCGGTCCGAACTCGCTCCGAGTTCGTTTGGTGCCGTTGGATTTTTGAATTTGGTCATCCTGCAGTTATGGACGCAACAGCTACTTACTGAGATTCTCTCAAAGAATTACGTCCGAATTCACCACGAGTTCTGACTTTGGAAAACCTATAAATAGATAAGAATTTCATTCATTTTAACACACCTCTCTTCTCTCTTCTCTCTAAGCTTAATACGTCTTCCAAAGTGTTCTAAGCTCTTTCATTTTCAAATTCTAAGCCAGTTATAATTCTCTAGTCGATTTGCCAGTACGATACGGTCTAGAAGTTTCAGAGAGATTATAATTAGAGGTTTGATAGAAGAAAGATACTTCATAATTGAAGTTGGTCGAGTACTTCGGATCAAAGCTCGCGTTATAGAAGTTGCAAGGATTTCATATAAAAACTTGCAGTATTTTTTCATAGTGGATTCTACTGGAAGCTAGAGTTCTTCCGACTGGAATAGTCCTCACAAGAGGAAAACCAGTATACATCGCCGTATTTGCGTTTGCTTTCTGATCTCTGCCTTTTCATTTACTTATTTGTGATATATTATATGTGATCTTGTTGCTAACATTTTTAATTAGCTAAAATCTGCTGCCTACTCTATTCACCCCCTCTAGAGTATTGTGTTTTACAATTCGTTCCTATAATTGGTATCAGAGCAGATTATACAGGTAAAGCGAGGTAACAATGCTATTATATTCTTTATTATTACAGCTGTTATATAGATCATAGTATCACACATGGTAATTATGAAATTCACAAGTGAAGGCCAAGCCACAAGTAGACCTCTACTGTTTGACGGTACAAATTACACATATTAGAAAACATGGATGAGTTTCTTCTTAAAATTTCTAGATTTTGACTTACGGTCTATTGTGATTGATGGCTATAAGAAGCCTGTACGTATTCTTGTTAATGGAGAGTTGGTTGAGAAACCACATGACAAGTATACTGAAGCTAAAAAGAAATATGCCAGTCTTCATGCACGTGCTATTAATGCTTTATTTTATGCCTTAGACATGACTGAATTTAACATGATGTCTATGTGCACAACATCAAATGAAGTATGAAAACTTCTCGAAGTGACTCACGAAGGCACAACGTAGGTCAAGGAGTCAAAAATCAGCAGACTTACTCAGGAGTATGAGGCATTCAAGATAAAGCCAAACGAATTCATCACTCAGATGTTTACATGATTTCTGGATATTTTAAACCCTCTGTCTTCATTAGGCAAGGAATACAGTAACCATTAGAAGATTCGTAAACTTCTACGAGCACTCACGAAGAACTGGATTCCAAAGGCTACTGCAATCATTAAAGGGAACGACCTCACCACTATGTCTCTTGAAACACTCATGGGTAAGCTACTCACGCACGAGCTGGAAATTCAAGACTTTGAAGATGTTACACCGAAGGAAAAGTCGATCGCTTTCAAATCTCAACACAGAAGAACTGTCGAAGATAATTCCGACGACAGTGACTCTGACTCTAAAGGTCAAGATCTCCTAATAAAAAAGTTCAAGAAGTTCATGAGTTTCAATAGAAGAATAAAGGAGCACAACAACAACAACAACGAAGAAGATCCTATCTTCTACGATTGCAAGAAGAAAGGACATATGAAAAAGGACTATCCAACAACATCATCATTGTAATGCCCCGCTCTGCACGGTACATTACGATGAGTCATTGACTCAAAGAGTTGTGTTGACCCAATGAAGTATCTATGCGAATCAATACAAGTGTTAAGTTGGCCCGAGAGAGTATTGAGCCAGTTTGAAGATTCTAAGAAATCAAATCGTTGCAATGCACAAGTCTAATTGGATCAAATAGCGATTTTGGTTGGTTTCGGCTACAGGCTACGCTTTTATGCTGAATGATAAGAGGCCGACATTTTGCCTTATTCACAAAAGTGTCCGCAAAACCAAAATATTGCCTTGTAATAAACTAAGGCAAAGTCAATGGACTTAGCCCCTTCAGAAGAATCCAGACTTAGACTTTCAAAGGTACGCTCGGAGTCTGGCTTGGCCGATGCGACCATTGCTAAGGTGGGTGGCTCGAAGGAACCTGCCTTTGCTTAGCCTAGACACATAATAATACGGACAATGTTACTAAATCGCTAAGCGATAACCCCCTGTATGCTAATAAGAGAACTCAACACACCTAGCTAAAGGAATAATCCCATCTTGTATGCTTGTGTAGAACATGGAAATGATCTCGGAAATTTACTTGAATCCTCGCACGACACTCCATGCTCGTGCTAAGGCACAGCTTACGTTTCAAGTACCTTATGCGCTCAAGTATGCAATGAAACAATAAACACAACTTGAGACAATAAACAATGAATGGTTTACTAAATTGAGGCAGAAAGACTATCAAAATAGTTGTTCTGAGTAAAGTAATAGAAAACTATCGAAAGGCTTTGGGACCGTTGGGTCGCCAAGGTAGTTCCCGTACCGGGAGTTACATAATAAATGAATGAATGAACAAATGAAAGAAAGAACAAGTGAAAGAATGAAAGAAAGGAAAGAAGAACTTGGACGATTAGAAGCTGGGTGTACCAGAGATCGTGTCGAAAATAAGTAAATGAATGAAAAAAAGAAAAAAGATGATTAGCAACAGGTATGATGGAGACGTGCAACGAGGCTCACTACCCGCACTGCACGGATGCCGTCGCCAAACTAGTTGATAATCCGTTATAGCTCAGAGAGCCGATAAGATAAAGAAATGAAAAGAGAATACGAAATGGTCGCGGATAACTTATGCACGAGTAAAGAAAAAGAAGGATTCCTCGGACGATCAGAAGCTGGGTGACCACGGATCGTGCCAGCCTAGGAGGAATCACGGCTTACGGACGACTTAGGTGAGGGCTTGGTCAGCTCAAGCGATGTAATGCCGGTATGCGTAGCCTATCAGGGTGTACCAGCCATTACCGTCTGATAGATACTACGAATACCACATTCAGGAAGTCCAAATGGCTTGTAGTGCCAGCGACCGATGCATATAGATTAAGTGGGCTCACGGGTGGCAATCCACGTGCGAGTCCTTGCATTGAAACAAGTAATATGAGTAAGCTGAACAACTGAGTAATTGGATGAATATCTGAAGAAAACGTGAATACAAGACATCTTAAAAAATAAGTATCTCGTCCACTTGAGATAGAAATATGCCCATGATGTCACTACCATATTTTAGCTTGAGGGTATTTTGGTCATTTTTTTATGAATTATTTATTAATTTATTGCATTGGTGTTGTGATTTTTGACTTTTGCTAGTTGAGACTATAGAGACTAGCCTAGAGTTTGACTTTGACCTTGGTGTGATACTTGTTGTATTTGTGCTTGTGTTAGCCTAGATTGCATAGACTAGGTTTGGTTAGGCCTAGAATAACTTGTTAGACTAGATTAGACCTAGAATAGATTGGTTGACGTAGTTTGACTAGGATTGTTGACTAGAGTTGACTTTAGTCTAGAATGACCTAGAAATCATGTAGAATGTATTGTAATCTTCAGTATTACCTTTCTGGACATTTTGTGACTTGTGTTGTTTTAAATAGGACTCATATACTCTGTTTGGACATCTATACTCATCAGACACTCAGGATATCAGACGAGTACATTCTCTGACCGTTTTATACTTGTTAGGATTTATATTTATGCTCTAGATTACTTTACTTGATGTTGTCACGTTGTTAACAAGGATTGATACTATATGGATCCTTTCATGAGATGTTATCCCCCTCGGGAGCATCGGGATACGTCATATCATGTGCTTTTCACGTACATCATGTATTTATGTGCTTTTATCATTTATGTGCACTCTTGTGATTCATGTACTCTCATGTTCACAGAGCCCCCATGTATACTTCATGTGCACCCATTTATGGGCCTCCATGTGAAATCATGTGCAATAACATAACTTGTCTAGACCTTTGTGTATTGATTGGGGTACGGAAGAGTATAAATGGTCATGTGAACAATTCCAAAGTAGTGTAATCATGTACAAACTCTTTAGTATAATCATGTGCAAATTCAAACCGTTCATATGTCTATCTTGTACACTACATCACTAGCCACTGATAGTTCTTACTTATAGTAGATATTTCCTTACAATCATCTCTTTTACTTCATATATATTCTTCAGCATTTCATGTATCTTACTCTATAGCATGCTTACATTTTTTGTCATGATATGAACTGCGTGAGATATATTGTGCTCGTTCCTGTCCTGACTGGACCTGTTGAAATATTACAGATGACATTGAGGTGTTCTGTCCTACGTACTATAGAGCAGGCCTAGATGACACCTGCGAGCTGGACTCCCAGGAGGACCCAGTCCTTGCAGAGGACATTACCCAGTAGTCTAGGCTATTTAGCTAGACTAGTTATCTTACTTTATTGTCTTGTCTCATTTGGATAATTTATGTATATATTTGGGATCTTGTTGTTATTCTGGATGTTTGTGGAGATGTTGTCTTAGACACTTAGACTTCTTTTCCTGTTGTATTTCTCTTGGTGATTTTTATATCATATCTATCTATCTATCTTATCGTACTTCTCCCTTAGTTGTGATTGAGTTGTACATTTCTGTATTGTCCTCCGTTTGGAGAGTATATACTGTACATGTACCTTATAATTGTTAGATGTATGTGACCTAGGAAAATGTTCTACCGCCGACACTGCGGCATAGGCTGGACGTACCCACTTCTCATACCCCTACACTGGGTGCGGGTCGTGACACATTTTTAGTGGTGGCCCATACAGGTCTAGATTTGTAGTGGTATTCGAACTAGAGTATCACTACAGCCTGCAGTAGGATGTAGGATATAGTTTTGAGGCACTCAATCACATTAGAAAAACTCTTATCCAATACTTGCCATCTAAATTCTTGCTGATTAAATGCTTTTCTTTGAAAATAAACTGTCCTCTTTTGATTTTTTGCTTCATTCTCAGTAATTACTTCTTGTTTGATCTGTCTTCAGGATGGTTATGGAGACACGATCTCATCGCTCCAACCCGGGAGATACTATCGAGAGGTCGGCCACCTCTCGTCCTGTTTAGCAGGGCCCTGGGATCGCAACTCCTGTTATGCCAGCTCAGGTTGGCATTTCTGCTGTATTTGGAGGTGCACCTCCGCCTGTACAGAGACCTTCCCCCATCATTCCTGATTTCTTCCAGTAGCAGCCGCCTTCGTGATTGGTTGACACAGCGTAACTATACGCCTTCTTTTAGAGGATGGTGGAGGCCAAGTAGCAGCAGTCCGCTCATTTTCAGTAGGGCATAGAGAATGCCCATCAGCTTGCCCTGGCGACGGTGGAGAGAGTCATTGTGCAGCCCCAGACAGGCCAGATGCAGCAGTATCAGCTGAGGATACCAGGGATTCAGGAGTTCCAGAAGATGCGTTCGTGGGACTTTTACGACACAGAGGGGATTCTGTATGCGGATGACTGGATAGAGCACATCGAGGAGATCTTTCGACTGGCATACATTCCAGTACGACTGCAGATTGATGCGATAGGTAGTCAGATACAGGACCTGGCCCGCACATGGTACCAGACGGACCCGAGGGTCGGTACAGAGGGACAGCGTTGGGCAGCCTTCAAGAAGCTGTTCAAGAAGAAGTTTTTCTCTGACACAGCTCTTGGCGCCCTGGAGACGCAGTTTAAGAGCTTAGTTCAGGACAGTCAGACTGTCGAAGAGTATGCAGGGGAGTTCTACCGTCTGGGCAAATTTATTAAGGGACTCAGTGAGACGGCGAAGGCCCAGAGATTTTGGAAGGGGTTAGTCAAGGAAGTCGAGTCCTTGACCAAGAGTGACCGGAGTGGCACTTTTGAGGAGATTCTGGTGGGTGCCCTAGCAGCAGAGGATGATCTTGAACTGAAACTCAAGAGGGGACGAGACGCTCATGGAGCCAGCAGCAGCGGAGGCCAGGCCAAGAGGCCTCACTTTCAACAGCAGCAGCAGAGGCAGTTCCAGCCACAACAGTTCCAGGGGCAGGGCCGTGCACCTTTTTAGTAGGTACAGCAGCAGCAGCCGAGGTTTCAGCTACAGGAACTCAGGCAACAGCCCGTTAGTTGTGGCTTCTGTAAGAAGCCAGGGAATGTATGGAATGACTTCAGGAATAGGCTCAGGAAGTACCTACTCTGCGGTTCGACGGAGCACCAGCTAAAGGAGTGTTCCTTGTCTTCGGGACGAGCAGCTCAGGGAGCAGGAGCCAGGGCTCCAGTAGTGCAGCAGAAGGGACCCTTGTAGACTCAGCAGCAGAGGTTCGTTCAGCACCAGCAGCAAGCCAGGGAAGGTCAGCAGGGGAGAGCTTTCGCCATGGTAGTTGAGGACGCAGAGGTTATCGGAGAGCTGATCGCAGGTTCTATTCTTATCGACTCCAATCCAGCTTTTGCATTGTTTGATTCTGGGGCTTCCTACAGCTTCGTGTCTGTATTTTTTGCTATTAGACACCATCTTGTTACTGAATCATTATCTAGGACTTGCAAGATCATGACCGGGGGTGGCGTCATCCTTATTAGTGATATTTGCAAGAGTCGGAGAGTTGATTTGGGAGACCGAGAACTGGATGTGAGGTTGCTTGTGATGCCACTACCGAACTACAATATCATGCTCGATATAGATTGATTGAGGAGGCATCATGCCAGTATAAATTTCCGTAGGAGTAGAGTTCTTTTCAGAGCGCCAGGAGAGCCATAGTTCGAGTTCACCCGACGTCAGGCAGAGCAGAGCAGCAAAGTTTTCTGCGGAGTATCAGTTGAGGAGCAGGCAGTGCGACACCCTTTGACAGCAGAGTTCATGGACGTCTTTTCGGAGGATTTGCCAGGAGTACCACCGGACAGAGGCGTGGAGTTCTCTATAGACTTAGTGCCCAGTATAGAGCTGATATCTCAGCACGTCTATAGGGTGAACAATAGTGAGCTGGTAGATTTAAAGAAGCAGGTGGATAAGGTGCAGGACAAGGGCTTCATCCGATCGAGTTCTTCACCATAGGGTGCACCGGTACTCTTTGTACCAAAGAAGGATGGGTCGGTAGGGATGTATATCGACTACAGGGCACTCAACAACCTTACGATCAAGAACAAGTACCCGTTGCCGAGGATCGACGATCTTTTCGATCAGCTGAGTGGGACGGGGGTATTTTCTAAGATTTATCTGAGGTCAAGCTACCATCAGGTGAAGGTGAAGATGGAGGATATCCCGAAGACAGCATTCAAGATACGGTATGGCCAGTTTAAGTTCATAGTGATGCCGTTTGGGTTGACTAATGCCCCGACGGTATTCATGAACCTGATGAACAAGGTGTTCCACCAGTACTTGGATAAGTTTGTGGTGTTCATCGATGATATCTTGGTGTACTCGAAGACCGAAGAGGAGCATGAGGAGCACTTGAGAGTGGTTCTGGCGACTCTCAGAAGGGAGGAGCTTTATGGCAAGCTTTCGAAGTGTGAGTTCTTTCTGGACAAAGTTGACTTCTTGGGTCATATGGTGACTGGATATGGAATCTCAGTTGACCCAAAGAAGATCACGACAGTTGAGGCTTGGACAACACCACGTTCAGTAGCGAAGATCAAGAGCTTCTTGGGATTGGCAAGCTACTACAGGAGATTCGTGCATGATTTCTCTCGGGTTGCAGAGCCATTGACTAGGCTGACCCGAAAGGACGCAAAGTTTATCTGGTCAGAGGAGTGTCAGGTCGCTTTTGATGAGTTAAAGAAGCGGCTGACGACAGCTCCGATTTTGACATTGCCATCAGGATCAGGAGGGTTCACTATCTACAGTGACACCTCGAGGAAGGATTTGGGTTGTGTCTTGCAGCAGCATGGGAAGGTGATTGTCTATACTTTCAGGCAGTTACGTCCCCATGAGAAGAACTACCCTGCCTACGACTTGGAGTTGGCAGCAGTCATTTTTTGCTCTAAAGTTGTGGAAATACTATTTATACGGAGAGCGGGTAAAGATCTTTACAGATCATAAGATCTTGAAGTATGTGTTTACATAGAAGGACCTCAACATGAGGTAGCGTAGATAGTTAGAGTTGATGAAGGACTTTGACATATCACTACAGTATCACCCAGGAAAGGCTAACGTGGTTGTCGATGCCTTGAGTAGGTATCCGACAGCCATGTGTTTGACGATGGATTGTCACTTGCTAGCAGATTTAGAGAGCCTAGGGATCGAGGTGGTTGTGCCAAGAGTTTAGATACAGATGTAGGGCCTTCAGATTCAGTCGAACTTGATGGAGAGGATCAAGTCGACTCAGTTCGAGGATGTTACTCTGCGGTATATTCGAGAGCAGGTTCGAGCAGGATTGGTGGATGATAAGTTTATTCTTGCAGAGAATGGCGCATTGAGGTACGGTTCCAGATTGTGTGTGCCCAGCGGAGAGCTTCGAGAGTAGGTCATACAGAAGGCCCACCGTTCATAATACTCTATACATCTAGGTGCCAACAAGATGTATAAGAATCTGAGGGAGCATGTTTAGTGGTATGGAATGAAGCGGGAGGTAGCTCGCTTCGTAGACAGATGTTTGGTCTGTCAGCAGGTAAAGGCAGAGAGGCAGAGGCCAGGAGGTTTGTTGCAGCCATTGTCCATTCCAGAGTGGAATTGGGAGCACATCACGATGGACTTTGTTTCTGGATTGTCGCGTACACCGGAGGAAAAAGATGCAATTTGGGTCATCGTAGACAGGTTGACCAAATCAGCTCATATTTTGCCATTTAAAGTGGGTACATCTAATGAGAGGCTAGCAGAGATGTATATACAGCAGATTATCAGGATACACGAAGTTCTGGTGAGCATTATCTCGGATCGGGATAGTCACTTTACTTCTCATTTCTGGCGGAGTTTTCAGACTAGTTTGGGCACTCAGCTCAAGTTCAGTACTGCATACCACCCTCAGACGGACGAACAGTCAGAGAGGACTATTCAGACACTCGAGGACATGCTGCGGACTTGTGTCATAGATTTTGGAGGATCCTGGAAGAATCACATGCACTTAGTGGAGTTTACATACAACAACAGTTTTTAGGTCAGCATTGAGATGTCACCATTCGAGGCACTGTACGGGCACAGATGTCGTACACCCTTGTCTTGGGATGACGTTGGAGAGTGAACTTTATTGCAAACTCTTTAGTCGAATTATGTACAAATTCAAGCCGTTCACATGTCTATCTTGTACTCTACATCATTAGCCAATGATAGTTCTTATTTGTAGTATATATTTCCTTATAGTCATCTCTTTTACTTCATGTATATTCTTCAGCGTTTCATGTATCTTACTCTATAGCATGCTTACATTTTATGTCATGATATGAACTGCGTGAGATATATTGTGCTCGTTCCTGTCCTGACTGGACTTGTTGAAATATTACAGATGACATTTGAGGAGTTCTGTCCTACGTACTATGGAACAGGCCTAGATGACACCTGCGAGCTGGACTCCCAGGAGGACCCAGTCCTTGTAGAGGATATTATCCCAGTAGTCTAGGCTAGTTAGCTAGACTAGTTATCTTACTTTATTGTCTTGTCTCATTTGGATACATTTATGTATATATTTGGGATCTTGTTGTTATTCTGGATGTTTGTGGAGATGTTATCATAGACACTTAGACTTCTTCTACTATTATATTTTTTGGTAATTTTCATATCATATCTATCTATCTTATCGTACTTCTACCTTAGTTGTGATTGAGTTGTACATTTTTGTATTGTCCTCCGTTTGGAGAGTATATACTGTACAGGTACCTTATAATTATTAGATGTATATGACCTAGGACAGCGTTCTACCGCCGATACTGCGGCATAGGCTGGACGTACCCACTTCTCGTGCCCCTACACTGGTGTGGGTCGTGACACATGATGCTCGTATTACTTATGCAATCAGTCAATTTATCATGTATAAAATATTGGCTAACTTGTTTAACTTTGGGCAGAGAAGATCGGACGATAATTATGGTAAGTTGTGCATATATTTTCTACGCGACACTTGATATCGGTAATACGTGATAGGTCTTGCAATATGCCATGAAACTGATTCTAAGGCAACATTAGTAAGATAATAAATGAAAGATGGTGCATGAAAGTAAAATTGAACGTGTTTGGTAATGATAGCGAGCGGGCGAGCTAGCCTTCCCACCAGTACATGCAATATACTGATAACTACATAGTCTGCTTACAGGGTGCGGGATATCTTTGTCTGGTGCGGAGTCTTCCCTCGAATGTACTAAGGTACGGAACTAACTCTGGAGCCTTAGAGCGTTACAAAGGAGCTAAAGCACCATATACAGGGTATAATATATTGGAACAATGCCATGAATCATTCCATCTTGTAAGCCGCTTGGTATGTCTTTTATGTGTCGAGAGAGAGAGCTTGAGCGAATTGTAATATCAGCCTAGCGCCACTTGTAATACGTCTTGAATATCAATAAAGAGCTTGCATTTGTTATAACATGTGTTCATTTACATTCTGCTGCAAATGAGGACACTCTGTGCGACTCTGTGGCCTAGCTCAAATCGACCATTTTTGGACTTAGTCTTGCACGAGCGCAACCTAGGCTCGTGCGGCATCACGCCTTAGCGAGGATGATCGCTCCTCCGGGAGTGGGACGTGACAGATTGGTATCAAAGTACGACTTTACGTCTTTGGACTTCATATCGATTCTCTCAGTTTTGAAAGCTCGATAGTGAGTAAAAGAAGTGTACGCTCTCTCTTGTTGTGCCTTGGGATGTTCCATACAATAAGTCTAATATTTCCAAAAGATTATGCCAGTGTTTAGTTGAATGGAATCGATATACGAAGGCCTTTGTGCTGAATTGCGTCGGACTTGAGTTGGAAGGAACCTATGCTTAAGTTAGGAAATGGTGAGGATGGCTGAATGACCTTACGCTGACAATATAGAATTAGTGTACGAGACCGAAGTATAGTTCGAACGGGACGGCTATGCACACAGCCTTTTGGCTAAGTTGTATCGAGTATCGCACACCTAGACCTTCTGGTACAAGCGAGTTGCGAGTAAACTTGAATATCGCTCAGACGCGAGTAAGTTACACTTATAGTGTACATCGATAGAGATGTTAGACCAATGCTTAGCATATTGCTAGAGGAATGACTCGATTTCTGAGTGATATATGCCATACAACTTATGCGATCAAGGTATCGAAACAATTGTGTTGGAAATGATAGGCTCGATTTCTGAGTGGTATATGCAATACCACTCATCGATAGCTATATCAAGCAATTTGGTGACTTGCGTTAGATTACATAGAGACGGTTTTGTCGGTTATGACAAGTTTATCCTCAACGGATGAAATTATGCCAAGACTCGAGTAGGAGTGACTCGATAGAAGTCGATGCAAGTACGCTTTGATTGAGTTGAACGATCAGGCCAGACTCACATCATTGCAGGATGAGTTAAACGGGTTGAGTAAAAATTGAACGATAGGTTGAGAATTGCTAAAGAATTTTGTGTTGACAAAATAGTTGACTCGGTCAATTTGAGTCAAGTTAGTGTGAAGACTTGTTTGAAACGAGTCAGTTAGATACGAAGAGTCGTGCGAACGGATTTGAGTTAGCACGAAAAGCCTATAGCATGATTTCGAAATACGATTTGAGAATACGAGAATGAATATAAGGAATTGAAAACTCGTGTCGCTCGATGAGGATAATTAGCTAAATATGACTGAATGGATATTGATGCGTACGAGACTTAATTCATTTTCAAGTTCGGATGATAACAGTGATCGCAACGAATTGGAGTTTATGAGAAAGTAAAATGTCCAAGTTATACACATCGACGATGGTATTGAGGCGTATCAAAGACATATGCAATAACTCTGAGATACTCTGATTGAATGAACAAAATGATGTTGAGCGTTGTTGTTGTATAAATAAGATTCAAGTTAAGTTGATGTCAGTTCAGATAAAAATAAAAGTGACTTGATCGTTTCGATGATAACTACAACATTGACGTTCTTGTCTTGTGCGAGCACAACTCCAGCCTCGCACATGCGTCACGCCGGATTAAGAAGACCATTTCGTGTGAGCGTTGGCATGGTAATTCATGTCCAACGGGGATGGTCGAACTTACAGGGTGTGGCAAATTGAATTGATTTGTAGTTTGATGCGATGGTGAATTCGAGGATTGTTGCGATGAGCATAGAGTGCGTCAGATATTGACTGTGGTTGGATAGACTTGTACCCAAGGCAAACAAATATTGCTCGATTATCGATATTGTTAACGGTAGTGCATGAGAGATCCGAGTAGTAACGGTGCATCAGTTGTGCGGGTAGGCAGATGTATTTTGGATTGAAGAATTATGGTGGATTGGGGTAAAGTCCCATAGAAATTGTCGGGAATTGATTTGGCTCCGAGATAAGATATAGCAAGGTTCGTAGTAACTGTCCCTCATTGATGACCTTCAATTATCGAGCGTAGCTTTGGGATAGCAGACCCTAGAAGACTTGACCGCCAAATCAAAGTAAATGTCGAAGACCGTAGGATGACCCTAATAAAGTCGCGTGAGAAAGTGCATCGAGGATAAAATGATGATCTAGTGCATGTTGATGATCAGTTTAGGCGATTGAATGTCGTGTTTCAAAATTTAGCAAAGTAGCCTTCATGAATACGCAATTAGACTTGGTTGGTCGATGATCGAATAGATAGACGGACAGACTTAGCTTAGCGACGCGGATGGACGATTATGAGAAATTGTGCCACATATTAGCACAATGAATAAAAGAACAACCCTAGAGATGATGCCGTAGATCATGACTCACGTAAACGTTAGACTTGCCTACGCTTAGCAAGCGAACTATGTGGTAAAACGAACTAGTTGTGATTGTCCTTGGGTAAAAGGATTCATATTCGATCGAGGATCGGAGACGAACGTATCGAAAAGACATCGTGTCGAAGAGATTGTTGTCTTTTAGCATCGGCGATACAAGTTGACCTCTTGAGTCCTAAGAATTAAGCACGATGTCCAAGTAAGTTACCTAGAGGGGGTAGCCCCAGATATGATTCGTGGATGGTCTTAAAAACATAAAGAGTTGCGAATGCGAAACCATATGATCGTGACGAGACTTGGGCATGTTGAACTTAGTTCATGCCATTGAGACGATACCTCAGGATTTGTTGTAATCGGATACACAACGACTTGACGCGACACATAGAATTGATGGTACATACGAAACCAACAAATGAGATATGCGATTTTGAATTGCAACATGTGTGTGACTTTTATTGGGTGATCACGTATACATTGAATATGCATATGTAATAGAATTGCGAAAACAAACACTAGAGACCAAGTCCGATCGAGAGTACGAGATGACAAGTAATTGAGGATAAGGAGTTACCTATTAGCTTTGTCCCAATATTCTACAACTGAGCTTGGCTTAAATACATATATTGGTGGAACGCCTAAAATATGTGCATGATCCAAACTGAATTGTATGATTCAAACGATAGTGGCACGAGATCGTGAAATGATCTAGAAAAATACTTGGATTGAGTGTTGGTTTTGGTTCGAGGATGAACCATGTTTTGACTGGTATATTGTCTAATGTCCCGCTGTAACACCCAATTTTCCAGATGAGGGTAATTTTGAAATTTTATAATTATAATTATTATTTAGTGATAATTATTTCATATTATGATTTTTGGTGATTTTTAATCATTTTAAAACTATTTAAAATTATGACTTGTGATTTTGACATTTTACTATTGTTTGGTTTTAATTTCGAGGAATTTATCATCCGCAGTTTTTAGAAACATGGGTATTTTTGTCATTTTATATTTTTGAATATTTTTAAATTTTATTTTATTATTTATGATATTATTTTGGGTTTGAAATTTATTTTATTATTTATGATATTGTTTTGGGGTTATTTGAGTCGGGTTCGAATTTCAGCTCAATCCGACTTGAAACGGGGACCCGGGGGTAGTGTTGACTTTAGTGGACCCACACATTAGTTAGCCATGGCCCACATAATAGAAATATTTTAGTTAAAGGTTAGACTAATTATTATGGATAAGGTTAGTGTGATTAGAGACTTTAGAATGACTAATTTAGCCCCAACCAATTAGCCCTTTCCTAATACTAATAGAATAGGTTAGTGGGGGCATTTTGGACCTTACCATAATAGTACAAATAGCCCCATATGGCCAGCCACTTTGGGAGAGGATAGGCTCAAGTTCATTTCATTATTCTTATCCACACTCTCTCTTGTTCTTCCCCAAATTTCTAGAGAGCAATCCCTAGCAATTTCTCCACCAAATACTTCCATTTTGCCACCAAATCTTCTTCTTTCCTTCTCCATTCTAGCCAAGGAGGAATCTACCCAAGTTTGGGAGGATTCGGAGCTCATTCGTGTCCTTTTAGAATCTCTACGTGTCGGTGTCGCTCCGGAAAGGCTTTTCTTCGATTCGATCTACCGGGAGGTATAAATCCCTTCTCCTTTTCATTTTGTCATGCATATAGGTCTATTTTGAACCCATAGGAATGAACCCCATGGTTGTATCTCCATTTGTGTCTATTTCGTGTCCATTTGGAGGTCATAGGAGTGTCCTTTGTGTTGTGGTTGTGTCCATGTGGGAAAACCCCAAATTTGGACACACTATGTGTTGTTGTTATGTATGAATGAATTATTACATGTTTAATCTCATATTTTTGTAATGGAGATGTGTTATATAGTGTCTCATATATATATATTAGTGTAGAGAGTGAGTTCTTGATATATTATGTTATATACTTGTGTTCTTTTGTCTCAAACTACCCAAATTCGTCATAATTTTTATCCACATTTTTAGTAACAATAGCAACTTAGAAATGTCATAACTTTTAGATTAAAACGCCGATTTATCTCCCTTTTTTTAAAAGAACCGTATCGAAGTTAGATTTCCAAATATATATTTTAATAAGCCAAATTCTTTCTGTAACTTTCTGTAGAATTATTTGAGTATCAGCTGTACGAAAGACGAATGCATTTCGGTATTTTTGCGATTCCGGGAGCTTCCGGACACGAAAATGCGATCCATTTGAAGTTTCGGAAAGCTAACATGAAGTACTACAACATACTTTAATCTTAGAATTTAGTGAATGCCCAATTGGTACAGTATTGGTTTTAAGTAAAAGGGTGACTATACGATATATGCATTTTGTGTAACCTATGAGCCTATGTAGTATAGATATTAAATGAATATAGAGTATGTAATGCATGATATGTTAGATGAATGAAATGATATATATATGATATATATCCTTTTTACATTAATGTATATATATGGTTGAATGCAAGCATGTAGGAATGCAATTAATGTAATATATGTAAGCAATGCATAAATACATGAATGAAAGAATGATATACAATGCATGCATGAAAGTATATAATGAATGCTAGATATAAATACAAGGTATATATGTAATGATAGATATGAATGCATAATGTATAAATATTGTAAATGCAATATCAGATTTCATATGTAGACATAGAACCAATGCATAGCTGATATTTAGATTGAATGTTAGTTCATTTTAGGTTGTTCGAACACTGAACTGTCCATGTAAGCATATATACCTTCCTTTTTCTATTGCCAAGCCAATTTCAGTTTTCAATATAGTGGAATGTCTATGAATGTAATGTTAACCTTCAACCCCTTAATTCGAAATGTTAGTTAATTTCAGTATTAGACAATGCATGAGCTGTATGCATATGGGATGTTGGCTTAATGGCAGATTTCAGATAACATGGTTTATTTTATGTGGTTAGTTGCACCAGTTTATGGGATAGCTCACTTTAGTTTATTTGTAAATGTGGAACTAAACTGAGAATGAACTTCACCCTCTGCACAAGGACACCCCACTCTATATCAACCACCATGCCATGTAACCCTTCTCTAAATGATTGCTATAATATATATAGATTTATGTAAAGTATAGATGCATGTTAGTTATAACTTAAATAGTCTCTACTCTAATGTATATATATGTATACTTGTAGCCATGCATGTTAAGTATAATACATGTGTAATGTAGATGGGTTAGCTTTGTGCCATGTGTAGTGTAAACTCATAATTAGTGTTGATTTCTCTTTTCATGTACACCTCCATGTTCACACACACATAGCTTTACATGTTAGTTCCTTTCTCTTATATATATATATATATATATATATATATATATATATATAATATCGAATATGCATGATAGTGATGTATCTTGATGTGTGACTTGTGTTGGCTTGTATAGCCTTGTGATTGGTGTATGACTGCTAGCCTAGGCTTGGTTAGGCCTAGTGAGACTTATTAGACTTGTTTGGGCTAGGACTTAACCTAGTTGACTAGTGTGGTTGACTAGAGTTGACCAAGTATTGACTTTAGTCTAGTTTGACCTAGACAGCATGCAGATGCATTATAGATTACTATTATCATCCCCTGTATACATCTTGACTTGTGTTGCTCTAACTAGGAGTCAGGTACCTCATCTCGGACAGTATATTTACTTCAGACATTCAGATACGAGGCGAGTACATTCTTTGACCTTTTCATACTTGTCTGGATTTACATTCTTGCTCTAGATTACTGTACTTGATGCTGACACGTTGTTATCACGGATTGGTACTATACGGATCTTCTTCTGAGATGTTATCTCCTTGTATTCACTAAATACATATTGTGATGTGCGTTTCACTTACATATTGTATTTATTGAATACCCTTATCATTGTACACTCATTGTGCATATTGTACCCTCATTATCACATTGAGCCATTGTACAAGCCATTGTACAAGCCATTGTATAAGGTAACGTAACTGAATTGGATCCTTGTGTATTGATTGGGGAGGGAAAGTAAAAATGGTTATGTGATCAATCCTATTGTATAAGAAATTGTATATGTCCATTGTACACCCACGTACAAAGGAGTCCTATTTTATTGTATAACCTAACCCGTTTACATAACCATATAGTGCTCTAAATCACATGTTGCTTAAAGTTCTTACTTATCATATATAGATATTTTCCATTATCAAATCTCTGCTGTTTTTATATACATTCTTCTTTCAGCATTTCATGTACCTTATTCTATTGCATGCTTTATATTTCCTAACATGATATGATTTGCGTGAGATGTTTTGTGCTCGCTCCCGTCCTGACTGTACCTGTTGAAAATTTTACAGAGGATGACGAGGAACCCTGCACCCTTACTTGGAGTTTGCCTAGTTGACACTCGTGACCTGGACCCCTGGAGAGGTTCAGGTAACTGCTCAGGATGATACCTTGTATAGTGTAGATAGCTTAGACTGTCCTTTCTTTTCATGTTTAGCTGTTGTCTTATTTTCAGAGTTGTATATTTTAGAGATGTTGAGACTTTGTTATTTCTTTCTGCTGTACCTCAGTTGAGGATTTCTTATCTATTTCCATCATGCTATATTCTACCTTAGATTGTGATTGAGTTGTACCTCTGTATTGGCCTTCTTATAGAGAGTATTCATATTATATAGTTATAGTTCATGACCTAGAACAGCGTTCTACCGCCGACACTGCGGCGTAGGCTGGGCGCTGTTACGTACTCGTACCCTCACAGTGGGTGCGGGTCGTGACACGTTTGGCCCATGCAGGTCGAATTTATGTAGTGGTATTCGAACTAGAGTATCACTACAGCCTGCAGTAGGATTAGGATATTTTGAAGGTACTCAATCACATTAGAAAAAACTCTTAATCAGATTTCTTTTTGTCAAAAATTGTTGCTTATTGACTTCCCTTGAATATAAACTGTCCTCCTTTGAATTTTTCGCTTCATTCTCAGAAATTTCTTCTTGTTTGATCAGTTTTCATGATGGTTATGAAGACACGATCTCATCGCTTCGGTTCGGGGGATACTATCGAGAGGCTGGCCACCTCTCGTCCTGTTCATCAGGGCCTCGAGACCACAGCTTCTATTGTGCCGACTCAGGTTGGCATTTCTGCTATATTGGAGGTGCACCTCGTCTGTACAGAGACTTTTCCCTTTATTTTTGATTTCTCTCAGCATCAGCGATTCATGCAGCATCAGCAGCAGAGATTTATGCAGTATCAGCATCAGGCTGGAGGAAACCAGTAGGGCGAGCTATCGTCAGGACAGTCGAGGATGCACAGACCGTTGGAGATCTTGCTGCAAGTTCCGTTCTTCTCAATTCCATTTCCGCAATTGTCTTTTATAATTACCTTGAAATCCGATTCCATCTGTTCCTTGTTGATTGATTAATTTTGTCATGTTACTCTTTTGTTGTGTTTGTTTTTTCTTCTGAGAAAATCATATGGGCTAGGTCGCCTAAATCATGGGATCTAGAATCCTCGATAGTCGTGTTAGTTGGCATAGTGAGGACATATAGTCAGATTTTAGATGTATTCTCGGGTATGGGAATTTAAGGTTTTTGCCGTCGCATGCGGCAGTGCAAAAAATTTAAATACCACGAACCTAGAAGTACGTACCTTAGTCAAGGACTCTGTGATTATCGTAGCCTTGCTCACTAGCATGATGAAGACTCTGGACAACATGATTTTGGACAGACGCATATGATTAACAGATTGTATCTTGAGAAGGTTTAAACATCATACCCTTTTGATTGTTATAAATGACTTAGGAGTAGGGATATTTAGTTTTGTATAGCTTATTCATAGGTAGTTCCTTTATATTATAATGGTATGATGACTTGTAGAGTGTCTGTACCCTAGAGGTGATAGTTAGCATTGGTGTTAGAATAGTAACCCATTGCAGATAATTCTCCTGTTATCTATAATACCAACCAGTTACACATAGGATGTTAGTATGCCTTACATCCTTGATGATTATTACTACTTTCCCTTACCTTTTCCAATGAGGCACCCATGACCAGAGCCTGCCTTTGAGTATAGTTGTAGTTTCACCTAAGACCGAGAGGTCTATTTGCATAGATAGATTGCAGATGATATTGGCATATGGGATATAGGTTAGTTGGTATCTATAGGCCATTGTTGTATAGGGTTATAAACATGTTGTTTAGCCTATACTTGGTTCAGTTTTCCATTTTAGTTAAGTTCCCTTCGTGTTGAGTTCCTTTGTGTTGATCACCTTTATAGGCAGTGTGCAGACCCTTCACTAGATACCATGTCCCCTTGATTCAGACCATTCATCCTTAGCCTAGTTCTAAGCATTGTTTTAGACCCTTATAAATTTAGTCTGCCTTAACCCTTGGTTGATCAGTCATGTATATATATAGATGATATACTTAGGATATATGTGATGGGTTGTTGTTCTTGAGCATATATATATATATATATATATATATATATATATATATATATATATATATATATATATATGTGGTATTTGGTATTCATGTGCTTAGCTTGTAGGTATTTAGTTATAGGTGACTTGATAGGATTGGGAAGTTAAGAGCTAGTCTATTATAGAGTTTCTCTTTTGCTAAATTCTAGTTGCCAACACCTAAATAGCTAGCATAGGTAAAACCCTAAGAAGTTGACCAGTTGATGACCAAGTTCTTGGATGTTGAGAAATTGACTAGTGATTGACCCTTGACTATGTTTGACCTAGAAGGGGGTGCGATCATCTTAATTTCGAGGATGAAATTTTTATAAGGTGGGTAGGATTGTAACACCCAATTTTCCAGATGAGGGTAATTTTGAAATTATAATTATTATTTATTGATAATTATTTTATATTATGATTTTTGGTGATTTTTAATCATTTTAAAACTATTTAAAATTATGACTTATGATTTTGACATTTTACTATTGTTTGGTTTTAATTTCGAGGAATTTATCATCCCCAGTTTTCAGAAACATGGGTATTTTTGTCATTTTATATTTTTGAATATTTTTAAAATTTATTTTATTATTTATGATATTATTTTGGGGTTGAAATTTATTTTATTATTTATGATATTATTTTGGGGTTATTTGAGTCGGGTTCGAATTTCAGCTCAATCCGACTTGAAACAGGGACCCGGGGGTAGTGTTGACTTTAGTGGACCCACACATTAGTTAGCCATAGCCCACATGATAGAAATATTTTAGTTAGAGGTTAGACTAATTATTATGGATAAGGTTAGTGTGATTAGAGACTTTAGAATGACTAATTTAGCCCCAACCAATTAGCCCTTTCCTAATACTAATAGAATAGGTTAGTGGAGGCATTTTGGACCTTACCATAATAGGACAAATAGCCCCATATGGCCAGCCACTTTGGGAGAGGATAGGCTCAAGTTCATTTCATTATTCTCATCCACACTCTCTCTCTTGTTCTTCCCCAAATTTCTAGAGAGCAATCCCTAGCAATTTCTCCACCAAATCCTTCCATTTCGCCACCAAATCTTCTTCTTTCCTTCTCCATTCTAGTCAAGGAGGAAGCTACCCAAGTTTAGGAGGATTCGGAGCTCGTTCGTGTCCTTTTGGAATCTCTACGTGTCGGTGTCGTTCCGGAAAGGCTTTTCTTCGATTCGATCTACCGGGAGGTATAAATCCCTTCTTCTTTTCATTTTTTCATGCATATAGGTCTATTTTGAACCCATAGGAATGACCCCCATGGTTGTATCTCCATTTGTGTCCATTTCGTGTCCATTTGGAGGTCATAGGAGTGTCCTTTGTGTTGTGGTTGTGTCTATGTGGGAAAACCCCAAATTTGGACACACTATGTGTTGTTGTTATGTATGAATGAATTATTACATGTTTAATGTCATATTTTTGTATTGGAGATGTGTTCTATAGTGTCTCATATATATATATTAGTGTAGAGAGTGAGTTCTTGATATATTATGTTATATACTTGTGTTCTTTTGTCTCAAACTACCCAAATTCGTCATAATTTTTATCCACGTTTTTAGTAACAATAGCAACTTAGAAATGTCATAACTTTTAGCTTAAAACTCCGATTTATCTCTCATTTTTTTTAAAAGAACTGTATCGAAGTTAGCTTTCCAAATATATATTTTAATAAGCCAAATTCTTTCTGTAACTTTCTGTAGAATTATTTGAGTGTCAGCTGTACGAAAGACGAACGCGTCTCGGTATTTTTGTGATTCCGGGAGCTTCCTGACACGAAAATGCGATCCGTTTGAAGTTTCGAAAAGCTAACATGAAGTACTACAACATACTTTAGTCTTAAAATTTAGTGAATGCCCAATTGGTACAGTATTGGTTTTAAGTAAAAGGGTGACTATACGATATATGCATTTTGTGTAACCTATGAGCCTATGTAGTATGGATATTAAATGAATATAGAGTATGTAATGCATGATATGTTAGATGAATGAAATTATATATATGATATATATCCTCTTTACATTAATGTATATATATGGTTGAATGCAAGCATGTAGGAATGCAATTAATGTAATATATGTAAGCAATGCATAAATGCATGAATGAAAGAATGATATACAATGCATGCATGAAAGTATATAATGAATGCTAGATATAAATACAAGGTATATATGTAATGATAGATATGAATGCATAATGTATAAATATTATAAATGCAATATCAGATTTCATATGTTGACATAGAACCAATGCATAGCTGATATTTAGATTGAATGTTAGTTCATTTTAGGTTGTTCGAACACTGAACTGTCCATGTAAGCATATATACCTTCCTTTTTCTATTGCCAAGCCAATTTCAGTTTTCAATATAGTGGAATGTCTATGAATGTAATGTTAACCTTCAACCCCTTAATTCGAAATGTTAGTTAATTTCAGTATTAGACAATGCATGAGCTGTATGCATATGGGATGTTGGCTTAATGGCAGATTTCAGATAATTCATTTTATGTGGTTAGTTACACCAGTTTATGGGATAGCTCACTTTAGTTTATATGTAAATGTGGAACTAAACTGAGAATGAACTTCACCCTCTGCACAAGGACACCCCACTCTATATCAACCATCATGCCATGTAACCCTTCTCTAAATGATTGCTATAATATATATAGATTTATGTAAAGTATAGATGCATGTTAGTTATAACTTAAATAGTCTCTACTCTAATGTATATAGATGTATACTTGTAGCCATGCATGTTAAGTATAATACATGTGTAATGTAGATGGGTTAGCTTTGTGCCATGTGTAGTGTAAACTCATAACTAGTGTTGATTTCTCTTTTCATGTACACCTCCATGTTCACACACACACATAGCTTTACATGTTAGTTCCTTTCTCTTATATATATATATATATATATATAATATAATATAATATCGAATATGCATGATAGTGATGTATCTTGATGTGTGACTTGTGTTGGCTTGTATAGCCTTGTGATTGGTGTATGACTGCTAGCCTAGGCTTGGTTAGGCCTAGTGAGACTTATTAGACTTGTTTGGGCTAGGACTTGACCTAGTTGACTAGAGTTGACCAAGTGTTGACTTTAGTCTAGTTTGACCTAGACAGCATGCAGATGCATTATAGATTACTATTATCATCCCCTGTATACATCTTGACTTGTGTTGCTCTAACTAGGAGTCAGGTACCTCATCTCGGACAGTACATTTACTTCAAACATTCAGATATGAGGCGAGTACATTCTCTGACCGTTTCATACTTGTCTGGATTTACATTCTTGCTCTAGATTACTGTACTTGATGCTGACACGTTGTTATCACGGATTTGTACTATACGGATCTTCTTCTGAGATGTTATCTTCTTATATTCACTAAATACATATTGTGATATGTGTTTCACTTACATATTGTATTTATTGAATACCCTTATCATTGTACACTCATTGTGCATATTGTACTCTCATTATCACATTGAGCCATTGTACAAGCCATTGTACAAGCCATTGTATAAGCCATTGTACAAGCCATTGTATAAGGTAACGTAACTGAATTGGATCCTTGTGTATTGATTGGGAAGGGAGAGTAAAAATGGTTATGTGACCAATCCTATTGTATAAGAAATTGTATATGTCCATTGTACACCCACATACAAAGGAGTCACATTTTATTCTATAACCTAACCCGTTTACATAACCATATTGTGCTCTAAATCACATATTGCTTATAGTTCTTACTTATCATATATAGATATTTTCTATTATCAAATCTCTGCTGTTTTTATATACATTCTTCTTTCAGCGTTTCATGTACCTTACTCTATTGCATGCTTTATATTTCCTAACATGATATGAACTGCGTGAGATATTTTGTGCTCGCTCCCGTCCTGACTGGACCTGTTAAATTTTTTACAAAAGATGATGAGGAACCCTGCACCCTTACTTGAAGTTTACCTAGTTGACACTCGCGACCTGGACCCCTGGGGAGGTTCAGGCAGCTGCTCAGGATGATACCTTGTATAGTATAGATAGCTTAGACTGTCCTTTCTTTTCATGTTTAGCTGTTGTCTTATTTTTAGAGTTGTATATTTTAGAGATGTTGAGACTTTGTTATTTCTTTCTGCTGTACCTCAGTTGAGGATTTCTTATCTATTTCCATCATGCTACATTCTACCTTAGATTGTGATTGAGTTGTACCTCTGTGTTGGCCTCCTTATGGAGAGTATTCATATTATGTAGTTATAGTTCATGACCTAAAACAGCGTTCTACCACCGACACTACAGCGTAGGCTGGGCGCTGTTACGTACTCGTACCCTCACGGTGGGTGCAGGTCGTGACACTCGCTCCGTGCGGTGCATTACGATAAGTTGTTAACTCAAAAAGTTGCATTGACCTGATGAAGTATCGATGCGAATCGATGCAAGTGTTAAGTTGGCCCGAAAGAAAGCATTGAGCCGGTTTGAAGATTCTAAGAAATGGAATCATTGTAATACACAAGTCCAATTGGATCAAATATTGATTTTGGTTGGTTTTGGGTGCAAGCTACGCTTTTATGCTGAATAATAAGAGATTGGCATTTTGCCTTATTCACAAAAGTGTCATCGAAACCAAAATATTGTCTTGTAATAAACTAAGGCAAAGTTATTGGACTTAGCCCCTTTAGACGAATCCAGACTTTGACTTTCAAAGGCGCACTCGGAGGCTCGGTCGATGCGATCATCGCTAAGGTGGGTGGCTCCATTGGACCTGTCTTTCCTTAGCCTAGATACATAATAATATGGACAATGTTGCTAAATCGCTAGGCAATAACCCCCTGCATGCTAATAAGAGAACTCAATGCACCTTGCTAAAGGAATAATCCCATATTATATGCTTATGTAGAACATGGAAATGAACTTAGAAATTTACTTAAATCCTCGCACCGTACTCCACGCTCGTACTAAGGCACATCTTACATTTCAAGTACCTTATGCGCTCAAGTATGCAATGAAACAATGAACACAACTTGAGGCAATAAACAATGAATGGTTTACTGAATTGAGGCATGAAGACTATCAAAATAGTCATTTCGAGCAAAGTAATAGAAGCATCGAAAGACTTCGGGACCGTTGAGTCGCCAAGGCAGTTCTCGTACCGGGAGCTGCATAATAAATGAATGAACAAATGAAAGAAAAAACAAATTAAAGAATGAAAGAAAGGAAAGAAGAACTCGGACGATTAGAAGCTGGGTGTACTAGGGATTGGGTCGAGAATAAGTAAATGAAAGGAAAAAAAAGATGATTAGCGACAGGTACTACAGGGACGTACAATGGGGCTCGCTACCCGTGCTTTACGGATGCTACCGTCAACCTAGTCAATAATTCGTTATGGCTCAGAGAGCCGATAAGATAAAGAAATAAAAAAATAATACAAAATGGTCACGGACAACTCGTACTCAAGTAAAGAGAAAGAAGGATTCCTCGAACGATCAGAAGCTGGGTGACCAGGGATCGTGATGGGCTAGGAGGAATCACGGCTTACGGGCGACTTGGGTGAGAGCTTGGTCAGCTCAAGCGACGTACTGCCGGTATGCATAGCCTATCAGGGTGTACCAGCCATCATCGTTTGATAGATACTACAAATACCACATTCAGGAAGTCCAAATGGCTTGTAGTACCAGCGACCGATGCATATAGATTAAGTGGGCTCGCTGGTGGCAATCCACATGCAAGTCTTTGCATTGAAACAAGTAATCTGAATAAGCTGAACAACTGGGATAATTGAATGAATATATGAAAAGAACGTGAATACAAGACATCTTGAAAATGAGTATCTCGTCCACCCGAGACAGAAACACACCCATGACGCTCGTACTACTTATGCAATCAATCAATTCATCATGTATAAAATGTTGGCTAACTTGGTTATCCTTGGGCAAGGAAGATCGGACGGTAAGTATGGTAAGTTGCGCATGTATTTTCTATGCGACACTTGATATCGGTAACACGAGATAGGTCTTGCAATATGCCATAAAACTGATCCTAAGGCAAGATTAGTAAGATAATAAATTATAGATGGTACACGAAAGAAAAATTGAACGTGTTTGGTAATCATAGCGAGCAGGTATGCTAGCCTCTCCACCAGTGCATGCAATGTACTGATAACCACATAGTCAGCTTGCAGGGTGCGGGAGAACTTCGTCCGGTACAGAGTCTTTTCTCGAACATGTTAAGGCATGGAGCTAACTCTGGAGCCTTGGAGTGTTGCAAAGAAGCTGAAGCACCATATACATGACATAATATATCGAAACATCCCCATGAATCATTCCATCTTGTAAGCCGCTTGGCACACCTTTTATGTTTCGAGAGAGAGAGAGAAAGAGAGAGAGAGAGAGAAAGAGAGAGAGAGAGAGCTTGAGCAAATTATAATCTCGGCATAGCGTCGCTTGTAATACTTCTTGAATATCAATAAAGAGCTTGCATTTGTTACAATATGTGTTCATTTACATTCTGCTGCAAATGGAGACACTCTGTGCGACTCTGTGGTCTAGATTAAATTGACCATTTCTAGACTTAGCCTTGCACGAGCACAATCTATGCTCGTACTACATCACGCCTTAGTGAGGACGATCGTTCCTTTGGGAGCGGGGCATGACAATCATCAACCAAGAAAAGCAACAAGTATGACAAATGTTACCTAAAGAAATCAACATCTAGAAGGTATGCCAACACAAGCATATGGCATGAAATCGAAACCAACGACTCAGAAGATGAACAATCAGACAACGATGCAAATGTATGCTTAATGGCATTCGATCAGGTAAATACTAAACCCCTGTTTGATACATATGATAATTTTGCCTTTGAACAATTAGATGAAGCCTTTAGTAACCTCTTAGGTGATTATAGAAAACTGTATAGCAAATACCAAAACTCTAAGAAGGTACTAAAGGAGTACAAAGGTGAAATGGGAAGACTTACCAACCTAGTAGCTGAGGTTAGAAGCAATGATAATTCTAGTGAGGTAGGTGAGCTTTCTTCTATTAAGTTATTATTACACGAGATCACAAGACTATCCGAAGAGAAAGACAAGACCATTACCTAATTAGAGGAAGATCTACTCAAAGAGAAGAAGAGTCTTCAGCAAGAACTAATTAGAAATGATGCATTTACTGTTGATTATAATATATTATATGACACTTCCAAAAAGTTGGAAATTAGGTTAGAAAAATAGCCTGAGGTTGCTGCTTCCTACCGTAACACGTGTCACTTACCGAATCATCAGAACACTGTCAAACCCAACACGGTCAGGCCAAACCAAACCATTGCCCAAGAAGACTAATAGGCATACATTCTATTATACTTGAAAACCAAGACCTACCAATTATACACAACATGCTGCATCCAGCACTCAACATGCTAGATGTCATTATTGTAGTACCATTGGTCATATCTCTCCTGTATGTAGAGTTGGAAAGGTTGTTGATTTAAATATATGTGCATGGATACCGAAAACTAACATTCCAGGACCCTACAAGAAGTGGGTACCAAAAGTTTCATCTGCAAATTCTTTTGTAGGTGGAACACCCTTCACATACTAGAAGCAAATGGATTCTCGATAGCGGTTGCTCATGGCATATGACAGGTGACGCTTCATTATTTGCAACATTGTCGAAAAAGAAAGAAGGATACGTTTCCTTTGGTAATAATCTTAAAGGGTATATAGTAGGTATCGACAATATTGGTAAGGCTTCCAATCCTATGATTAAAGATGTCTGTCTAGTAACCGAGTTAAAACATAACCTAGTTAGCATAAGCGATTTAGCTGACCATGGTTATGGTATTAACTTTGTCAAAGACAAATGTACTATAGTTGATAACTCAACTGGTAGTACTATCTTTGAAGGCATTAGGAAAGACAATATATATGTTTTCTATTTGTTAGAAGATGCTAGCAAAGCAGGTAGATGCTTAATGACCAAAAGTGATGAGAGTCAAATATGGCATATGAGACTCGGTCATGCAAATATGGTAACAATTTTAAGATTATACACAAAGAAGTTGGTACGAGGCTTACCAGACATTACTTTTAAGAAGGATATGGTATGTAGTGAATGTGAAAAGAAGAAAGCTACCCGATCCACTTTTAAATCCAAGAACGTTATAAGTACCACTAGATCTCTACATTTACTACATATGGATTTATTTAGACCTAGTAGAATTGCTAGTCTAGGTGCTAAATTATATGCTTTTGTAATAGTAGATGATTTTTCTAGATAAACGTGGGTATATTTTCTTGCACATGTAACATCCACTTTTCAAAAACAAGGGTAATTTTGAACTTTTGTAAAAACTTATTATTTAATAATATGATTCATGATTTATGGTGATTTTTAATTAATTTAATACCATTTAATTTGGTGCATTGTAATTTTGGTGTTTTGCTAGTGTAACCCTAGAATTGTTAAGCCTAGAGACTAACCATGACCATGGGGACCTAACCATGTGATTAGAATGACTAATTACAACTTTTAGGCTAAAGGTATTTTGGTCATTTTGTGACTTTTGAATTAATTAGGATTTTGATTGTGATAATGTGCTAAGTGTTTTGTTAGAGATTAACCTAGAATTGTCCTAACCTAGATATTATCCATGAGCCTAGATATTAGATTAGAAGCTTCCATCATGACAAGGTTAGGAAATCTAGATATTAGTTTAAATTTAGATATTTGTTCAAGGCTAGATATTTACTTAGCCCCTTTATTAGGAAGGCTTGAATTATGTATGTAGAGGCCTCCAAACCTTATAAAACTTAACCCTAATCCTAGAAATAACCCTAAGCTACCATCAAGAGATTCCCACCCCTATATAAACACATGTTCATATCTCCTTGCCTCTTTTATTAAACCTACAAACCCTAGTTTAGTGTTCTTTCCCAAATTCACCCCTTTCTCCGAATCAACTCCAAATTAGACCGAATCAATTGAAAATCACTCTCCTATTGTAGAAGAGGTCTTTATTGGCTAGCTAGCAAGGAATGGGAGCAATTTGACTATTGGAGCTTGGTGGAGATCTAAATCTAGAAGCTTTCATTGATATTCTAACTCTCAATTGGTAATGACCTTTAAACCTAGTAATTTTTGGATTTCTCTCCATGAATAAATTCATTTAGGGTCCCCCTAGCCCTAGGTTAAGTTTGGTTAGAAATTGGATCTATTTGGTACATGTATCGGAGGAGTATCGGAGAACTTTTTATAGTGTTCGATGAAATGCCACTTAGAAATAAATATTCATGTTTTCCAAAACTAATTACATGTATGTGTAGCCCTTAGTGTGCAGATCACAACCCTAATCGACTGAGTCAATTTTACCACTGTTTTGGACACGTATTTGGATACAGGGATGCTACACGACACAGTGTGCGGCTCCCCTGCTGTTGGACACGTCGTGTGCACTATACACAACACAGTTTGACACGAAATTTTATGGGGAGTTGGGGGAAAACACTGACATAATGCAGATAAAATTTAAGGAGATTTCATCGAGTGGATTGTGAGAAATCTCACTCGCACGTGTTTTACATACACTGTGCACTGTCGAAAACTCGGCACTGATATGGCTTTAAAACTTGGACACGACACATCTTGGGGTTCATATAGGCACTTGAAACCCTAGCCCTAGACCCCCTATATGACTGTACACAAGCACGACTCGTCTCGAGCTCTGTGTTGAGTCCAAATGGACTCGACATGGCCGCACGAGACAGCCTTCCACTGCTATGTCTGATACATTATATTTATGTTGTTTGGATACTTCGTGTCCAGTCTCTGGACACGTAGACACATTCCTAGGATGGACACTTACATGCTAGACACTGGTGCACATGAGTTTTAGGTTTTATTGGGATTTGGGTTTTGAAATCGAATGTGACTTGGTGTTTACTGATACTGTGGTTTGAGTGTTGAGTTCGAATAGGTTATCGAGTTTAGGGTTTTTTTGTATTTAAGTTCAGATTTGATATCAGAGTTTGATGTTTAGGCTTTGAATGTTTGAGAGGTATCCTGATATGTTGATATTGATAGGAGATACCAGAGATTTTGATTTCAATTTCACAAATTCCTGAGATTGAGTGACTGATTCTTGAGATTGGGTGTTTACATAAGATTTGTTTGAATTTACGAATTTCTAATATTGGTTGATGTTGAATGTTCAGTTTGAATTCCTGAGATTTTGGTATAAGTTAAGTGAGGGTTTTGTTTGAGATATTAAGTATAATTTGAGTATTGTGATGGTTGGGATCCATGGGATCCTGGGGTTTTGAATCCACTGACAGGTAATGAGATACCTGAGAAGGGAGAAGTTTTGGATTTGGGTTGGTATCCTAAGATAGCAGTAGCAGGGACTTGGCTCCCTGAGTTTTGAGCTTGGATTTCCTTGGCCTGGCCTCTAGCAGATGTTAGAAGTGCCTGAGCAGTGAGCTCAGTTGGCAGTAGGCTTACCTTGTGTGCGAGTGTTGTAGAGTAGGCAGCAGTAGCTTGCAGCAGTAGGAGCAGTGGCCGTGGCACACTGCATTAGGTTGTAGCAACAAGTTGCTGCCAGTGAGCCTAGCAGTAGGAATAGGCAGCCATTGCTTTGGCCTTGGCCATTTTAGTTTCCAGTTGATAGTATAGTTGATAGATGTATGTATGTAAGTTATCTATATATATGTATTTATGTGTGTGAGTAATACATTATAGATAGGTTTGTGAGTTCAGTGAGAAGTGAGAAGAGGATGGAGTAGCAGGATGCATGAGAGGTTAGAAAGGTTAAGAAATTAGATAGAAGGGGAGGAGCTGTGTCCATAGCTGCAGGCCTGATTTGGCTTGGCTTAATTTGTCTTGGCATGAGTTTATATAATACAGGTTTTGATGTATAGATATTGTGTTGGATATATGTTTTACCTTATATATATGTAAATAGTATGAGAGTTTGGTAGGCATACCTAGTTATAGGATTTCAGCGAGTTTCTAGGTTGGAGAGGAGTTTTTGTTTAGGTTTGAGTCTTGAGTAGGGGTATCCTACTATATGGTATAGTATCATATATGTATAAATTGTATTGTGAGTATATATAGTATATAGGTTAATTGATACTTAGATAGGTTTTTGTGTTAGCCTATGGAGGACCTAGAAATTGACCCACTAGATCTAAGTGACAACGTTGACTAGAGTTGACTATTGATAGCCTTGTTGTTGACCTAGTTGATTAGATGTTGACTTAGTTGACCCAGAGTTGACTTTGACCGAGATTGACCTAGAATTTACATAGTTTGTATTGTATACTTCATTTACCTTATTTTTGAGCACTTCATAACCTGTATTGCTCTAATTAGGACACTGTGACTCCGTTTCAGACATCTGATATTCATCAGTCATTTAGAGTATTAGGCGAGTACATTCTCTGATAGTTCTTTTATTTACTTGTCGATTACTGTATTTCAGTTCTAGTTAGTTCTATGTGATTCTTGTTACAACACGTATTGATATTTCTGAATTTATGTATGCGACACTCATACTTTACTCGTTTAGCCTCTAATATTCGAACTATTCGCACCACCTATTAGCATCTTCATGTGCTGGTTGGACTTGTATTCGATTGATGTGTCGGATTATGGATTCACTTGTATTAGATGGGCAAGGAAATACTTGATTAGACATGTGAACATTTCCTACTATTCAAACAACCCTCTATGAATGATATTCGAACGATAGCCATCTCTCATCTGATCAGTGTGTGATGTGCCGAATTTACCCATAGTCGTTTACATGTCTATCTCAGTATTTTAAAATACACTTGGATCATTGATTAGAATCATTATTAGAACCATCATGGATCATTATTAGCACTACCTTATTCGAACTACCTTATTAGAACATTGGCTAGAATCACATTCAACTCATCTTGTATTAGACTCACATTGGGATTATACTCAACTTACATTATACTGTCTGGACTTATATCATGTTACTCTAGTTCAGCTAGCTTGTATTACAGTCTTCCTTGCCATGTTTCTTCTCTTATTTTGTTACATTATTTCCTTTATACTTTAATTGTTGTTCTATATCATCACCTGTATAAAACTTTCATGTTCATCAATATAACTGTCTATAACTGCTTTATAGTCTTTGTCATTTACTTAGGATTTTTAGATGAGTTGTGCTCGTTCCAATCCTGACTGGATACGTTGAAAATATTACAGATGCTTGTCCTGAGCACACTTGCCCTACTTGCCTTGGAGCAGGAGATGGCTTAGCTACCTTTGGCCCTGATACTTAGGAGTGATCGGGAGACTAGCTAATAGACTTGCTTTAGATTTATGTTTAGAACTTGAATTATAATAACTTGAGAAATTGAGTTTGTTTGAGATATTATTATTTAGTAGTTTATATTTATTGTTGTTGTTTAGTCTTTAGTTATAAAATTTTGTGTTATTTTATCGTGCTTAGATTATGATTGAGATTTCATTATATCTATATTTGTCCTCCGTTTGGACTTGAGATTTTAACCAGTACATTATATAATTGCGTGAGTTGTTGATTAGATAGTGACCTAGAACAGCGTTCTACCGCTGACACTGCGGCTAGGCTGGACGTACCCACTTCTCGTTCCCCTACACTAGGTGCGGGTTGCGAGAGCATGCAAGAATGATGCATTGTATGAATTTCTCTTCTTTTGCAAGAAAGTTTAAAACGAGAAAGGATTCATGATCACTCATATTCGAAGCGATCATGGCGACGAATTTGAAAATGCAGAGTTTAAGCAATTTTGTGACACATACGATTATCTGCATGAGTTCTCTTGCCTAGGACTCCATAATAAAATGGACTTGTGGAACGTAAGAACATGACTCTATCCAAAATAGCTAGAGTAATGTTAAACCAGTTTAGTCTACCTAAATACTTTTGGACTGAAGCTATTAATACAACTTTCTATGTTCTCAATAGGATTCTAATTCGACCTATATCGAAGAAGACTCCCTATGAGTTATGGTTTGATAGGAGACCATCAGTTTTATATTTCAAGATATTTGGTTGTAAATGTTTTATTCTTAATACTAAAGACAATTTAGAAAAATTTGACGAAAAGGCCAATGAAGGTATTTTTTTTAGGTTATGCTGCCAAAAGCAAAGGATACCGAGTCTTCAACAAAAGAACCATGATCATCGAAGAGTCAATAAATGTCACTTTTGATGAACTGAATCAACAGACAATTGATGATGATGAAGACATGAGTACACCAAGTACAGCAGCTGCAGAACCTTCAAATATAGCACCAGTTGATCCTCCAGGCAGATCACGTACAGAATCAGAAGCCGGAACTAGCTACCTTGAGAGTCTACCAAAAAGAATAAATTTTTTGGCTAACCAACCCAATGACTTGGTAATATGTGAGATTACCAGGGGTATAAGTACTCGTTCCTCTAGCAAAGATATAGTTTCCTATGTTGCATTTATTTCACAGCTTGAACCCAAAACTGTTGAAGAAGCATATAGCAATAATTTTTGGTTAGATGCTATGCAAGAGGAATTAAACTAATTTGAACAGAATCAAGTTTGAAAACTTGTTCCCAAGTCCATTGATCATCCGGTCATTGGCTCCCGCTGGGTATTCTGAAATAAACTTAATAAGAATGGTTTAGTTATTCGTAACAAGGCTCGACTCGTAGCTCAATAATACAACCAAGAGGAAGGTATCGACTACGATGAGACCTTTGCCCCAGTTGCGAGATTAGAATCCATTCACATGTTATGTACATTTGCATGTTTTTATAATTTTAAACTATTTCAAATGGATGTTAAGAGTGCATTTTTGAACGATTTTATAAAAAAAGTTTATGTAGCTCAACCTCCAGGTTTTACTGATTTCAAAAACCCTGATTATGTTTTCAAGTTGAAAAAAGCCTTATACGGTTTGAAACAAGCCTCTCGTGCTTGGTAAGATCGTTTAAGCTCTTTTTTACTTGATAACGATTTTACAAAATGCAAGGTTGATACTACACTGTTTATAAAGTCTTCTAATGGAAATCTTCTTTTAATTAAATTTATATAGATGATATTATTTTTGGATCTACTGATGAATTGCTCTATCAAGAACATTCAAAGTGTATGCAGAACGAGTTTGAGATGAGCATGATGGGAGAACCAAAATTTTTTCTTGGACTTCAAATCAAACAAACTAACAATGGAACGTTCATTAATCAAGCCAAGTACATAAAAGAATTATTAAAGAAGTTCGACCTGGAAACCGTCAAACCACTTGGCACTCCGATGGCGACTTCAACCAAGCTTGATATTGATGAACAAGACAAACTGGTCAACATACGTAAGTATCAAGGTATGAATAGTAGTTTACTTTATTTAACTGCTAGTCGTCTAGATATAATGTTTAGCGTTTGCTTGTGTGCATGTTTTCAAGCTAACCCTAAGGAATCACATTTGTGCGCAGTTAAGCGTATCTTTCGATACCTTAAAGGCACTTCTTCTGTCAGCTTGTGGTATCCCAAAACTACGTCCTTTGACCTAACTGGTTACTCGGATGCTGATTTTGCTGGATGCAAAGTGGATAGAAAAAGTACTAGCGGCGCGTGTCATTTCCTAGGTAAGGCTTTAGTCTCTTTGTTTAGCAAGAAACAAAATTCTGTCGCATTATCAACTACTGAGGCTGAGTATATCACCGTGGGACGTTGTTGTGCACAAATTTTGTGGATGAAATAAACCTTAGAAGACTTTGGTTTACCTTACACACATATACCCATTTTCTTTGACAACACTAGCACTATTTGACTAAGAATACTGTATGTCACTCTCGTACTAAGCATATTGAGATTTGACATCATTTTCTTAGATATCATCAAAGAAATAGAGACATAGACCTTGTATATATAGACATAGAGAACCAACTGGCTGATATCTTTACAAATCCATTAGCAGAAGATCGTTTCAATTTTTTACGTCGAAAATTAAGAATTTTAGATGTCAATAATATTAATTGATTTTGTTTTATCAATTATCTTTCAATATACAAACACTTTTTTTTATACAATCCTACAAAGGGTCTGTCTGTCACCATGCTAAAGGAAAACGATATTTAAGTGTTTTCCAGTAAACCTCCGTTAGCTGGACCAGTACTCCTACAGATAATCTGAGACAGTCACTGTGTAACAAAAAAATAATTTATAAAATAATATTAATTGAAATTTAAAATAACTAAACTTGGAATTAAATAATTAAAAATATATTGATGAATAGAAAGTGCCTGCATTTATTTCTGTTGAAAAAATACCTCAACAGAACCCCAGACAAACTCGTACCGAATTCGACCGTAGTTCGGTCCGAGTTCTGTTGGTGGTATATATTTTAAGTCAGGAACGAGTGGCCCCCGTTCCTATTTATCTTCTCCAAATTCTTAAATCACAGCAGCAGCTGTGGCCAAACCCTCCAAACCCTAGCTTTTCTCCAAGCCATTGCTTCCAATCCTCTTGGAGATTTTAATCCAAATTTTGGATTCGTGTAGAGATTCACGTCCTCTATAACATACTCAATTCTTGGAAGGTATAACCTCCTCCTTCCCTCTCTTTCAAATTCATAGTTTTTAATCTTTCCATAGAAATAATGCCTAGGATTTTGAACCCCTTTAAGAGGAAGAAGACTACGACTAGTGAAGAGGCCTCGTCTTCGGATCCTATTCAAGGATCACACTTCTCTCCAGTTCAATCGACCGACGGAGCATACAATGAGTTTTACTTTGAAACTCATGACCAATCCCTATATGGTATGCAGATTTTTCTATTCGCAAAATATGCACCGGCGCATCAATTAAATGGACCGTATTTCCTGAGCATCGTCCAAACTTTGAAGCATTAGGGTTGCACGAACTTGTCACCCACTAATATCCTATTGCAACTAATAATATTCGTTTGTTTTATTACAATTTCACTTTGAACACTTTCAATGTTAAAAGTCGTATTGGTGGATTTAATATCAAATTCAATGATGTCCTCTTAGCAAAAATTTTTGGTATCCCTAAAGAAGCTGCACTGCTAGATGATATTGCAGAATTTAAATTTCTCGCAGGCACAACTTTGAGCTGTTTCAAGAACGAACTTTGTTCTCCTGACCGTGTTCATTCTACTAAGTTTAAAGCTGCCAACATGAATTTATTCAACTATGAATTACATCACATTGTCTATTCCACCATCTTGCCTAAATCTACTTCAAAAGATGATGTTACCACCCTTGAGTTGTCTGCCCTTTATCACATTCGTAAGGGTATTCGTCTTTTCTGTCCCCAAGGCTATTATCCAGATAATGGGACGTTGTCGCGAAAGTAACAGAAACCTTGCTTACGCGATGATTATCTCGATCATCTTTCAGTATTTTAAGATTGACTTATCCACTTGTTCTCTTGACTCTGAGACAAAGTATCTTCAGCTATCTCGTCGCAGCACAACCGTCCCTCTTGCTCCTCCTACTGCTCCTACTCCACCTCCTCGGACCTACCCTATGACTTATGAGGGTATCCATTAGCATCTCTTTGATTTGTGAGCTTTTATCACTGATACATCTAGGGAACGCGAGTTCCGTGATGCTAGTCGGTTTCAGGCTCTTACAAATTCTTTTGCGGATCTACATTTTTCTCAGACTGGTCATTCTGCCGGTTCTCTTTCCTGAGAACTAGTTGTATCGGGCTACCGCTATGAGGATGAGGCGGTTCGTCACTTCTTTCAGCCCGGTGGCGCATATGACTGGTACCATGGTTCTGGTGCTACTCCACCCTTCTGGAGCTGACATTTCTGCAGCTGGTCCATCTGGACATTGTGGCACTGCTGACGCTGATGATGATGATGACTCTGAGGACTTTTAATCTAGACGTGATGTATTTTGTCTAGATGTTATCTTGTTAGACTTTTTATTGTCTATGTTTACTTGGAAATGCTTCGACATTCCAAGGTAGTACTCTATTATTTTTTAGCAACTGAGACATTATTTGCTGAGATTGATGTAATTTAGAACATCTATTATGCTCTCATTAGCCTGTTTTTCTAATTCAGTTTGTACTGTTCTCTATTTCCTTCATATTTTGTTTATATATATAGTATTATCTTAGCTTATGCTTCTACATATAGATTGCCTGTGAAATACATGTTTATTACTATATATTTTTTCTTGTGTTTCTCCAATGTTGGATTCTTATGCATAAATTGTGGGAGAGCTTCTTTCTTTTGTAATTATTTTGCTAAGTGACAACGGAAGAGAAATAGATCTAACATCTTTTGCAGGATATCAAATTTTTTTAGGATACGGTACAATACCATTGCTGAACAAGTACAACTTTGATTTCTTGTCAAATCAAAGATCGAGATGTTATATCGGTCAAGATTTGTTAATTATCAAAAAAGGAGAGATTGTTGGCCCATTGGTCATGGTTGAACCTGATTTTAATAATTGATCTAACATTGTCTCGATATAAGGGCTACTTGGACATTTGCTGAGAACTTCTACCATATTGTTCAAGACTGAAGCTATTTTGCCACATGAGTTTGTATTTCAATATTCAATATAATTTTCATATTTATTAAGTCTAGAAATACTTTGTACACCAAATCGTACTGACAAATAGGCTACCCCAATTTTTTTTCAAAATATCCTATAATTTTGAAAATAACCCATTTTATAAAAAGCTCCTAACTGCTAAAACTTTTCAAAAGCCCAAAAACTCAAAATCCGATTTACAAAATTCCTCCAAAAATTAAACTCTGGACACCAATAGAGTTCGGCCCGAGTTTGGTCAGAACTCGCCCCGAGTTCGTTTGGTGCCGTTGGATTTTTGAATTTAGTCATCCTGCAGTTACGGACGCAACAGCTATTTGTCGAGATTCTTTCAAAGAATTCTGTCCGAATTTGCCCCGAGTTCTGGCTTTGGAAAACCTATAAATAGAGAAGAATTTCATTTATTTCAACACACCTCTCTTCTCTCTAAGCTTAATACGTCTTCCAAAGTGTTCTAAGCTCTTTCATTTTTAAATCCCAAGCTAGTTACAATCCTCTAGTCGATTTATTAGTGCAGTACGGTCTTGAAGTTTTAGAGAGATTGTAATCATAGGCTTGATAGAAGAAAGACACTTCACAATTAAAGTTGGTCGAGTACTTCGGATCAAAGCTCACGTTGTAAAAGTTGCAAGGACTTCGTATGAAAACTTGCAATATTTTTCCATAGTGGATTCAACTAGAAGCTAGAGTTCTTCCGACTGGAATAGTCCTCATAAGAGGGAAACTAGTATACATCGCCGTGTTTGCATTTGCTTTCTGATATCTGCCTTTTTATTTACTTACTTGTGATATATTTATATGTGATCTTGTTGCTAACATTTTTTAATTAGCTAAATTTTGCTGCCTTCTTTATTCACCCCCTCTAGAGTATTGTGCTTTACAATTTGTTCCTACAAGAGTTAGTTACTCCGATCCTGACTGGATATGTTGTCAAATTAGGCGACCTTCAGAATTTTTGCCCTACTTATTATGGATACATCTGAAATGTTGTAGGAGATTTGGCTGACGATCTTCCTTGAGACACCGAGACCATCCCGGATGAGATTTTACTATCTTAGCTTATTTTTCTAGCATTTATGTTACTAGACTATTTTTATAGTATTTGCTACCGAATTTGTTTTTGGAAGACCCTTTTTTAGTTTTGTAATAATTTATTATTAAAATCTTTGGATTCACATAGGCCACTATGTTATTTGCTTATAAAACCTGATTATCCTTTTATGTTGTTATTTTTTCATAACACTGTGATTGAGTAGTTATGTTATCTTATCTAAACAACGTGCGACGTCGATACGGCGGTATAGGCTGGGCGTGTTTCACGTACTCGTATCCGGAGTATCGGGAGCAGGTCATGACAATACAAGACTGAATATAAACTTGTTGAACCATTTGCCCAAAGGTTCGACCCCTTCACCAAACTCAAGAAGAAAGCAACAGATTACAATAAGCCTACTCGCCCTATTCGTAGCAATCTCTATGTACGAAAATGACTACTTCCTGAATAGATCTCCCCTTCATGTTTGTCATGAACGATAAGCTCTAAGAGAAAAATACGGACTTTTCTTAGCTTCTTGTGAACGAACAGCTTAAAAAATACGGACCGTCTCTTAGCTTCTTGTGAACGAACACCCTGAATCTCCTGTATTATCCTTTTCTTGTGCCTCCGCCATATTAGATCCGTAACTCATACAGCCTCGATCGAACAGAACTCAGGCCGAGTTTGATTTGGACCCTGTCAACTATTTTGACTGCAAACACACAAACTTGGCCATAAATCTGTCCTGACCGAACGCAGGAAGTTGACAAAACCAACAAAGAAATTTGAAATGGTTCATCCAAGAGGGCTAGAAATATTAGTCATTGATGACATGTTTACTAAAAGGAGTCAAAAATCTAAAATACAATTGGCCCAGTCCTAAAAGGATTTAGAAACTAATTGAGATAGTGAAAAGATAATCCTTCGAAAATTATGGAATTGTAATCACGACTTGCATCTCCTTAGCCATCCATAGGACTCAACAAGATATGATAACATAGATAGTAAATATATATAATCATATAATCGGCCTAAGCTGTGATTGAGCATCCCATCTTGCAAGCACCCAATGCTACTCTAGTCCTAAGCACCATTAGATGGACATGCATGTGCTACCACTAAAAATGTGTCATACCTCGCTCCCGCATCATCGAATATGAGTGCGTGGGTATGTCCAGCCTACGCCACAGAATCGACGGTAGTGAGCTGTTCTAGGCCTTATTTGCCTTTAAATGCTTGTAATTATTGATATTTACTCATCACAGCTACTAATTACTGAAATAACGTATAGACAACTCTAGAGGGAGGTGAATAGAGTTTGTATCGATAATCACCAAATAAAAATTAACTCTATATCACCTCCACAAAACAACTATCAAGATAGTAAATAAATCAGAGAGAAATGCGAAAGTAAATAAAGATCAGAAGAGCATACACAAATACAGCGATATAACCTGGTTTCCCTCGTGGAGGACTAGGCCAGACCTGAGAACTCTAGCTCAGGATTGAAATCTACTATTTGTGAAATAGCGTACAACCATGTGCCTTTACTCAGAAGAGCACGCCAATTTCTTACAGATTCACAGGTGGCAAAACTTGGAATTGTCCAAGTGACTTTTCTTTAACTCTTGCACACAACTTCTAGCTGATATCGTACTGAGCACCTTGGGCTAAGGAGAGTTGTGGCTTAGAAGATATGAAAGAATGAGGCTTGGAGTAATAGAGCTTAGAAAGCTTGAATATTTGAAGGTGAGAGATCATATGAAATGAAAGAATTCAAGCTCTATTTATACTACTCTAGGGAGGCAGAGTTCGGCCCGAATTCTGTCCCAAGAATTTAAAGTTTTGAACGTTGGACAACTAGCAATGAGCATACCCTAAAAATCAGCTCCTGGAATTTAGGGGACAGAGTTCGGCCTTACTCTGTATGGAGGCAGAGTTTGGCCCAAAATCTGCCTCCTAGGTGGCAGAATGGCCTTTGGGCTTTGTTTGGCCTGGTTTAGGAATTGGTCTGTTTGTATGGTAGAGCTTGGAGAGATATGTCTAGGGGTTGAGATGACACAGTGTAACTCAACGTACACATTCTTCTAGACTCAATAAATTAAAGATTACAGACTTGGAACAAATACGAAAACCAAGAGCCCTTTGATGACGCTTTTCTTCTGATATTTGAGAAGACTTGAAGACATCTTTTTCTATGGTAGCAGTCATCCAAAGATAAGCAGATATACAAATCTGAATATCTTTCGGGGGCTTCGCCCCCGAAATCTCTATGGGGGCGCTGCCCCCTCGACCCCTGTCCGCTGACCGGGCAGCGGAACCCCCAATACGAGGCCCCGGATAGGTCGCTAGACGGTTCAGAGAAATCTTTTTGTATGACGCCGTCATGGTCCATCATTAATTCTTCATTGCCTATGTCCTGGTTTGATCATGCTTACTGCATGTCTACAAATACATGTTAGGCGAGCAAAATATGTTGCAGTATGATACAAGCATGGCAATATGATATAGGACAATTAGGACAATGCTAAGTTTTTAAGTAACAACATGATAGTAAGTATATGAATATTAGTGACATCATTAGGTTAAACTTAACTGATTAGTCATATTCAAAAACATGATGTAATCATTGGGCTAACAATCACGTGCCCATTATCAAATCACCACATCATCACACATTCTACTAGTTCTTTTAGTACATCTTTTACAAAAAATATTCGGAGACAAATTCGGCAAATAGTAAATGTGACATCCTCGAATCATATCACCCACAACTATATAGAGTACAACATCAATACAACTTATGATATAACTGAAGGAGATCTATACAAGGGTACCATATCTATCCTAGTCATCACTAATCTCTGTGTATCATCCATGCTTGCTAATATTATCACCTTATCCAATAAATCATAAATGCTAAGGTAGAAGTCATTATCACCTGCAACATATCCAGTCAGGAAAGGAGCCAAATACAACTCTACCAAATGAAAATAATACAAAGTAAAACTGTAATGAGATAATAATGGTATGGACTAAACTGTAACTGAATAATGATACAATAATTGAAATAATAAACAATCAATCAATGCAATAGTAATTTGAAATATTAATCTACATGTGATTGGCTGGTGAGTACAATAGAATAATAGAATGTGGTACGGCATAAGCACATGTTCACGATGTGTGATTAAGCTATCAACAATATTATATTACGAGGATTTGATCACATGCAAATTAAGTATTACCCTAAAATCCTAACACAAATAATCAATCAATGAACAATAAGTACAATATGGAATCAATGAGTACAATCAATATCAATAACTCCGTGTCGACCAAGTATTTAATATGGAATGTAAGAATACAATATAGAACTTCAAGTCATAGTATATGTAATGCCCTGTACCGCATAGTGCATTACACTGAGTTGGATGGTTCGATATGGTATGAGTTTGATTCGAAGATGAATGATTTCAATTCGAATAAATATTGATTGGGTTGATTTCAATGTGCAGAGATCGAACGGAGTCCCTTACAATTGGAGTATCGCCTTACGATGAGTTGAAGCGTAGGCACGATAGCTGAATCAGTCGGTTAGTTCAAGTGAATGCAAAGTGCTCACATGGTTAGCTTGGAAGAGATGATCGTGCAATGAAGTTAGGGTATCCGGCCGCATCAGCTCGACAAAGCGATGGACAAATTGGCTTAATGTGGGTGGGTTCAGACCCTTCTCCCTATTCATTCATGCCTAATAAAATTTGTTGGCCCATTCCATGGTCACACCCGATTTCGATAATCAACATGTACTTAAGTCAATACACAAAATATACAAACTGCTGCTAATCATTTCAGGATATATGAAATCAAATTCAACGGACGTTGTACTGCATCAAACGAAGCATCAACATCATCAAATCTGAAGATGACTCATTTGATATTTTATTCTGTATTTTACATTTTATTGAGTCTAGGAATTATTTTGTAAAATCAGTTTTGGTAATACTGGCTTAGGGTTATCGCAGTCCACATTCTAAAAAGCCTACCCATTACCACTCATATATCTTTTTACAAAATATTTCAAAATATCTTTGAAAATAATTTCTGATAAAATATTTCGAAAATCTCCTGACAGAACTTATAACCGAGTTCAGCCCGAGTTCGGACCGAACTCTGTCCGAGTTCGGTCAGTTCGTATTCAAACTTCTGTTGCCTCCAAATTTGCAAGCAACGTCTATTTACGAGATATCTGCATCCGAACTCTGCCCGAACTCTGTCCGAGTTCGGTCCCAGAAAACACCTATAAATAGAGAAGAACTTTTTATTTCAAATCATTCATTCACTCTCCATCTTCTCTTCTCTACTATTCAAGTGTTTTTAAACGATCCAAGATTTTCAAATCATACCTATACACCTCTTAGCCAAAAGCTAGTAATATCAGAGTTGATTTAAAGTCTATTGGTATTCCAAGAGTTGTAAAGAGGTCGTTCCAAGTTCAGCAACTTTTCTTGTTGTAGAGCTGGTCGTGCGCTCGTCACCAAGCACGGTATTGTGAAGTCGGTCGTGCACTTGTCACCAAGCACGGTGTTGTAAGAGACTGCAAGCTCTCAGTTAAAGCTTGTGCCATAGTGGATTAACATCGAGCAAGAGTACTCGAGACTGGATTAGTCCTCTCAGAGGGATACCAGTATATATCGCCGTGTCGCTGAGTTTGAATTCTCTATCTCTTGTTGCATTATATTTACTATCTCTTATTTCACTGCCATAGTTTAAAATTTTAATTGGTGATTATTTTCTGCTGCACACACACACTCTATTCACCCCCCCTCTAGAGGTGCTCAACGGTCCTACAATTGGTATCAGAGCCGGTTATATTTTTATATAACAAACCTCAGAGAGTATATATGGCAGCCGTGACATCAATATTCAACGATAAAGGGCAATCCACAAATAGACCTCCCATATTTGATGGAACAAACTATACCTATTGGAAAACATGAATGACATTCTTCTTAAAATCTCTCGACTTTGATCTTTGGTCTATAGTCATTGATGGTTATAAGAAACCAGCACCCACAGTGGTTGAAGGCCAGCTTGTAGACAAGCCTCATGACAAATACACTGAAGCTGAAAAAGCTAAGGCTAGTCTAGATGCTCGTGCCATCAATGCACTATTCTGTACAATTGACAAAACGGAGTTCAATAGAGTTTCAACCTGTAAGACGTCTCACAAAATTTGGAAACTTCTTGAGGTAACTCATGAAGGTACTTCCCAAGTGAAGGAATCCAAAATTAGTAGACTGACACAGGAATATGAATCTTTCAAGATGAAACCCGATGAGTCAATTACACAGATGTTTACTCGTTTCCTTGATATAACTAATCCTCTGCAATCTCTTGGCAAGAATTACAGCAATCATGAGAAGATCAGAAAAGTGCTGCAGGCTCTAACCAAGAACTGGAATCCAAAAGCCACAGTAATTATTGAAGGAAACGATCTCACCACTATGTCCTTGGAAACACTGATGGGGAAGCTGATGACCTATGAACTTGATTTGCAAGAGTTTGAAGAAGCAACACCAAAAGAAAAATCTATTGCCTTCAAAGATCAAGCAAGAAAATCAACATGCAATGACTCCGATGAAGAATCATCAAGTGGTGATGAACAAGCCCTACTTGTGAAGAACTTTCAAAGATTCCTAAAGTTTGAGAAATCAAGCAGAAGGAAGAAAGATGTCCAAGAAAGCAATGAAGATGAAACCATTTGCTTTGGATGCAAGAAGACAGGGCACATGAAGAAGGACTGTCCATCTTCAAAGAAAAGCAGTTCATATGACAGATCAAGATCAAGCAGAAAAGCAACAACCGGTCGAAAGTATGCCAACACAAGTGTCTGGCATAAAAGTGATGCCAGTGATACAGAAGAAGAGGATAGACCCTGCAGCAAAGCAAATGTCTGTCTTATGGCATTTGATAAGGTATCTTCAAACCCTCTATATGATGATTTTACTTTCGATGAATTAGAAAATGCCTTTAGCGAATTACTTGAAGATCACAAAACTGTGCTCGACAAGTATAAGCAATCTCAAAAAGAGATTAAGGCATACACAACCGAGTTAGCTAGACTGTCCAATCTTATTGAAGATATAAGAGAGACGTCTACTTCCGATAATACGGAAGAGATAGCCAAACTCAAGGTAGACTATCATGAGGCTATCCTCAAAATTGAAAAGAAAGAAAAAGACTATGTCAAGATGCAAGAACTATATGACATAGAGAAGAAGAAGCACCTAGTAACAGAATAAAGACTCTCAGATATGACTGCTAGATATGAAGAGTCTATTGCGATTTCTAAAAAGTTAGAAATCAAGTTAGGCAAACAGGCAATACCTGTGACACAGCCTAAAATTAGTCCTAATGCCAAGCATACACCTAAGAGGACTAAGAATAAGAAAGCACAGAAGAAACACGAATATCATCATGCTTTCACTTATAGGTTCTCCAAACCAAACAAGCATGTAAACACAGTTATGACCACATCTGGTTCTAAACTTACTTGTACTTATTGTAGCACGCATGGACACATATCACAGTATTGTTTGGCAAGAAAGCTTGTTGACAATCACACTTTAATCTGGAGACCTAAAGCTAATCAGAATGGACCCTTCAGAAAATGGGTACCAAAGGATTCATCTACTTGTCTTGTAGGTGGACCCTCAACCCTCTCATGCTAGAAGCAAATGGATCCTCGATAGCAGATGTTCGCGACACATGACTGGTGATGCATCTTTGTTCGCTACGCTATCGATGAAGAAAGAAGGATATGTCTCCTTCGGAAATAATTTGAGAGGTGATATAATTGGTAATGGTACTGTAGGTATTTCTCCCTATCCAGTAATAAAGGATGTTTGTCTAGTAACAGAATTGAAACATAACCTATTAAGCGTAAGTCATTTGGCAGATAATAGTTATGGTATTAATTTTGTGAAAGATAAATGTGCCATATATGATTTTTCATCTGGTTATCTCATATATAAAGGGATCAGAGAAGACAATATTTATGTTTTCTTTTTGGAGAATACTAATAATGCAGATAGGTGCCTAGTAGCCAATCAAGATGAAAGCTGGCTATGGCACATGAGACTAGGACATGCAAACATGGATACTATCTCACGACTAAGTACAAAGAAGTTGGTAAGAGGACTCCCTGAGATTCCATTCAAGAGAGATATGATATGTGCTGACTGTGAAAAGAACAAAGCACATAGGTCTACTTTTAAATCCATCAACGCTGTAAGTACTTCTAGACCTTTGTAGTTAATTCACATGGATTTATTTGGTCCTAGTAGAGTCGCTAGTCTTGGCGGTAAGCTCTACGCTTTTGTTCTTGTTGATAATTTCTCTCATTTTACTTGGGTTTATTTCTTATCAAACAAAAGTGATACAATTTTTGAATTTCAGATATTTTACAAAAAGGTACAAAACGAAAAAGGCTTCATGATTACTCGTATCCGAAGTGATCATGGTGGCGAATTCGAAAATTCTGATTTCAAAAAGTTTTGTGATGATAGTGGATATTACCACGAATTTTCTTGTCCTAGAACTCCCCAACAGAATGGTGTTGTGGAGCGGAAGAATCGTACTCTAAGCGAAATGGCTAGAGTCATGCTGAATTAGCATAATCTTCCTAAATATTTTTGGGCAGAAGCTGTTAGTACAGCCTGTCATATTTTGAATAGGGTGTTAATTCGACCAATCTCGAAAAAAACACTATATGAGCTTTGGTTTGGAAGAATTCCAAACATTTCTTACTTTAAAGTTTTTGGATGTCGCTGTTTTATCCTGAACACCAAGGATAACTTGGGAAAGTTCGACTCCAAAGCAGATGACGGGATATTTCTCGGATATGCTGCTAAGAGTAAATGATATAGAATTTTCAATAAAAGATCTATGATTGTTGAAGAAACTATTAATGTTACTTTTGATGAGTTAAATAGTCACAGATCTAGCGACAGTGATGATGAAGATACACATACAAGGACGGAGAAGAGTTCTGTGAAAGATCTGACCCAAGATACAAGGACTGAGAAGAGTGTTGTAAAAGATCTGACCCAAAAGTATGAATCATTAAAATTCATGCCAGATCATCCAGAGACACTCATCATAGGTGATGTATCTAAAGGTGTAAGTACACGTTCATCTCTTAAAGATTCTGATATAGCAGCAAATGTAGCATTCATTTTTCAAATAGAACCTAAGAATATAGATGATGCTTTTACTGATGAGTTTTGGATTCATGCCATGTAAGAGGAACTAAATCAATTTGAGAGAAACCAAGTTTGGGAACTCGTTCCTAAATCTATTGGTCAATCAATAATTGGTACCAAATGGGTGTTCCGAAATAAACTCAGTGAAGATGGACAAGTTCTACGCAACAAAGCACGTCTAGTGACACAAGGTTATAATCAAGAAGAAGGAATTGATTATGATGAGACCTATGCTCCTGTTGCTAGACTAGATGCCATCCGCATGTTTTGTGCATTTACATGTTTTAATGATTTTAAATTATTTCAAATGGATGTGAAAAGCGCATTTTTAAATAGATTTTTAAAAGAGGAAGTTTTTGTGAAACAATCTCCTGGTTTTGAAGATTTTTAAAAACTTGATCACGTCTTCAAGCTTAAGAAAGCCCTTTATGGACTCAAACAAGCACCTCGTGCATGGTATGAACGCCTAAGTGCCTTCTTACTTGATAATGGATTTTCAAAAGGAAAGGTTGATACTACTTTGTTTATAAAATCCTTGAATGATGATATCCTCCTTGTGCAAATTTATGTAGATGACATAATATTCGGTTCTACTAACGAAAAACTCTGTCAAGATTTTGCTAAGTGTATACAGAGTGAATTTGAGATGAGTATGATGGGAGAGCTAAACTTCTTTCTAGGACTTCAAATCAAACAGCACTCAAAAGGAACATTCATCAACCAAGCTAAGTACACAAAGGACATACTGAAAAAGTATGACTTCGAGAATATAAAGCCAATTGGGACTCCTATGGCTACATCTACAAAGCTTGATGCTAATGAAAGTGGCAAACCTGTCGATCAGCGTAAGTATCGATGTATGATTGGTAGTTTATTATATTTAACTGCTAGTCGCCCTGATATTATGTTTAGTGGTTACATTTGTGCACGTTATCAGGCAAATCCTAAGGAATCACATCTTAGTGCCGTTAAGCGTATCTTTCGATACCTTAAAGGAACTTCTACAGTCGGCTTATGGTATCCTAAAACCAAATCCTTTGACCTGATAGGTTACTCGGATGCGGATTTTGCAGGATGCAAAGTGGACCGTAAAAGTACCAGCGGCACATGTCATTTCCTAGGAAAGGCCTTAGTCTCTTGGTTTAGCAAGAAACAAAATTCAGTAGCATTATCAACAACTGAGGCTGAGTATATCGCCGCAGGACATTGTTGTGCTCAGATTTTGTGGATGAAGCAAACCTTAGAAGACTACAATCTGTACTACACTAAAGTTCCTATTTATTGTGACAACACTAGCACTATTAATCTGACTAAGAACCCTATCTGTTATTCATGCACAAAGTACATAGAGATAAGACATCATTTTCTTCGTGATCATCAACAACACGGGGATATCTGCTTAGAATTTATTGACACAGATCATCAACTAGCAGACATATTCACAAAACCATTGGCTGAAGACCGTTTTAACATAATGAGGCATGAGCTCGGTATACTTGAATTTTCAGATTCATAATGTAATATGGTAATTAAAATTAATTTTATGACTTGCAACTTTAAATTTATTTAACGGAAATTATTTTTGGGTACAAACCTAAAAAGGGTATGTCTGTCACCACGACTACGATCGAAGCGAAGCGGTACTTAAGAGTTCCCTGGTGAACCTCCGTTAGCTGGGACAACCCCTACAGTTAACCCATAAATAGAGCTCGTTATTAAATAGTAGAGTCAAAAGTCATAAAAATTACTTTTAACCAACCAGAACTGCATTTATTGTCTCGGGAATACAAGTGACCGAACTCGGGCCGAACTCTGACCGAGTTCGGACCGAATTCGGACCGAGTTCGGTCGGCGCTGTATTGATTCCAGAACCGAACAGCCGACTTTTAACCCTATATATTCACCTCTTTCAATCATCTTTTCCACACACCAACTCGTGGAAACTTCTCTTTCCTCCCTAAAAGCTCTTCCTCCTCCATTCTAGCAAGGAATCTAAGAGATCTGGTGGGCATATCAACTTTCTCATCTTTTTCCTTTCTCAAAAAGGTATTCCTTTCCTTTTCTACTTTCTCCATGGCTCCTAAACGTCAAAGAGGAACATCTTCCCAAGGTGCCACCTCCTCTTCTGATTATACACCTGCTAGTCTATTTAGTCTAGCACGACCAATAGATGCAGAAGACTATGATTCTACTTTGTTTTCGGACAAAGAGTTTTCTAATCTTTGGTTCGATTCTTTTTCTGGCCATAAGATTTGCAATGGAGCTTTTGTTAACTTTACCATATTTTCTGAATCTGCTCCAACTTTTGATCATTTAGGCTACCGAGACTTTTTTGAGGTAGCAGAAAATATTTTTGATAATGCTGTCCGAATGTTTTACTGCAATTTGCAAGTAAAATCTAACGAAAACTTCTATTCTTGCGTTGCTGGGCAAGAATTAGAATTTAGTGCTACCGATATCAGTGAATTTTTCTATGTTCCTGATACTGGTGAAGCATTGGTTGACATTACCCATGTCAAATTCCCTGCTGATATTACCCTAGCATCTTTTAGGGAACTCATTTGTCATCTAAACCCTGTTCCTCGTAGGGTTTATTCAAAGCATTTAAACCAATCTTTTTATGAACTTCATCGCATGATTTTCTCTGTACTCCTTCCAAAGAAAGGATCCACAGATGAAGTGACCTTCTTGGAACTCTCTGCTTTATACCACATTCATTTTGGCATTCCATTTTCTATCCCAAAAACCATGATGTCCTGGATGCTGAACTGCAGAAATACAGGAAGGAATCTGGTATATCCTATGCACTTAGCGTCTATTTTTCGTCGTTTTGAGATTGACCTTCAGACTTGTGCATTCTCCTCCACTCCTATCGAGCTTACCAGATCCCGCCGATTTCCTGCTCCACCTCTGCCTCCTGGAGCTCAGCCTGCTCCAGCTCCTGACGTTGTGATTCCTGATGCTGCTCCTGCTCCAGCCCGTGCCCCGAGATTTGATCCGGCTTTCTATCAGCGCTTTGATGATTTTTTTGCTATATCTGCGCAACGTCATCAAAGTTATCTTGATTCGGAGTTCCGACGCATCACTCAGGCTCAGGTGCTGAGGAATGGGATTGCTGACCTCCACTACAGCCTAGCCCATGATTCGGTCCATCCGATCACCATCCTGCCTCATCCAGGCTTTTCGGGTCCTCGGTTCACAGATGAGGCTTCCTTCCAGCACTTCGACCCCACTGCAGCCTACTTTCCTCCAGAGGCTCCTGGTGCTGACGACCCGACTATGTGACGCGGGTTCAGCTTTTGGATAGTAGATATTTGTTAGATGATGATCTTTTTGATGTAGTTTTCTTTTTATGTCTAAACTCATTAGTTAGATATTTTCTGATGATTGTATTCAGCACTTTTTAGTATGACATTCTAGTACTTTATTTCCAGCATTTTCTTTCCATAGTAGTTGTTTTATGCTGTGATCATGTCTCTTTTGCTTCACTTTGTCTTTTGTTGTCTATTGTTGGCTTCACACATTCGGGGGAGCCAAGTCATTTTACTATTTGACAAAGGGGAAGAAAAAGAGTACATATATACCAAAAAAAGAGTAGAAATCCAAAAACAAACTCAACCATCTCATTTATTCAGGTATTTTTTTTATTTTTATAAGATATATTTTGGTATAGACTCAAGTTTGTCAATTATCAAAATGGGAGAGATTGTTGGCCCATTCCATGGTCATACCCGATTTCGATAATCAACATGTACTTAAGTCAATACACAAAATATACAAACTACTGCTAATCAATTCAGGATATATGAAATCAAATTCAACGGACGTTGTACTGCATCAAACGAAGCATCAACATCATCAAATCTGAAGATGACTCATTTGATATTTTATTCTGTATTTTACATTTTATTGAGTCTAGGAATTATTTTGTAAAATCAGTTTTGGTAATACTGGCTTAGGGTTATCGCAGTCCACATTCTAAAAAGCCTACCCATTACCACTCATATATCTTTTTACAAATTATTCCAAAATATCTTTGAAAACAATTTTTGATAAAATATTTCGAAAATCTCCTGACAGAACTCATAACCGAGTTCGGCCCGAGTTCGGACCGAACTCTGTCCGAGTTCGGTCAGTTCGTATTCAAACTTCTGTTGCCTCCAAATCTACGAGCAACGTCTATTTACGAGATATCTGCATCCGAACTCTGCCCGAACTCTGTCCGAGGTCGGTCCCAAAAAACACCTATAAATAGAGAAGAACTTTTCATTTCAAATCATTCATTCACTCTTCATCTTCTCTTCTCTACTATTTAAGTATTTTCAAACGATCCAAGATTTTCAAATCATACCTATACACCTCTTAGCCAAAAGCCAGTAATATCAGAGTTGATTTAGAGTCTTTTGGTATTCCAAGAGTTGTAAAGAGGTCGGTCGTACACTTGTCACCAAGCACGGTATTGTAAGAGACTGCAAGCTCTCAGTTAAAGCTTGTGCCATAGTGGATTAACATCGAGCAAGAGTACTCGAGACTGGATTAGTACTCTCAGAGGGATACCAGTATATATTACCGTGTCGCTGAGTTTGAATTCTCTATCTCTTACTGCATTATATTTACTGCCTCTTATTTCACTGCCATAGTTTAAAATTTTAATTGGTGATTATTTTCTGCTGCACACACACACTCTATTCACCCCCCCTCTAGAGGTGCTCAACGGTCCTACAAAATTTACCCTATTATGCTAGTGTTGCTATCGAGATATCGAGCATGGATCGAAGCGAGTAAAGGTCTATTGGTATCAAATTGGTTTTATCCTTTGGATCGTGAATGAAACTCTTTGACCCTGAATTGCTTTCACTATCGAATTCAGTTGGCCCTAAGTTGTTTCTGCAACCGCATGGATCATGGATCTGTTCGGTGCTACACTGAATGTTCCATACAATAAGTCAAAATATTTGCATGTGTCTTGGTTGCATATGTTTGGAAATTTATGAGATGTTATTGAGTAATGCTATAAATTATTAGTTGCATCAGGTACAACAAATCGTACGATATTTGTTGCGTTGGTGTAGCACATCGCAGAATATTATGGCATCGGTGCAATGAATCGAGATATAGGATGATATGTGTTATATGGCTATTCGAATGGATAGCGAATGTGTTGAATGATTCGAGTAATGACTTTGAGTATCAAGAAGGAATCGTTGAACGAGTTGCAACAAATGGAATTGAGAAATCGCAGAGCGATAGTTGTGAGTTGAGTTGATCGCTAAGTTAAAATTGTGTAGACGATTGTATAAGTTGGCCGAGTTGGATCGAGCTTCAAGTAGGCGAACGTACATGTTGCCCGAATGTTGAGTTAAACTTTTGAATAAGCGAATGTGCATTTGTGATCAACATGATCACCATGGCATGGTTAGATTAGAATAGATGTCAGGCAAATGCTTGGTATGTTGTGAGAGAAATGACTCAATATTCTGAGTGGTATATGCCATACCACCTATACGATCGGTGGATCAAAACATTTGTATCGATAAGGATAGGCTCGATTTCTGAATGGTATATGCAATACCACTTAGCGATAGCTATGTTGAAATGTTTGGTGACTTACGATAAATTTTGTCGAGACGATTATGTATTGCGATAAGTTTGTCCACAATAGACGGGATAGTGTCGAGTCTCAAGCGGGAATGGTTCGATAGGAGTTGATGCAAATATTCTTCGATAAATTGAGTTAGAATGATTAGACGTGGACTTACATCCATGGAGGATGAGTTGAACGAGAATTCGTTGGGCGTAAGACGAACGATATACCGAGAATAGTGAGGAAGTTTTGCGTTGAGGAAATAGTTGACTCTGTTGAATTTAAGTTGAGTTGTACGAAAACTTGTTCAAAACAAGTTGGGTAGATACGAAGAGTCGTATGAAGGAACTTGAGTTAGTACGAATAGTTGATGGCATGATTTGGAAATTTGATTGGAAAGTACGAGAATGGATACAAGAATTGAAAATTATGTCACTCGAGGATGATAGTTAGCTACAACGATACGGATCTTGATGCTTGTGAGAATTGATTCGCATTCAAGTTCAGATGATAATAGTGATTGTAAAAAATTAGAGTTTATGAGAAAGGAAGATATTCAGTTTATGCACATCGACGGTGATATTAAGGCATATCAGAGACGATGTGCAATAACTCGGGGATACTCTGATCGAATGAACAAAAATGATGTTGAATATTGTTGTTGGATGAATAAGATGCAAGTTGAGTTGATGTCAGTTCGGATGGTAACGATGATTACAACGATTGAAATTCAGACGGAAGGAAGATAACACTTATCTAAAATGCAAAACGAGTTATGCAAGGCAATTGTTATGTAAACATACTTGAGGATGTTGAAATGCGTCAAAAAATCTGGTAATTGATTGATATATTACTTGGATAAAATTAAAAGTGTCTTGATTATTTTGATGATAACCACAACATTGATGTTTTTGTCTTGTGTGAGCGCAACTGTAGCCTTGCACATGTGTCACATTGGATTATGGCGATGAGTAATCTGGCATGGTGATTCATGCCCAGCGGAGATGATCGAACTTACGGGAGATCAAGATGTGGCAATTATATTTTCAACTTATGGTTTGATGCAAAGGTGAATACGAGGACTGTTACGATGAGCATAGAGTGTGTCAGATATTGACCATGGATAAGATAGACTCGTATTAAGGTGAACAAATATTGCATGGTTAGGGATAATTTTAACAGTAGTATATGAGTATTTGGATGGTAGCGACGCATCAGTTGTGCGGGTAGGATAAGACATTATGGTAACGACGAGTTGAACTTGTTTTGGCTTTTTGGTGCTGGTGATTGAAACTCTAGGATTATCAATCAAGAGGATATCGAAGTTGAAGATTTTGAAGCATCTTTATTGAAGAAAAACTCCTTCATTTATAGGGAAGGGGGCATATATGCAATGTGCATTAGGATTTGAGATATGAAAGAATCTGTTGTCATTGAACAGTGAGGGCTACTGCTGAGCTGACACGTGGCGGATGTTGAGATTCTCCTCTATCGAGATCTCGAGTGGTTATCAACATAACCGAAGAAAAAGACACGTGGCACATGTCTATTGCTCAAAGTCTTCTGTTCAGATAAAGCCGAGTAGATCTTGGATTCCATCACAGAGTTGAATTTGGTCTTATCTTAGGAGGCCATTGGTTTAAACAAACCGATTGGATATGGCCTTCATCCATAAGAACAAACTTTGTTCTTATCCGTGATTTTAAACCAGCTGATAAGATATTGCTCTTATCAATATAATCAACCTCAGTCTTATCTGTAAGAGCGGTGGTTTAAACAAATCGATTGGGTGGGATCATGCTGTCTGTACTTCTGGCGAAGCTTCAGTGCTACTGTGCTTCTAGACGACGAGTAGAACGTTCTTCTGAAGATGACGGAGCCTCTGCACTTTTGGGCGACGATTAAGCTGTGTTTCGAAAATGACGGAGCCTCTTGTGCTTCTGGGCGACTAGCAGACTTATGTTTCGAAGACGACGAAGCCTCTGTGCTTCTGGGTGACGAGTAGACTTGTGTTTTGAAGACAACAGAGCCTCTGTACTTTTGAACGACGAGCAGGCCATATTTTGGAGCCTTTGCACTTTTGGGGCGACGAGTAGGCTTTGCCTCAGACAAGGGTGTCACCAACGTATCAGATGAAGGGGGACATTGAATGGGCCGAGCTTCTGGGTTGAAGCGAAGGCTCTGCACTTTTGAGACGAGGGCGTCGCGTGGTGAAATCGGCTATCTGCGCTTCTGAGTTGAAGAGGGGATGCATGTACTTGGCTACGCTTCTACGTCGAAGGAGCTAGTTCCTGTCGAAGTACTTTTTAAGATTATTTAATGACTGTTATCCTTGATAGATGAGTCAGTCCTCCTCATTTTTAATTGTTGCCATTACTTGGGAGAATTTGAGAAGTTAGTGGCCTAGGACTCAGTGGAATGAACCTATTAAATGAGGTTCGTTGTGCTGAGTTCTAGGTTTATCCCATTAATCTTGGAACTTTGACTGACGACCGTGTGGCATGTTGGTTGGACCACACTTACCCTATATAAAGGGGAGTTTTTCTGAAGCATCATCTTCCTCTCAAAATGTTATGCTTGATCCTGACTTAGCTTTGAACGACCATTGGCCTTGCACAAGTTGGCTGATGGTTGTGGATCCCTTCGTGCAAAGTGGCTATGCCTTTGTAGAAGAACACCTAACTGGTCTTGAGAAGTACCTGAATGTCCACCATAAGGAGTTTGAACCTGCACTTTAGCCATATTGGAGTTCCTCCGTGTCTTGTCATGAAGTGGTTTGCTCTAGCAAGGCTGTACGTCTGAAGGGGGCTGCACATTTGGGGCTATGTGGGAGCAGACTTTGATGGTGACTATATTAACATCTTTTATCCACAGTCCCCTGAGGCATTTTTTGTGTTTGTCCATGACGATCAAACTGTAAAGATTAACCCTTATGTAGATCTTTAGAAGTTTTTTAGTTCTTTTCATGTAATTATGTAGAGTCTGTAATAGATCCTTGTAGCCATGATTTTAATAAAAAAACTCTTTATGATCTATTTTTGTTTTGTGACTTTGTCTTTTTTGTCTGCGCGTTTGGTCACCTATGCCTTTTTGAAGCTGGGTGGGTAGCGGGAACACCTACCTGCGCTTTTGATAATATCTCCGCATTTTTATGCTTCTACAAGACCCCCTTCAAAGTGTTTCAAACTTGAATCAAGCTCGAAATACTTTGAACAGAAGCATGACACGTGTCCTTTTCGAACGAATGCTTGGTGTGCATAGTGACAGGCAGTCGTCACTCTTAGGCTTTAACATTAAATGCCTTAAGCCATCGCTTTATTAAAGTTGATCTTAATTCCTCATTTCTAGAAAACGGTCATCATGATCCCAACATTTCGTTCATACGTTGTTCGAAGAGTTCTCTTGATCACGAAGCATTTTGTTTTCTTTCGCTGACGTGGCTGCACCCTATAAGTAGGGTTTGTTAGGGAAGAGATAAAACTTTCTTGCTTTTGTTTATCTTCCCACATAAGCTTTTTGTCAGAGTCTTCTTCCTCTTTTAAACCCTAACTTTTCCTGCCATGGCTCCCAAGAAATCAAGAATCCGGAAAGCTCCTGCGGCGAGCTCCAAGAAGACTAGTGGGGCAGCGGCTAGCCCCCGACCGGCTGCAAGAACTGTGAGGTAGACTAGGATGTTGTCAGCGAGACAAGTCGGGGAGGCCGCTCGTCAGGCCAAAGGAAAGCGGTTAGCCTCTGAAGTCATCGTCGTTGAGCAAGCTTCAATTGTAGGGGATGTGCGGCCACCCGTTGCTGTAGACGTCTGATTGTTATTGACTTCTTGGTTTGCTGATGCATATGAGCATCGATTCTTAGGAGCCTCATCTCGAAGATATGCTGATACTTTTTTCTTGCTGATGCACATGGACACCTCTCTTCGGGGTGGTGTTCCGAAGATGTGCTAAAGCTCCATCAACTGACGTGCATAGTTGCTACTTTTCACAAAGTATCTGCTAAACGCAGAAGCTTCACGCAATCAATATTGATGCACGACGTGTTCTATGAAGTACCTACCCAGATGTATGTTAGCCGATGTACGGTGCACTTTGCTAGTGCCTACGCGGATGCTCCCTGCCAGGGCCACTTAGATGACTTCTTTTTATGGCGCAGTGCTTTCATTTTTTCTGACATATTTTTGTTTGTGTGTAGTTAATGTGTCTTTGTCTCTCTTCGAGGATATTCTTTTCGGATTAATGGGATGTGCCTCGGGCTACGACGTCGACGAGGTGCTCACCCACTCTACTGGACAATTGATTGCATATGGTCAACCGAGAAGTTGACTAATAATGATTCGATATCAACAGCCCACATACTTTTGTCGTATGATGGATCGAGGCAAGCTGTCTCTTCCGTCTGACACCGTCAGGATATTGAAACCTTTGTTTCTTTTCGGTGATCAGTTGGTTTTAGAAAATACCAAGCTCGTGGAGATAATCGAATATTGGTATTTCGAGAACTATGGTATTCCTCCGTGCGTTCCTTCCGTCAACCGTTATCTTTCACTCGTGACTTTCTTTTATTTGGCTGAGAAACATTCATAAAGTAGGAACTGACCCTGAAGCGAGAGGGTTTGATGATCGGCCATATCAAATTGAAAGGGTGCTCTAATCAGAGGGACTCCTTCAAGAGCATGCCCGATGATCCATCAGTTACGCTGTGGGTATTACTCCCTGGTCGACTGCTCGTTAATTTTATCAATGAAGTACATCCATTCCGAGCCCCTCTTTTTGCTAATAGGTTATTGGCCACATGCCATACCTGTCCGAAAGGTGCCTTCCCTGTCACTGGTTGGATTTATCCCAAGTCTGAGTGGAGTAAGCTAACTTAGTGGGCGGTGGGTTGGTTCAAAAGGGATTTGATAGGTATGGGCCTTCGTCGTGCTATCAGGGCTACCGAGCATGGGATAGAGATCAACTGGCCTCTGTTCATAGCTTTGTTGGAGTTATTTAACCACCATACTGGGACGTTCTCTACTCCTTATGGAGAGATGGGTTTGGCCCTTCATGAGATACGTGCCATCGCGAAGTTGCCATGGAGGGACGTGCCATACGAGGAATATACCCCTTGTAAGGAGGAATTCTTAGTATTAGAGAACCAATATCCTGAGATGATGGCTGTGTATAAGGAGTTATTTTGCCATTACCAAGTATGCACGTGCATGGGTGGGGCACAGGCTTCGCCATACGTTAAGGCCTGGGTGGATTATATTTTCACAAAGCATCCATCGATACCAGAGAAGGTTTACTTCAATATGCACCGGGCATATACTGCTGATGAAGTAGATGCTATGATGGCCGAAGCGAGGTATCTGCTCCCTCAGTGGATGCCGATGGGAGGCTTACCTCCAGATTTCATAATTACTTCTGTTAGAACATGATTGATTTGAGTCCGAAAGCGACTTTAGCCATCTTTCTGATGATATGGCTGCGGAGGGCCATGGTTTCCGAAGGATCTGGGCCTGTGGGACGGCTCAGTCAGGACTTGATTCTTCTAGCTGTAAGGGTGGCCTTCCGACATTCCCTGGCTCTGCTGTCGGCCATGGTATGAGACATCCTGCGTGGCTTACAGGAATTTTTCAGGAGGATAATAGAGTGTCGTGGGGGGAATGAGGAACTCCTATGGATTGGACTCCCTTACCACTACTTGATGGGTTGGTTGGCTTTGTACCGCCCTGGTCTGATAGTCCCCAGTACTCTTGCTGGTTACGAGGCAGGGGATGCAACACTGTATAACTATCAATATACGAAATAGCTTCATCAGGATGTCCCTGTCTGTAGATGGATGTTGGGCCGTTTAGACGGCTATGTTCACCACAGGGTTTCGCCTACATATAATGGCTTCCTTGCAGATAATGAGTTAGCGGATAGTAATCTAACTTTCGGAGACTTTTACTGGTTGCAGTCCATCCGTCCTTCCCACTTGGTGTACCAGAACCAAAATCAGGTGCACTTGAAGCCTTATTTGCCTAACCGTTTTGCATGTCAATTTGTCTATAGTCAGGCTATGATGGGCAATCCAAGCTCCTGCCTTGGTTATGAAGGAATTCTTTTGGATGGCGCCAGGACATAGTGCTATTATAATGTCGGTGATACTAGAGCAGAATTTATGATCCCTTCACTGCAGGAGGAAACTCATATCTTGTATTCTGCTGCGAAGTTTTACTGTGTTGTGAACAACTTTTCACCCGAGTACGAGCGAGATCGAAGTTTGCTTGAGGGGACGAAGTTTGAGGTTCCTTCATTGTCTTCTAAATGTCTCCATGGGCTCGCACCCTCGGAGTGTAGATCAACAGAAAGCTCTAGTTCGCCACGAAAGGAGAGGGAGGAGGAAGTACTTCTCAGTAACCCGCAAAAATGTCAGGTTTCGTCCGAGGTGAGTCCTCCTCCTGGTAAAAGGACAAGAATATCTGTTGTACCCCAATAGGCTGGACCTTCCCAACAGCCTTCATTGGAATCGAGTGCCCTACCTGTTGGGTCTTCTTCGCGGGTAAGTCTTAGTATTTTCTTTTCGAAGTTTTTAACCTGTACTTTTTGTTCATCGTCGCTTTGTTTATATAGACGGGGCCAACATGATCTGAAAGACTCAGGGACTTTCCGGAGGAGCCTGCCCTGGTGGTATCTCAAGTTGAGGGGAGACCGTAGCTGATGAAACTGCTGACCCGAAAGATGTCCCTCATCCTATTTTTTTTAGTATGAGACTCGAGGTCCTTTGGATCCATTGGCTTCGCTCCTGTAGGAAGCCTTCACGGGGCCGATTAAGGATGGACCCGTGGAGGTACCCGAGGCCGACGCGGTAGCAGCCGAGGGTGGGACTCCGGAGTCCATACCCGTAATGGGCCAAAAGGACGTAGATATTGAAGGGATTACTCAAGATCCTCCCCTCGTACCTCCTCTCCATGATGAAAGAAGTGTAGAGGATAGTCCCACTGCACCGGGAGAGGAGGAAGATCATCCAGCAGAGAAGTCGCCTTTAGAAAATCTAGAGGAAATGTCTCGACGATTGGTCGACGATCCCTTGGAGGGGTCGACAGGGAAGGCTGTCGAAGAATTGGCCTGTCAGGATATTGAAGGGTCGGTGAAAATATCTGTTGAATAATGGGTTGACGAGATTATTCGAATGGCCGCCGCGAGGAGGCGATCGAAGAGTTAGCTGATCTTGTCCTCGAGGAGATGACTGAGGATTTCAACTGGCACAAGTTGACGTGTCTATTAATGAACCGGTGATTAAGGTCCTAGGCGAGGTAGCCAGGAGGATGATGGTTGATGACAGTACTGCTGGTGAGCCTGCTGATTTTATCATTAAGAACCCAACCGTAGAGGCCATAGAAGAACTGGTCGGGCCAACTGCCAACGAGCCTGCTGCTGGAGTGCGGGTTCAGGAGACTAATGAGGAATCGACTACCGCAATTGTCGAGAAGTCGACGGCTGAGATGGCTCAAACTCCAGTCCGCATGGTTCCAACTACAGATGCGTTTGAAGAACCGGCGAAGGTGCCTGCTAAGGATCTAGCTGTGTGTTAGACAGTGTCGGCTTTTACCGTCTCTGTATCGCCCATGACTTCTGTAATGGTCGCTGCATCATCTGTTTCGGCTGCGGTACATAGACGTGTACTGGCTGCTGCTATGCTCATCGGGCCTTCTGTCGCGGCATCTCCGGTAACCCCCATCAGTTTGGCTGATAACGCATATTATACCAATCTCATGCTGAGCACAATTCGTCATGCATTGATGCATGGCATAGAGGGTATTTTATGAAGCAACCAATCTTTCAGATGGGTCCGAAATATAGTGGAGGCCCAGTTGGTGGCCTTGCGCGACTATCCGGAGTATAAAGCTAAGGCTGATGCTATAGAAGATCTGTTGGCTGAATTGTAAGCCACCGCCTTGGAGCTGCAGAATCTGGAGCATAGTCTTCCGATACTAGCTGCTGTAGAGTTAGAGAAGATGGTCTCTGGGGCATCTGAATATGAACAAAAATGTCGGGCACTAACTGATCGAATTGCCGAGGTTGAGTCCGAGATTGAAGAAGTGACCGATATCGAAGAGGCTCAAGTTTGTCACCGTACAGCTGTGGAGGATCAGTGTAAGGTCCTCCGAGAGCAGATCCAGAAGTTAGAAGAGACACTGTCCCTTCCTGAGAGTGACCTGGTCGAGTCTGAGGACCAGAAAGAGATCCTTCGCCAACGTTCCGAGACCCTGGCTTGGGAGAAGAAAAGCATTGGCATTCGTCAGGCCGAGCTGGCCCTTACGTGCCAAAGCCTCTCTTCTGTTGAAGATGAAGCTACTCGCTGTCAGGAGGCCAAGCGTCGAGCCCGAGCATTGGTTGGCCCCCAGGTTGCTCTTCTAAAGAGTCGGTTGAAAGAATTTCAGCACCGGTCTTCTCAGCTTTGATCTTCTTTCTGTCTCCTTGCCTCTCGGTTTGTGAGAGACAAATTTTTGTAATTAAACCTTTTCACTTTATAAATGAAAACATTGGTTTATTCGTCTGTTTGTCTTTTTTACTTGTGAACTTTTCCTCTCACAAGAATGAGGACTCCCTCAGAGGTAGCATATCATGAGGGGATGGAGATAACTCTGTTGGAAATATGGTGTTTACTCAGAGGTTATATCGACATGGTAAACACAAAATTCTTGGGTTGTAGACTTTTTCTCACTCAGAGGTAATATGGACGTGGCAAGGATAGACTCTACAGGTATATAAGACGACTATTCAGAGGTATTATGTGCGTAAAATGTTTTTTAGGGAGTTATGATAACACGAGGTCATCATAGAAGAGACAACTACTCAGAGGTGATATGGACGTGGTAGACGTGAACGTTGCTAGGGTGTAGGAAGACAACTCATAGGTGATATGGACGTGAATTATTTTTCTACTGGAGTGAAGTATAAAAGGGGTGAATTCCTTTTAACGGAATCCATGAATACCCGCATGGGATATGGGAGCCTGTGCTGGTTTAAAACTCAAACATAGTATTTCTTCAGGAACTTGCCATTGATTGGCATCATTAGCAAGTTGCTGTTGGGTTTGGCCAATCGGTAGGCACCATTGGAGTAGACCGTCTCTATGACGTATGGTCCCTCCCACTTGGGCTCGAACTTCCCAGTCGTCTTGTGAGTCATTATCAACGGTCTTCGAACTGACAAGACAAGGTCACCCACTTGGGTTCCTGGACTTTCTTGTTGAAGGCCCCAAAAATTTGAGCTTGGTAAAGCTCGATTCGTTGTTGAGCTAGCAGATATTTTTGATCCAACGCTTCTAACTCTTGTAGCCGTCGACGTTGATTGTCTTCGTCAGTCAGCTGGTTGGTGATAGCTATCCGTAAGGACGGGATCTGGATCTCCACGGGAAGCACTTCCTTGTTTCAATAAACAAGAGAGAATGGCGTATTTCTTATGGGTGTTCGAACTGTCGTATGGTAAGCCTACAGACATTCACCGAGCTTTTCATTCCAGTCGCGCTTATTAGACGAAACGACTTTTTTAGCTTGACGATAGTTTTGTTGAACGCTTCGACAATATTTTAAGCCATTGATGCCACATTCTGTATTCGATTTTTATCGCAGAACCGATGGAAAGCGTGGCTCACGAACTGAGGACCATTGTCGTGGATGATCCTTGGAGGAATGCCGAAGCGGTATATGACGTGATGTTTGACAAAGCTGATTATGTTTGCAATTTTTACCTCGGCCAAAGATACTGCTTCCGCCCACTTAGAAAAGTAGTCGATGATGGCAAGTATGAACCGAGGTCCTCTGGAAGATGGTAGGTAAATCGGTCCAATGATGTCCATTCCCCATGCTTCAAATGGCCAGGCGGCCATCGTAGGGTACAGGAACTCCGAAGGCCGATAGATGAAGTCAGCGTATAACTGACATACCAGGCACTTCTTTATGTAATCTACGATATATGCCATCATAGTGGGCCAGTAGTAGCCCATACGGCGCAATCGGTCTTACAACTTAGGGCCAGGCTGATGGGCTCCGCAGGTGCCATCGTGCGCCTCTCTGAGTACTTTTTGTGCTTCTGTCTTGGATAAACATCGCATGAGAAGCCCCTCGTATGAACAATGATACAATATCTTGGTAGTTATATCGTAGAAGAACCGGAGAGAGCGTCTCTTGACAGAAGTAGCTTCCTTCGGGTCTTCGGGTAGGATCCCGTAGACTGCGTAGTCTATGAACGGAAACCACCAATCCCGAAACGACTTGGTTGGGTTCATCTTCAGTTGATGTGCTCGCATTAAGTTGAACATTATTCTCAAGTCGTCCAAGTGATTAGATTTTTTTCTTTTGACGGCAATGTCATCAATGTAACATTCTACCGTCTTTCGGAGGTGCTTGCGGAATATGGTGCTCATTGCCCGCTGGTATGTTGCTCCCGCATTCTTCAACCCGAAGGACATAACTGTGTAACAGTATATCCCTTTTGGAGTCCGAAATAAAGTATGCTTCTCGTCTTCAGAAAACATCTTGATTTGGTTGTAGCCTGAGAAACCATCCATAAAGGATATACGCGCTCGAAGCCACAAGTGTTGTCGATCATCACGTCGGTGATCGGGAGAGGAAACTCGTCTTTTGGGAAGGCCGAGTTGAGATCCTTTAAGTCTATACAGACCCAAATTTTCTCGTTCTTCTTAGTGACTGGGATAGTATTGGCCACCCAATCTTGGTGTTGTTCTTCGCGAATGAAGCCACTCTCTAAGAGTTTATCGACTTCTTCCTCGATAGCATCCATAATATTGGGGCGAAAGCATCGCTGTTGCTATTTGACAGGCTTTAGCATTGGGTAGGATGTTACGACGGTGTAGACATCGACGGATAAGCTGTATCAGAGATTCTTTGTCTTCCCCTGTCAAGCTTTTGCTAATAAAGTTGGGTTTAGTGGAAGCCTCATCTCCTAGCTCGACTTGGACGACTTTGTCTTCAGTGGGAGGTTTGCGCTGTTCGAAGCACCATTCACAACAGGATCCCAGGCATTGAGCCCAGGTTCATCCTTGAAGTATTCAAGTATTTGGTCTTCATCCTTGATTGGGGGATCTGTAGAGACCATATTAACAAAAAATTTCTTCGTGAGGGCTTGGTCGATACTGGTATTTGAGTCCCAGGTTGAGAAATCGGAGGAGTATGAATGCATCATGGCCTTCGGCTCCGAGATCTTCGAAGTTGTTATGGGTGTAACATAACCTAACCCCCGACGAGTGTGCTGATAATAGTTTTGGGACTTTCCCTTTGGAGCACGAAGTTACAAGGGAAAGCATCGTCCTTTGCCATAGTTCAGTCATCTTTTATTGTTCATGTCGTAACCCATTTTCTGGATGAAGTTTTTGGCTTGAGTAGTGTAACGGTAGAGTTGCATCTTGCCGTTATCGGGTTCTGGTTCTGCTGGTGCCAGTCGTTGAGGATGCTCCAATCGGCAAAGATGATGGGTTCCTCCTCCTTCTTCCTTGCTGGAACTACGAAGCAGGCATTTTGAAAAGGGACAACTCGCCTTTCAAGGCTGGTGGTTGTCACTTATGTTTGCAGCATATATAGAACATTGTCTAAGAAATACCTAGTGTTCCAATGTGCACAAGAGTAATTCAAAGACAACTTTCTATTAATAAAATATAAAATTTTATCTCGAAGGATTACATCATCTAAAGAATGTGCTTCGGTATTGACGCATATGTAGTGTCCCAACTCTTCATCCGTGAGCACCAGGGCTGTTGCGGGAGAAGGTGGAGGACGTTTTCCCTTCAGCTTGACTACCAAGGGGGTTGTAGTCGGAAGTTTGTGTGACCTCAGAGTTGGCTTCAGAGCCTTTCGGGGAAGCCTTATTTACATAGGATCCTAGCCATCCTCTGACATGCTCGAGGATGATCTAGCCGAAGCTTTGCCTCAAAGCTTGATGACAAGAGGGGCTGATGTCTGGAGATATTTTCCCCTCAATCGAACCATCAATGGTTCGTCAGTGATAACTGTGCTTTCTGCCTCGTCGTTGGCATCATTGGCGTCGTCATCCCATGGGACTGGTTTATACAGATCAGCATCTATATAGTATTCTTCGAGTCCTTAGAAGGGATCGATGTCAGCGAACTTGGTCTTGATAGTCCTGTCGCTGGCTACATACTACATGCACTGATGGAGAGTGGAGGGCACGATCATGTATTCATGAATCCATGGTCGTCCTAATAGCATGTTGTAGTTTATATCGGCATCAATGACATAACAAGTAACGTCGGTCTCGATATCGCCTATTTGGCATTTCAAGCGGATCTTGCCCAGGGGTTCACTTTTTCCAGCGTTGAAACCGCTGATTGTAGTGTTCGATACAGTTAGTCGGTGCATCAAGATCCCCAAAGCTTGGAGTAAACTCTAAGGAATGATGCTGAGCGAAGAGTCGAGGTCGATATGGATGCGATCGACCTTAATGGCACCAACATACCCTATATAGTACAGGGGTCGATTGTGCCGATTGTTCTTCAGTAGCATGTCCTGCTGAGTGAAGGTGATGTTGTGGATCACCTCGACCACACTATGACAATGTGGACACTCGGTAGGGTTCTTCTTGGGCAGTTGCACCTGAGTGAGGAAGGAGTCAGCATTCTGTAAAGCTTCGCTGAGGGCGTCTTGAGTCTCTTTGGAGAGACGGAGAAGCTCAAAGAGTGATAGTCTAGCCAGAGTGTTGGCCAGCTGCGCCAATATGTCAAAATTGTAGGGCTTGATTGGCCCTATTATCGAGTCTTTTCTCAGAGTCTTGTCAAAGCGAACATCCTTCTGTTTTTTTTTATCTGCAGCAGGCGCTTAGGACGGGCCTGCTTCCGATGTGTCGGGGATGTTGGCCGCAATGGGCGGAGGTATCTCTTCCTCTCGAACTTGGTTCTCTTCTCGGTGGTGAGCCAAGTAAGTGATAACCAGGGTGTCATCAGTTTTCATAGAGATCATACGGCACAACTTGACCTTCTTTTCCTTGACAGAGCGTGCTGCAGGCATCATCATGTCTGGAGCAAGATCAAGATGGATCCACATAACTTCGCCTCGTGACGTTATAAATGGGATGAGCTCCTGAGCATTGTCACGAGCTGTGGAAGATTGACTACTTCCATTGTCGCCCTTGGAATGGGGACTACGTCGTCTTGCACCACTGTGGTTAGAAAATTTTTGAATTGGAGAGTAACCATGTTGGCAGTAACAGTCTTCTCCTCATAGTCAAGTGAGATGACTTGGCATTGATGAGACGCTGGATCTGTCTTTTCAACATGTAGCGATCACGTATCGAATGGTGGACATACTGATGATAGTGGCAGTACTTTGGGTCGTCCACTTTTTCTACTTCATCGGGGCGCTTTGGCGATGGGAGTGAAAGCTTGCCGCTCTTCGTTAATATATCGAAGAGTTCTAGCATATCTTCATCGTTGAAGGAGTAGGTCTCTTTCGGCCTCTGTGCTTCCGTAGGCTTCGGGTTCGCTGATGCCGAGCCTTTGGAAATGTTGACGGTCATGGGTTGCTTCCCTTTTCTATCTTTGGAGTTGCTGCTGGACGAGCGCCTCTCTTTATCTTTGAGAGAAGAAAAGTTTAGTTCCAGGAGCTGTGCGTCTTGGGCCTTTCTTTGTACCACATCCGCCTCTGTAATGAAATGCATCTATTCTGTGCAAGGAGCACTGTGCCACAAATTGATTGTAGGAAGCATGTTATTGCGGCACGAGTCCATGAGCATGGGCTCGAGTATACCATGAGGTAACCTCAGAGCTGCCTGGCGGAAGCGTTCAATGTATGCATGTACAGGCTCTTTCTTCTTTTGGATGATGTACATGAGAGTTGACATCGTCATGTCCATTCCTCCTTCGTATAATCGATTGAGGAATAAAGTCTTCAAGTCTTCGAACGATGTAATACAATTGTCCGGAAGACTGCAGAACCATTCGTAGGCTACCCCTTGCAGGGCCCCTATAAATAGGTTGGTGAGGAGAGCATCGTCCTTCGGCAGATGCCCTGTTAATATGGCGAAGTACCTCAAGTATCGTCGGGGAGACTCCTTCACATCGAAGGGCGTGACCGTCTGCGGATTATATTTGGGAGGATAGACCACATTATCCCATTCGACATGATATGGTTGTCGAATCCCTATCTTTTGGACTGCTGCTCGCTTTTCTTTGGCATCATAGCAAGCGTATAACTCCTGGAGGGCCTATTGTATCTCAGTTGACATCGTAGGTCCTGTTGTCGACGGAGTAAACAACGGCGGTGCTGCTTGGTTCATGAGGGGAAGCTTATTGGATCCACCGTTAGCTGCTGGGTCAGGAGCAGGAGTAGAGGCAGTGGGATTCAACCTCTCATTGACCTCTGGGACGACAGAAGCTAAAGACTACATAGTAGTATTCAACGTATTTAGGCTTGTCTCAAGAGCTTCTATACGTTTTAGCTGACTAGAGCCTTCGCTACTTTTCGCGTTGTCACCGTCGGCCATGAACACAGACATCATGTGTGGATGAGTTGAAGGGATAATGGATCTCTCGCTCCCCGGCTTGGACGCCTGAGTCATGTCGTCTTTAGGATAGATTGGAAGGTTGCAATTATCCTTAGACTCATTGTAGTTGCTACTACCAGTTTATTGGCTAGCTGCGTCCACGGAGGCATCTGTGTCATACAATCATTCGTTGGATTGGAATATGGGATTGTCGGGGATGGTGGAGGACTGGCCACCCCCAGCATCTGACGTGGCATCTCCTTGCGGCAAGGAGCCAGATTTGGCACGCATGTGTTGGAACACACTTATGTTGGGCACTTTTGTCTTGCTACTCCCAGGCCGCCCATTGGGTTTGTTGGCCGAGGTGGAAGAATTTTTGGATAGCTGCTTGAGAGATGGAGAACCCCGCGCCGCGTTGCTTGAAGCAATACAGAGTTCCTTTTCTTCCTCGTTCGTCGACCCCCGATCGAGTCCCTGATGTACAGCCGCCATTGGTCGCAGTCTTTGGAAGACGGACTGTCTTCTTGGTGGCGATGTGGCTGCCAGGTGACAGCAATAATTGATGGTGATCTGGGTATAAGTATGCCTTGGTTTAGGCATTCCTTACACCGCAGGCTCCTCTTCTGATTTACACTTGTAGGAAAGTGTTGGGGTCTTCATTCCTGCACTCCCATTGCACGTGCAGGAAAGCTGCGCGCAGGAGTGAGGATACGAAGATAGCTTCCTGATGGAACTGGAGATTCCCAGGACCCTTTCTTTGGTGTACGTATTGATCGATAGAAAGTTAAAAAGATCTAATACGTGTTCTAACCCTTCATAGGCGAAAACTAGGGTTCACGAATTATACCTACGGCAGAAAGGAGACAAGTAATTCCTGGCAATCTCGAGCGGACGACCCCAAGATCTTCTGCTCGTATTCCTTCCTCGAGTTGGACGTCGTATGGGCGATGATCTCCCAACCTTTTTTTCTTCTTGGCAGCCTTCTCTTTCTCTCCTTACGTGAATCACGAATTTAGAGAAAGTATTTGATTTCTGATCAGTAATATGGCGGCCAGAGAATAGTGGATATATATAGGCTACGGCAGGGACCAAGAGGAGAAATTAGGGTTAGGCCTCCTAACGGATCTGGATATCCCGTGTTCAGCCCGAACACACAATCCAGGCCCATTAACAATAGCTCGGTCCACTAATGAGCTATTGTTGCACTACCTCCCTAATCCTAAATTATATTTTTGGGCTCCTTTTATTATATGCTCGTTTGGCTCCCCATGTTAAGATATCGTATGTCCGTCGATCAAATTAAGTTACTTACAACTATATTGATTCGACATCTTTTATCCTTAAGTAGTACCGCTCAACTTTATTTGTCATGTCGGATATAATCCACCTGCAGAGTTTACATGACAATCCTTATGAGCTCCTTAAGGGGACATCATCAACCCGATGTATCGGGACATGGATTCTATTTATAATCAACAGCGTATCATACATACAATGTTATTACCCAATTCATAGAGGTTGTTGATCCATAATGAATCTCACTCTTTTATGAGTCAAAGTAATGCACACTGCATATACATGTCTGTTATTATATCCGGATTAAAAGCACAAGCATCCATAATAACAGAGGTGTTTGTTCTCTTATGTAGTCAGTACAAAGAGAACAACCTCAAGTTGTCCTGTTCAATACACACAAAGTATACTAGTGTAAACCTATAGTCAAGATAGACTAATACCAGATTATACTATAACCTTTCCAATAGATTGTCCAAGTCTATCTAGGTTGTGAACTATTTATATACTCCATAGGGAACTGATAATATGATCTTCTGTGTGACACCACACACCATATTATCTACAATATAGAATATCAAACATTTGCATTAACAGTTGCAACAAATATAATATGCAAATATTTGCCCATATGATTCTCATTCAAAATTTAAGGAAATAAGGTTACTACAAAAGTGATACTTTTAGTAAATAATCCTAACAATCTCCCACTTATACTCAAAGCATTGCTTTTCAGTATACTGTTACAAATTTTCCACTTATACTTAAAGCCATGCTGCTATATATATGACTCTCATTCCCTCAATATGACTATCAAAAGCCTTAGCTAGTAAGCTCTTTGTAAAGGGATCAGCTAGCTTGTCTGCTGATGCTATCTTGATCACAGCAACTTTTCCTTTCTTTATGAAATCTCGTATTAGGTGGTACTTGCACTCAATGTGTTTGCCTGTCTTATGGGCTCGTGGTTCCTTCGAGTTTGCAACTGCACCACTATTATCACAATAAAGTATAATAGACTTAGGCAAACTAGGTACCACCATCCAAGTCCAATAGAAAGTTTCTGAGCCAAACCGCTTCTTTGGCTGCCTCAGAGGCTGCCACATACTCGGCTTCCATGGTGGAATCAGCAATACATTTTTGCTTGATACTCCTCCACACAATGGCTCCATCTCCCAAAGTAAACACATAATCTGAGGTAGATTTTCTGGAGATCCTATCTGACTGAAAATCTGAGTCTGTATACCCCAAGGGAACTAAACTATCTGCCTGGTAAACTAGCATATACTATTTAGTCCTTTTCAGGTACTTCAAAATATGCTTTACGGCAGTCCAGTGCTCTTGTCCTGGGTTAGACTGATATCTGCTGACCATGCCTACGGCAAAGAAGATGTCTGGTCTCATACATAGCATTACATACATTAAGCTTCCTACTGCTGAAGCATAAGGAACTGCCTTCATGTTCTCTATCTTTTTAGGTTTTCTCGAATACTGCTCCTTTGATAGAGCAATTCCATGTCTAAAAGGTAAGAAACATTTCTTAGAATTTTGCATACTAAAACGAGTTAGTACAGTATCGATATAGGAAGCTTGGGATAAGCCCAACATCCTTTTCTTACGATCTCGTAGAACTTTGATCCCAAGGATGTGACCTACTTCTCCCAAGTCCTTCATATCAAACTGTTTGGATAACCATACCCTTACATCAGATAACACCTTCACATTATTTCCAATGAGCAAGATGTCATCCACATAAAGTACTAAGAACACCACCACGTTTCCGTCACACTTTCTGTATACACATGATTCATCCAGACATTGATCAAATCTATAGGATTTTATCACTTGATCAAAACATATGTTCTAAGATCTGGAAGCTTGCTTAAGTCCATAAATGGACTTCTTGAGCTTACAAACAAGATGCTCTTGGCCCTTTTCAATAAACCCGTCTGGTTGCTTCATATAGATGTCTTCCTCAAGACTTCTATTAAGGAAAGCTGTCTTGATATCCATTTGCCAAATCTTATGATCGAGATGAGCTGCAATAGATAAAAGAATCCGGATATACTTAAGCATGGCTACAGGAGAAAAGGTTTCCTCATAATCGATACCCTCTCTTTGAGTAAAACTTTTTGCTACAAGCCGAGCTTTAAAGGTTTCAACCTTACCGTCTGATCTGCTTTTTCTCTTATAAACCCGCTTGCATCTAATGGCTTTTACACCAACGGGTGGTTCTACAAGCTCCCAGACCTGATTAGAATCCATAGATTCTATTTCTGATATTATTGCTTTTTGCCAAGACTCTGCATCTTTATCTTGGAGTGCTTCATTGTAGGTACAGGGATCATAATCTTGTTCCTCAGGGACGAAGTCTGACGACTCTCCTAAGAACATATATCTATCAGGTTGTATCACAACCCTCCCACTACGATGAGGCACAATCGGTTGTGGTGTAACATTTGTGACACGTTGTGCAGTTATTTGTGGTTCATCCTCTTCTACTGTTGGTACTGAAGTACTTGGTGTCTCACGTCTCAGTTCTTCTAGAACAACTCTACTTGTGCGTTTATGGTTCATAACATAGTCTTCCTCTAAGAATCGGGCATTGGTGCTAACCCGCCCACTTTAAGCCGATACGCCTTGTCGTTTCACCAAGCTGAAGCGGCTCGATTCCGTCACTTGGTTGCCCTGCTAACTCTCCTAACTTAGCCATTTCGTTGGACTATTTGACTGATTTGGCCTACAATGCCCACGCCTTAGTTTGATGCAAGGCGACGATTTGGTTTTGCGGACACTTTAGTGAATAAGGCAAAATGCTGACCTCTTATCGTCCAGCGTAAAAGTGTAGCCTGCACACCAGATCAACCGAAGTCAATACTTTTGTTAAAATCAGACTTATGCTTTGTATCGCTTTGACTTATAGATTCAAATCGACTCAAGCTTCTTCTCGGGCTAACGTAACTCTTGCACCGATTTGTAACGATACTTCATCGGGTCAACACAACTCTTCGAGTCAATGACTCATCGTAATGTGTCGTGCAGAGCGGGGCATTTCATATGTCATGTCCCGACCCAGGAAATCGCTCGTCCTCACTAGATTTCACCCGAATTATCGTTCTCACTTGGGCATGATGTCGCACGAGTCTGCAGTTGCGCTCGTGCAAGGTAAGATAACAGTTTCACATAAGTTTATCTCAAATTGATAACATAAGCAGCGGAAGGAAACAAAGTATATAATAAGAATCTCTTTTATTAGTAATGAACTGAAGATTACAAGGCCTTGAATAGCCCAACTGAATATGCCAACTGGCTACAACGATCATGATCTCTCTAGCTCACAAAGGATTATATTATTACATACATTATACCTCTTTATAGCCAACAAGTAGTCTTCGGCCGAACATCTCCATGTTACAAGTCCGAATGCCAATGCGATAGCTCCTCTTGAGATGCTAAGGACTCCATGCCTCGGTGCGTCCAAGCCAAGCCTGCCCTGAGTCGAACATATTCTGAACCTGCAAGCAAACTAGTAGGGGACTAGTACTTTTGTCCTCGCTACACTGATCAAGACCCACTCGCACCCAAACAAACACTAATTACATTTAGTGAAACATGCAACATTATTTGGTGATCTTTCTATTTAGCCTTAGGATCAGTTTCATGGCAATATTCAAACATAGCAATTGAATGTAAAGGTGTCCAATATCGTGTCCCTGCAGCAGATACAGTTAGACATATTATGAACATAAGCATAGTAATTCATGCATGTTTCCATCTTGTTTCGCTTAGCCTGCAATCGTTAGAAATATGCATAATCAACCATACAATTACCGCAGCCAACCAACCATACTTAGACATATGCATAAGGGAGGCAGGTCCTGCGCCTGTACTTAACTCTAATCTTAGCCCACCGACCTATCTGTAAGAAGGTTACGGTGTTTCGTACCATAATGGACTTGGCATCTTTATGTGTAAGCCTATGATCACTCCAGTACGGGTTGCTAGCCCAGTATCTGAAGGATCGTAAATATACTAATATCATAGCTTATCACAACACTGGCCAGTCGTAATCTGTCCTATGATGTGCACCATAAATACCATACATAATTCCCTTCTAGGCCGAACGGTCCCGGTGCCCTGGTCGTAACCGTTCGAGGGAAGCTGCACCTGTGCACGGGCCATCCGAGTCCATTAACCATACAATACGTGCCATAGCAAAACAAGCCATATCATTCCAACCAATCTCACGTTCCATAAACATAATTCGTCATCTCTATTTCAAGTTCCGTCGACATTATGTCCCATCACATTCGTATTGATACACGACGCCCAACGGCTTAGACTTCTTGTTCTTATACTCAATGCGTTCCATTCATAAGTTGTTCGTATAACGGTAGTTCCGTAGCAATTGTGCCACAACTGCATACCTCGATGCACGAAGTATATCTTTTAATGTTACGATAGGTTCCGTGGCATTGCACTACAACTTGTCCCATTTCGCTTACTTAGTCATTTTGTAGCTTTTTTGCACAAGGGAATGCTCAACGCCATAATCAATATTCTAGGCCTAGTGTTCAATGTTCTCGGAGTCGTGCACGTGAAGCACATCTCGATATTGTCTTTCAATGTTCTACCACCATCGTCCTACCGCGACCCGTACATTTGATGCACGTCGCTTCAATTGTTCAATGTTCCATGTTCTATCTTAATGTTCGACACACACTAAGACCTTTAACCATTCGAGCTCCGCTCGCTAACTCAATAGCTACAATCGCATACAAGGGATACAATCTATTAGACGTAAAAGAATAGAGGGAGAGAGTCAAAAACCCGCCTACCTTAAGCCGATACGCCTTTTCGTCTCGTCGAGCTGATGTGGCTCGATTCTATAACTTGGTTGTACGGCTAACTCTTCTGACTTAGCCATTCTGTTAAGCTATTCAACTGATTCGGCCTACCGTACCCATGTCACAATCTGTTGTAAGGAGACGATTTGGTTTTACGGACACCTTAGTGAACAAGGCAAATTGTCGACCCCTTTTGATTCGGCATAAAATCGCAGCCTGCACACCAGATCAATCGAAGTCAATACTTTGTTCAAACTGGACTTAGGCTTTACATCGATTCGCATCGATACTTCATCGGGTCAACGCAACTCTTCGAGTCAACGACTCATAGTAATACACCGTGCGGAGTGGGGCATTACATAATATACCACTCAAAATAAGGTTCGTCCTCGAACCGAAACTAACACTCAAATCAAGTATTCCTCTAGATCGTTTAACGATCTCGTGCTACTATCGTTTGAATCATACAACTTAGTTTGGATCATACACATATTTTAGGCATCCCAGTAATATATGCATTTCAGCCAAGCTCAGTTGTAGGATATCGGAACAAAGCTTACAGGCTCAACTTAAATCCTCAAGCACCAATCATTCCGTACTCGACTTGGTCAAATCTTAGCGTCTATTCCCAAAATTCTTCTCGTATGCATTATTCCATATCACGTGATCATCTTTCAAATATTTTTGCATATAACTTAACTCAAAACTGTTACTTCGATCCCATAAGTTTCTCGCTGGCCATCTAATGCTCGCTTTGCGTTAAGTCATTGCACATCCGAACGCAAAAATTCTCTACAACGCTATTCATCCAACCATTTTTTATCTCTCGTACAACTCAATTCCTTCATCTAATTGTTCATAAAATTTGGCATCAACGACATGGACTAAGTCCAACATGTCTCAAATTCCCTTGCCTACCAATCCGTACTATGCATCGTACGCAACTATTCCAATACGATTTATGTTATTGAAACTATCTACGCATCGCGCCTGGGGCTACCCCCGCTAGGTAACTTATCCAAACATCATACTTAATCTCTCCCGACACAAGAGGTCAACTTGAGTCTACGATGCTCAAAGGCAACAATCTTTTCGACCCAAGGTCTCTTACGATACGCCCATCTTCGATTCTTGATCGAATAGGAATTCCTTACTCAATTTTTGAATCAATCCCAACTAGTTCGTTTCATAACATTGATCGTACGCTTAAACACACATAGCCTAACCATTACTTAAACCGATCTATGACACAACTCTTAGGGTTGTTCTACTATTCTTCGCTCTCACGCATTACAGAATTCTTGCAATCGCCTTACCGCATCACTATGATATGTTCATTCCTCAACATCTATTCGATCATCGACCAACCAAGTCTATTTACGTACTCATTTGATTGATCATAAATTTTCTGACCATATCGATCTAGTCGAAGGCTACTCGCTAACTTTAGAAATACGATACTCAATCGCTTAGACTTATCCTCAACATGCACTACATCATCCTTCATCCTCGATAAAATTTCTTATGCGACTTCATTGGGTCATCCTATGGGACGTCAATATTCGGTTGATTTGGCGGTCAAGTCTTCTAGGGTCATCTGTCCCGAAACTACGCTCGATAATTGAAGATCATCAATGAGGGACAGTTACTATGAACTATGCTATATCCTATCGCGGAGCCAAACCAATTCTCGACAATTCCTATGAGACTTTATCCAATCTGACATAATTTACCAACCCACAATTTATCTACCCCCGTACAACTAATGCGCCGTTACTACTCGAATGAATCATGCACTTGCGCGCCGTTACTACTCGAATCATTTATGCATTACCGTTAACAATATCGCTAACCGAGCGATATTTGTTCATCTCGAGTACGAGTCTATCTATCCACGATCAATATCTGACACACTCTATGCTTATCGCAACAATCCTCAAATTCACCTTTTGTATCAAACCATAAGTCTAAATCTAATTTGCCATGCCTTGTAAGTTCGACCATCCCCGCTGGACATAAATCACCATACAAGCGCTTATGCAGAATAGTCATCCTAATCGATCGTGATGCATGTGCGAGGCTAGTGTTGCGCTCGTACAAGACAAGAACGTCAACTTAGTGGTTATCCACGAAGCAGTCCAGACACTTTCATTTTTATCCAAGTAATATACATCCACTCTCAAATTCTTGAAGCATTTCTACCATCATCATCTAAACTGCCATCAACTTAATTTGCATTTCATTCATCCAACAACAATGCTCAACACAATTTTTGTTCATTTGATCAGAGTATCCTCGAGTTATTACATATCGTCTTTGATACGCCTCAATACCATCGTCGATATGCATAACTTGAACATCTTCCTCTCTCATAAGCTCCAATTGATTGCATTCACTGTTATCATCCGAACTTGAATACGAATCAAGTCTCGTACGTATAAAGATCCATCCTGTTGTAACTAACTACCATCATCGAGACACGATTTCCAATTCATATATCTATTCTTATTTTTCTAATTCGTACTTCCAAATCGTGCTACCGACTCATCGCGCTAACTCAAATTCGTTTGCACTATTACTCTGTACCTACTCAACTCGTTTCGAACAGTTTTTGTACCGACTTAACTCAATTCCGACTGAGTCAACTATCTCCTCAACGCAACATTCCCTTGCTATGCTCAGCCTATCGTAAGAACTTATACTTAACGAATCCTCGTCTGACGTATCATCCATGGATACAACTTTGCGAATAATCGTTCAACTTAATTCATCAAAGTATACTTGCATCGACTTCTATCGAGTCATTCCCACTCGAGTCTCGGTACTACTCCATTCATTGAGGACAAACCTATCGTAATTGACACAATCGTCTTGATGCATTCTATTGCAAGTCACCAAATGGCTTAACATAGCTATCGCTAAGTGGTATTGTATATACCACTCAGGAATCGAGCCTATCATTATCGATACAATGCTTTACTGCATTGATCACACAAGTGGTATTGCATATACCACTCGAAATCGAGTCACTACTCGACTTTACACTCCGCATAGGTCCGACATCTATTTCAAGTTAACTACCCCGTGGCGATCTTTTCTGATCCCAGCTCTAGCATTCTCTTACTCGAGTTGGCACAACAACTGGACCAACATGATAGTCGTTCGTCCCAGATTGACATTCATTCAAATCTAGTCGTGCCTTGGCGATCGTATCGATCACACACGCAACATTCACTTATTCAAAGCTCAATGCGACATTCGGCCAACATAAATGTTCGCCTACTCAAATTCGACTAACGACCAACTCGACTCGTTATTATCGCATCCACGATTTTCCAATCTTACTCGTTGCAACTTGCGCAATGATTTATTCTCGATACGTAAGGTCATTACTCAATCTCGTTCAACATATCGCTATCCATTCGCATAGCTACATAACATGCATTGCTTCAAATATCGACTCGTTGCACTTCGTGTAATAAACAACACGTATCTCTTGGACTTCATGCAACCAACATCACCATATTCGTTGCACTTCGTGCAACCAATGACTCGCAACTTTATTACACTTTGGGAAACCAACATTTTATAACTCATTGCACTTCGTGCAACCAATATTTTCTGATGGCACTCGGAGATAGCGTGATAGTCACGACATACTTGTGGTAGACGTACGCACTTAATATAGACTTATTGTATGGAACATCCAATATAGCATCGAGCAGATCCATGAGCCATACGGTTGTAAAAATAACTTAGAGTCAACTGATTTTCGATATCGAAGCAATTAAGGGTCAAAAAGATTCGTTCACGGTCCTGAGGATGGAACCGTTCTGATACCAACTTGTCATACCCCGACTCGGGAAATCGCTCGTCCTCGCTAGATTTCACCCGAATCTTCGTCCACGCTGGGGCGTGATGCCGCACGAGCCTGTAGTTGTGCTCGTGCAAGGCAAGATAACAGGTTCACATAAGTTTATCTCAAATTGATAACATAAGCAGCATAAGAAAACAAAGTATACAATAAGAATCTCTTTTATTAGTAATAAACTGAAGACTACAAGGCCTTGAATAGCCTAACTGAATATGCCAAATGGCTACAACGCTCATGATCTCTCTAGCTCACAAAGGATTATATTGTTCCATATATTATGCCTCTTTATAGCCAACAAGTAGTCTTCAGTCGAACATCTCCATGTTGCAAGTCCGAATGCCAAAGCGATAGCTCCTCTTAAAATGCTAAGGACTCTATGCCTCGGTACGTCCAAGCCAAGCCCGCCCTGAGCCTAACATATCCTGAACCTGCAAGCAAACTAGTGGAGGATTAGTGCTTTTGTCCTCGCTGTACTGATCAAGACCCACTCGCACCTAAACCAACACTAAGTACATTTAGTGAAACATGCAAAATTGTTTGGTGATCTTTCTATTTAGCCTTAAGATCAGTTTCAAGGCAATATTCAAACATAGCAACTGAATATAAAGGTGTCCAATACCGTGTCCCTGCAGCAGATACAATTAGATATATTATGAACATAAGCATAGTGATTCGTGCATATTTTTGTCTCGTTTCACTTAGCCTGCAATCGTTAGAAATATGCATAACCAACCATACAATTACCGCAGCCAACCAACCATACTTAGACATATGCATAAGGGAGGCAGACCCTGCGCCTGCACCCAACTCTAATCTTAGCCTACCGGCCCTATATGTATGAAGGTCACGGTATTTCGTACCGTAATGGACTTGGCATCTTTATGTGTAAGCCTATGATCACTCCAGTACGGGTTGCTAGCCCAGTATCTGAAGGATCCCAAACTTACTGATATCATAGCTTATCATAATATTGGCTAGTCGCAATCCGTCCTAATGATGTGCACCATAACCATACATAATTCCCTCCTAGGCCAAACGGTCCCGGTGCCCCGGTCGTAACCATTCGAGGGAAGCCATATCCGTGCACGGGCCATCCGAGTCTATTGACCATACAATACGCGCCATAGCAAAATAAGTCATATCGTTCCAACCAATCTCACGTTCCATAAACATAATCCGTCATCTCTATTTCAAGTTTCGTCGGCTTTACGCCCCAACACATCTGTATTGATGCACGATGCCCAACGACTTAGACTTCTCATTCTTATACTTAATGCGTTCCATTCATAAGTTGTTCGTATAACGAAAGTTCCGTAGCAATTATGCCACAACTGCATATCTCGATGCACGAAGTATATCTTTCAATGTTACGACAGGTTCTGCGGTATTGCACCACAACTTGCCCCATTTCGCTTACTTAGTCATTTTGTAGCTTTCGTGCACAAGGGTACACTCAACGCCATAATCAATGTTCTAGGCCTAGTGTTCAATGTTCTCAGAGTCGTGCATGTGATGCATATCTCGATATTGTCTTTCAATGTTCTACTACCATCGTCCTACCGCGACCCGTACATTTGATGCACGTCGCTTTAATTGTTCAATGTTCTATATTCTATCTTAATGTTCGATACACACTAAGACCTTTAACCGTTTGAGCCCCGCTTGCTAACTCAATAGCTACAATCGCATACAAGGGATACAATTTATTAGACCTGAAGGAATAGGGAGAGAGAGAGAGAGTCAATAACCCGCCTAACTTAAGCCGATACGCCTTGTCGTCTCGCCGAGCTGATGCGGCTCAATTCTATAACTTGGTTGCACGACTAACTCTTCTGACTTAGCCATTCCGTTGAGCTATTCAACTGGTTCGGCCTACCGTGCCCATGCCATAATCCGTTGCAAGGAGACGATTTGGTTTTGTGGACACCTTAGTGAGCAAGGCAAATTGTCGACCCCTTATGATTCGGTATAAAAGTATAGCCTGTACACCAGATCAATCGAAGTCAATACTTTGTTCATACCGGACTTAGGCTTTGCATCGATTCGCATCGATACTTCATCGGGTAAACGCAACTCTTCGAGTCAACGACTCATCGTAATGCACCATACGGAGCAGGATATTACACTTTGGCCGCGTAGGGCACATTCACATTCTGCCTTAGATCTCTTTAAGTTACCTCCAGAAGGTGCGTAACGTTCAGAGTCTAATGTAGCCTTACCCGATGGGTAGGTAATTCTGTCAGACAGATCTTTTCGTCGGCACCACTCCCTCCGTAAGCGGTTGAGCTACTACGCGCTTCCATCGTCGTTGTGCCTTTGTTAGGCCTGCCAGGAAGAGCTGTACTCTTTGATGCACTTTTTGAAGTGAGAATCGAGCAAGGCGGTGTGGTGGCAGTAGTAGAAATCTTCTTCGGGGCTTCGTCAGTCAGGGGATTCTGAAGCGCAGTTTCCTCCATCGTGCTGCTCGTCGCAGCCGCCTTTGGCACCCAAGTGCGTCGAATCTTCTTCGGTTTTACGAACCGCTTCGAAGGACTCGACTTCTCCTCAGAAAGGAGATCCTCAAAAGCTTGTTGGTCGAAACGTACGACCAGCATCTTCTGGGAAGATCCCAGCAAGTTGTCATCAGATTGCGCCACTACCTTCTCGTTAGAGGAGAAGGAAGTCCCCAGCATAATCGCCATCTTACTTGCCATGACAAAAGGTTATACGAATTTTTGTATTTTAAAATAAAAAGAATACAATCGATTCCTAACCAGGAGATCTAAGTACAAAATTTTTGGAAAAGTGTGGCAGTGGAGATCGAGCACTACAGCGGCTCCTTTACGCCGTTGACGATCTGACAACGAGTTGAACTTGCTTTGGCTTTCTGGTGCGGGTGAATGAAACTCTAGGGTTACCAATCAAGAGGATGCCGAAGTTGAAGATTTCGAAGCCTCGTTATTGAAGGAAAACTACTTCTATTTATAGGGAAGGAGGCACATATGCGATGTGCATTAGGATTTGACATATAAAAGAATCTGTTATCATTGTACGGTGATGGCTACTGCTGAGCTGACATGTGGCGGACATTGAGATTCCCCTATATCGAGATCTCGGATGGTTATCAACATAACCGAAGAAAAAGACACATGGTGCATGTCTATTGTGTTGACCCAAACTGGATCGCAGAAAACCTAATCTTGATAATTAATAAAACAATATCTGCTATGATCCAACTTGACACAACAAGCTCCATCAAGTCCCAAAATAGACAATCACCACACATCAGATCAAGACGAACGTCATCGACAATTGCTATGACATGCTGCTGTTTACTTATTCTCTGAGTCTGTATTTTTACTTTTTATTGAGTCTAGGCTAATGAAAGTTGAGTTGAACTGAGTATCTCGATCCTAAACTTTACACCCAAAGCTCCACAAATAAGTCCAAAAACCTGCAAAACCCAAAAATAATCCATGAACATTCTGTCCCCAAGGAGACAGAGTTCAGGCCGAACTCTGCCCCACAAAGAGTTCGGGCCGAACTCTGCCCCTCTTAATTTCAAGAGCTAATTTTTAGGGTTTGGTGGTTGCTAGTTATCCAACGACTAAATTTTTGAATATTTGGGACAGAGTTCTGGCCGAACTCTGCCCCTCTGGACTAGTATATATAGGCCTTGATTTCTCTCATTTTCAATCATCCAATCTTCTCATCTTCTCTTCTCCTATAGCCTATACATTCAAGAGCTTATCCTTCTCATCTAACTAGCCACAAAACTTTCCAAGCCCCCAAGGTGCTCAGTGCGAGTCAACTAGAACTTTGTGTGCAAGACTTCTAAAAGAAGTCACTTGGACAATTCCAAGTCTCGCCATTTACAAATTTGTAAGAAGTTGGCATGCTCTTCTGAGTAAAGGCACGTGGTTGTACGCTATTTTCCAAATAGTGGATTTCAATCCTGAGCTAGAGTTCTCAGGCCTGGACTAGTCCTCCATGAGGGAAACCAGGTTAAAAACTGATGTGTCTGCGTATGCTTCTCTGATCTCTATTTATATTCTTGTATTTAAACTCTGATTATTATTTCTGTTGGGTGAACTTGAATAGAGTTATTTTTAATTGGGTATTATCGACACATACTCTATTCACCCCCCTCTAGAGTTGCCTACATGTACTTCAATTGGTATCAAAGCTCGGTTCTCTTATATCATATTAACATCCTAAGAGCTGATCCATGGCAACCACATAACCTACACTTTTCAACTATGGTGAGGGACAGTCCACAAATAGGCCACCCCTATTTGACGGAACTAACTACACCTATTGGAAAACTATGAGTTTTTATCTTAAGTCTCTAGACTTTGATCTGTGGACCAACGTCACGGATGGTTACAAAAAGCCTGCCAGAATAGCTATTGAGGGGACTCTTGTTGAAAAACCCTACAACAAATATTTTGACCAGGAAAAAAACAGGCAAGTCTAGATGCTAGGGCAATTAATGCTCTCTTTTGTGCAATAGGTAGGACTGAATTCAACAGGGTCTCTACTTGATCCACCTCACATGAAGTATAAAAGCTTCTGGAGGTAACTCATGAAGGGACCACACAGGTTAAAGAATCAAAAATCAGTCGTCTGACACAAGAATACGAGGCATTCAAAATAAAGCCAAACGAGACAATTACTCAAATGTTCACCAGATTCCTTGACATCGTCAACCCTCTATCTTTCCTTGGCAAAGCATATTCCAACCATGAGAAGATACACAAAGTGCTTAGAGGATTGCCGAAGATCTGGAACCCCAAGGTCATAGCGATTATCGAAAGGAATGATCTTTCGGCTATGTCACTAGAAACTCTGATGGGCAAGCTGATGACGCATGAGCTCGACCTCAAGGATTTTGAAGAAACGGCTCCAAAAGAAAAAGAATTTGCCTTGAGAGCTCATCGCCGAAGAACCACCACAGAGGAAATAGATGACGACGATTCCGAAGGTGACGATCAAGCACTCATGGTTCAAAATTTTAAGAAGTTCCTACGCTTCAACCGAAGATAGAAGGAACAAAAAGACGATAAGGAAGAACCCACCTGCTTCGGATGCAAGAAAACTATGGCAAAGAAAGGAAGCATGTACGAAAAACCTTACAAGAGGCCAACCTCAAAGAAGTATGCCAATACTAGCATCTGGTAGAAAAGCGAGGCCCGCGATTCAGATGAAGTAGAGGACTCTCCGCAAGACACTGCAAACGTCTGCCTAATGGCAACTTCGGACAAGGTAAACGACTCTTTTGAAGATTTCTCCTTCGATGAACTGGGTGACGTCTTTAGTGATCTTCTCGAAGACCACAAAAAGGTTATTAACAAGTATAAGCATGCTAAAGAAAAGATCAACTATCATCCTGCACCCAATACCAATATGTATGCTACCTGTACTTACTGTGGTCTACATGGACACACATCCCCGCAGTGTAGATTTAGAAAACTAGTTGATATCAATCTATATGCATGGGTACCAAAGACTAACTTTTCAGGACCCAAAAGAATATGGGTACCAAAGGTCACATCTAATCATGGTGTAGGTGGACCTTCCCTCTCAAACTAGAAGCAAATGGATTCTCGATAGTGGGTGCTCGCGACATATGACTGGAGATGCTAATCTATTCGCAACACTATCGATGAAAAGGAAAGGATATGTATCCTTCGGCAACAATCTGAAAGGCTATATCATAGGTAATGGTACAACCTTCTTCCGTCATTAATGATGTCTGTTTAGTGATCGAGTTAAAGCATAACTTGCTCAGCAATAGTCATCTATGTTTTTGTTATCGTTGATGACTTTTCAAGATTTACTTGGATTTTTTTTCTTACAAATAAAAATGATACCATTTCAATTTTTAAATTTTTTGCTAAAAGGTCCAAAACGAAAAAGGATACATGATTACTCGTATCTGAAGTGATCATGGTGGCAAATTTGAAAATTTCGATTTTGAAAAGTTGTGTGAGTTAAATGGCTTTAATCGTGAGTTTTCGTGTCCTAGAACTCCTCAACAAAATGGTATTGTGGAGCGAAAGAATAGGACTCTTGGCGATATCGCTAAAGTCATGTTGAATTAATTTTTTCTTCTAAAATATTTTTGGACAGAAGCTGTTAGCACAGCGTGCCATGTTTTGAATAAGATTTTGATTCGACCTATTTCGAAGAAAACACCCTATGAGCTTTGGTTTGTTAGAACTCCAAATATTTCTTACTTTTGAGTGTTTGGTTGTTGTTGTTTTATCCTGAATACCAAAGACAACTTGGACAAGTTTGATACCAAATCTGACGAAGGTATTCTTCTTGGCTATGCTGCCAAGAGTAAGGGATACAGAATGTTCAACAAACGCTCTATGATTGTTGAAGAGTCCACTAACATAACTTTTGATGAGGACAATAGTACAGCTATCATTCCCGATGATGATGAACCAGCAACCTTCACTCCTGCGGATACACCACCCGGGCTTACCAAAGAAGTTCCAATTCAAACATTCACATCCAGAAAACTTGGTAATAGGTGAGGTATCGAAAGGGATAACTACTCGATCTTCTTTGAGAGACTCTATTGCTAGCACTGCTTTTATTTCTCAGATTGAACCTAAAAATGTTTTAAAAGCTTTTACCGATAAATTTTGAATATCTGCAATGCAAGAAGAACTCAACCAATTTGAACGAAATCAGGTTTAGGAACTTGTTCCTAGACCTGTTGAACATTCAATCATTGGTACTAAATGGGTTTTTTGCAACAAAGTTAATGAAGACGGTTCGGTCACTCGCAAAAAGGCTCATCTCGTAGCTCAAGGATACAACCAAGAGGAGGGTATCGACTACGATGAGACGTATGCTCCTGTTGCATGACTTGAATCTATTCGAATGCTTTGTGCCTTTGCAAATTTTTAAAACTTCAAACATTTTCAAATGGATGTGAAAAGTGCTTTTCTAAATGGTTTTATTAAAGAAGAGATTTTTGTCAAGCAACCCCTTGGTTTTGAAAATCACAAATTTCTCGACCACTTCTTTAAACTTAAGAAATCTCTTTATGGCCTTAAACAAGCTCCTTGAGCTTGGTATGAACGCCTTAGTACTTTCTTACTTGATAAAGGTTTTTCAAAAGGGAAAATTGACACTATACTTTTCATAAAATCCCTTGATGACACTGTTTTGTTAGTACAAATTTATGTAGATGATATCATATTTGGGTCTACTAATGAGGGTCTATGCAAAAATTTTGCCAAATGTATGCAGAACGAGTTTGAGATGAGCATGATGGGGGAGCTCAACTACTTCCTTGGACTGCAAATCAAAAAAAATACTCGCAAGGCGTCTTCATCAGCCAGTCGAAGTATACAAAGGACATGCTGAAAAAGTTCGAGCTTGACAACATCAAACCTATCAGCACTCCTATGGATACTACAACAAAGCTGGAACCTGATGAAAGCGGCAAACCGGTTGATCAACGTAAGTGTCGATGTATGATTGGTAGTCTATTGTATTTAACTGCTAGTCGTTCCGATATTATGTTTAGTGTTTGCCTATGTGCTAGATATCAAGCAAATCCTAAAGAATCATACATGACTGCTGTTAAGCGTATCTTTAGATATCTTAAGGGAACGATTATGGTAGGCTTGTGGTATCCCAAAACCACTTCCTTTGAATTAATCGAATATTTCGATACTGATTTTGCAGGATGCAATGTCGACCGTAAGAGTACCAGCAACACGTATCATTTGTTAGAAAAGGCTTTAGTCTCATGGTTTAGCAAGAAGCAGAATTCTATCGCACTATCCACAACAGAAGCTGAGTACATTGCAGCTAGTCGTTGTTGTGCACTGATTCTGTGGATGAAGCAAACTCTTGAAGACTATAACTTATCTTTCAAGCACATACCTATTTTTTGTGATAACACTAGTGCCATAAATTTGACCAAGAACACAGTATGTCACTCACGCACAAAGCATATAGAGATTAGACACCATTTCTTGCGTGATCATCATCAGTACGACACAATTAACTTAGAGTTTATTGACACTGAACATCAGCTAGCAGATTTTTTTACTAAACCACTAACTGAAGAGCGCTTCAATTTTCTTTGTCGAGAGTTAGGAATCTTGGATGAAACCGTCATATAATAATATGTACCTGCATAAATAATGGTTACGATAAGCATTATTTATAATGACTCAGCTTTGGGTACAAGCTGAAAGGGCCCTTCTGACAACAAGGTGTAAAAGCCTAAGCGACATGGTGCACTAGTCTTCGGACTACCGCTATCTAGGATCTGGCCCCTACAGCTACCCCAAGGCAGTTTTACTGTAATGATCGTTGTCTTAACAGTCATTTATTATTTGGCTACATTATTTTTATGACTAAAATCACTCCATTTTTAAAATTCTAGACTTTTTACTATTCAAACATTTCCTTTACTGTGTTCTGAACAGACAGGCAGAGTTTGGGCCAAACTCTGCCCCACACAGAGTTCGGGCCGAACTCTGTGTACCTGCTCATAGAACCTCCAGTTGCTCTCAGCCATTCAATTTTTTGATCCGACGGCCAGGATTTCACCCAACCTGCTGGCCCCAACCTTCTTAAACCCGAAAAACCCCTCTCTCTCTTCACTTTCATCTTCTTCTACCTTCCTCCAAACTATTTTCTCTCAAACCCTAACCCTAGAAACCCTATTTTTTAGGGCTTTTTTTCTTCCAAACTCAAGATCTAAGGAGTTTTGAAGGATCTCTTCCATCTCCAACCATTTATGTGAGGTATAACTCCATTTTCTTCTCTCTTTCAAATTCTCTCTTTTTATTATTTATCAATGGAACCTAAACTTTTTGGTAGATGAAAGAGAACAAGAAGTGAAGGAGCATTATCCTCTAATCCTCCTCCTCCTCTTCCTCCTCCTCCTCTTCCTCCTCCTATCCATCCATTATTCAATCCACCACCTCCACAAAACCCTAACACCTACAATAAGCAATTTTTGTCTCATTGGATGCTTCCAATTAGCGGTTTTCTTTCGCTCACGTAACGTATTTCCGGGACATCCGATCAACTTTACTATATTTTCGGATTATGATTCACTATTTCATGACTTAAATCTAGATGAACTTGTATCAACTTCATCTATTGTCTATTTAAAAGCCATACAAATGTTCTACTACAATTTGACTCAAGACAACACGCGAATTTTTTCCATTGTCTCTAGTATTGATATATCGTTTGATGACTTCGAGCTTGACGACTATCTAGAAATCCCGGAACCCAACTCTTGGAAGAAACTCATCGATGCCCGACGGTTTCAATTTCTCGATGGATCTTCTCTTGAAAGCTTCAAGGATGACTTGTGTACTCCTAACACACATCCTCTCAAGCTTAGAGCAAAATTTCTCAACCCCTACTTCTATGAACTCCATCGGATTATATTTTCTTCGATCTTGCCCAAAGCGGGATCGACCGATAAAGTTTTCTATCTTGAGATATCTGCACTCTATCACTTGTACTTCCATGTTCCATTCAACTTCCCTCGTACTATGATGGACTAGATGATTAGTACGAGAACCAAGCAACGATCATTGGTCTATGCCATGTATCTGTCGATGATCTTTCGTGCTTTTTATATCACTCTTGATGAGTGTCAGTTTCTTCCTACTCCTGCCTATATATCCAAGGCACGAAGGACTCTTGCTGCTGTTGCCCCTCCTGCTAAGTCTGAGTCTTCGAACTCTGAGGTTCCTGCTGCTCCTTATGCTCCTGAACCCAAGTCGCCTGCTACTCTGGACTCCATACAGGCGATGCTTCGCGATCGCTTCCATTTGGAAGACGACCGTTGGACTCAGTTGGATTACCGCACCACCCTTCAGAGGAGTGCTATCAGCAACTCGCTGCACGACCTCCAGTACACCCTGGCCACCCATCCTACCATGTCGTTCCCTATCGTACGGGACCCTTCTCGCAAAGGTTACCATATTGACAACACATGGGTCACGAGGTATCTGGACCCGAACGCGACTTTCGTCGACCCGCATCGCTCTGCCAGCGACCCTTCAGACTCTGCTGGTCCATCCTATGCTCCATGATGGTCATGGTTTAGTACCTGCTGATGATGCTGCTGATGTTAGGCAATAGTTTCCTTATGTTTTATGTTATAGTTTATAAACCTTGAGTTATAGTACTTCTATTTTTATGTATTGTATTTCCTTCAGACTTATGCACTTTAGTTTTTATGAGTTATAAAACTGTAGTAGTTTCTCTCTATGATTACGGTTCCATGTTGTGTGATTGCATGTATTCACTTTGTCTACTATTATGGGGGAGCCACTTTATCACTTTGCTAAATGACAAAGGGGGAGAATACTTGTGATATTTGCAAAACTTGTGATATTTGTATGGACATGTGCTTTTGAGCTTCAATATATATATTGATGTGCTTGTTTGGATTGGAACTTGTCTCAGGACAGATCCAATTAAGGGAGAGCCAACATGTTCATCTACGGAGGAGCTATTATTATTATTTCATGTGTCCAGGTATGAATGTTGCGACATGCAAATATCGTATTTTTGTCAATTATCAAAATGGGGAAGATTGTTGACCCAAACTGGATTGCAGTCAACCTAATCTTGATAATTAACAAAATGATATCTGCTATGATCCAACTTGACACATCAAGCTCCATCAAGCTCAAAAATAGACAATCACCATACATCAGATCAAGATGAATGTCATCAACAATTGATATGACATGCTGCTGTTTACTTATTCTCTGAGTCTGTATTTTTACTTTTTATTGAGTCTAGGCTAATGTAAGTTGTGTCGCACTGAGTATCTCGATCCTAGACTTTATACCCAAAGCTCCACAAACAAGTCCAAAAACCTGTGAAATACAAAAACAACCCATGAACATTCTCTCCCCAAGGAGACAGAGTTCGGGTCGAACTCTGCCCCACACAGAGTTTGGGCCGAACTCTGCCCCCTTAATTTCAGGACTTAATTTTTAGGGTTTGTTGGTTGCTAGTTGTCCAACGGCTAAATTTTTGAATATTTGGGACAAAGTTTTGGCCGAACTCTGCCCCTCTGGACTAGTATATATAGGCCTTGATTTCTCTCATTTTCAATCGTCCAATCTTCTCATCTTCTCTTCTCCTATAGCCTATACATTCAAGAGCTTATCCTTCTCATCTAACTAGCCATAAAACTTTCCAAGCCCCCAAGGTGCTCAGTGCGAGTCAACTAGAAGTTTGTGTGCAAGACTTCCAAAAGAAGTCACTTGGATAAATCCAAGTCTCGCCATTTGCGAATCTGTAAGAAGTTGGCGTGCTCTGTTGAGTAAAGGCACGTGGTTGTACGCTATTTCACAAATAGTGGATTTCAATCCTGAGCTAGAGTTCTCATGCCTGGACTAGTCCTCCATGAGGGAAACTAGGTTAAAACTACTGTGTCTGTGTATGCTTCTCTGATCTCTATTTATATTTTGCATTTATACTCTGATTGTTATTTTTTTTCGGTGAACTTGAATAGAGTTATTTTTAATTGGGTATTATCGACACATACTCTATTCATCCCCCTCTAGAGTTGCCTATACGTACTTTAATTGGTATCAGAGTTTGGTTCTCTTATATCGGATTAACATCCTAAGAGCTGATCTATGGCAACAACACAACCTACACTTTTTAACTATGCTAAGGGACAGTCCACAAATAGGCCACCCCTATTTGACGGAACTAACTACACCTATTGGAAAACTAGGATGAGTTTTTATCTTAAATCTCTAGAATTTGATCCGTGGACCATCGTTACGGATGGTTACAAGAAGATTGCCAGAATAGCTATCGAGGGGACTCTTGTTGAAAAATCCCACGACAAATATTCTGACCAGGAAAAGAAACAGGCAAGTTTAGATGCTAGGGCTATTAATGCTCTCTTTTGTGCAATAGACAAGACTGAATTCAATAGGATCTCTACATGCTCCACCTCATACGAAGTATGGAAGCTTTTGGAGGTGACTCATGAAGGAACCACACAGGTTAAAGAATCAAAAATTAGCTGTCTGACACAAGAATACGAGGCATCAAAATGAAGCCACACGAGATAACTACTCAAATGTTCACCAGATTCCTTAACATCGTCAACCCTCTATCTTCCCTTGGCAAAGCATATTCCAACCATGAGAAGATATGCAAAATGCTTAGAGGATTTTCGAAGATTTGGAACCCCAAGGTCACAGCGATTATCGAAGGGAATGAACTTACGGCTATGCCACTGGAAAATCTGATGGGCAAGCTGATGACGCATGAGCTCGACCTCAAGGATTTTGAAGAAACGACTTCAAAAGAAAAAAAATTGCCTTGAGAGCTCATCGTCGAAGAACCATCTCAGAGGAAACAGATGACAATGATTCCGAAGGTGACGGTCAAGCACTCATAGTTCAAAATTTCAAGAAGTTCCTACGCTTCAATCGAAGGAAGAAGGAACAAAAAGACGATGAGGAAGAACCCATCTGCTTTGGATGCAAGAAGATGTGACACGTCAGAAAAGATTGTCCTATGGCAAAGAAAGGAAGCAAATACGAAAAATCGTACAAGAGGCCATCCTCAAAGAAGTATGCCAACACTAGCATCTGACACGAAAGTGAGACCAAGGATTCAGATGAGAAGAGGACTCTCCGCAAGACGCTACAAATGTTTGCCTAATGGCAACTTCGGACAAGGTAAACGACTCTTTCGAAGATTTCTCCTTTGATAAACTGGGTGACGCCTTTAGTGATCTTCTTGAAGACGACAGAAAGGTTATTAACAAGTATAAGCATGCTAAGGAAAAGATCAAGACCCATAAAGTCGAGATCCATAGACTGTCTTGCTTTCTTGAGAATGTTAGAAACACTACACCCAAGGAAAGCACTGAAGAGGTATCTAAGCTTAAAATAAGCTTACACGATGCCAAATCTCTTATTGAGAAGCAAACACATGATATCACTGCTTTAAATAAAGAACTTGATGAAGAGAAAAACAAGTACAATATTGCTACTGCTAGAATACATGGCCTTACTACTAAATATGATGAGTTGCATGTTGCCTCTAAAAAATTAGAGATTAGATTGGACAAGCAGGTTATTCAACCTCAAACTTAGTCTCACAGTCACAACACTTTCAAACACAAGACAGCTCAACACAAGAGAGCACGTCACCACAAGAACACTCATCTACATACTACTCAAAATTATGCTTTTATGTACAGCTATTCACATGCAGCACGAAAAACACACACACATAAACTCTATCATCATCCTGCTGCACACAATCACCATTATCATCATGCTGCTGCACACACTCACTACAGTCATCCTACTGCTACAAATAGCTATCATCATTCTGCACCCACATATAGACACAACTATCATCCTGCACCCAATACTAATATGCATGCTACCTGCACTTACTGTGGTCTACATGGGCACATATCACCGTAATATAGATTAAGAAAACTAGTTGATATCAATCTATATGCATGGGTAACAAAGACTAACTTTTCAGGACCCAAAAAAATATGGGTACTGTCACGACCCGCACCCGCTTTTCGGACGCGAGCTCATGAGCAAGCCAGCTACGTATCAAGCGGACTCCAGCCCGACTCGAATACGTAAACGCTGTCAAGAGTATGGTAAACTGCCAAATTATGGCAAACAAATCTATATCTCAATCCACAATAAGAGTATAAATCACGAATGAACACTATGGGTCATGGTCTGTAGCCCACTAGCATATATGTTCGATAAGACTCCAAAGAATATAACAAGAGTCTACAAAGTGAATCAATAAATAGGATATCTCATGATAATAAAAGTAAAGCACGAGCTGGATAATAAACATGGTATCAATACCTGAATCTCGCAAGCAATATCGTGATCATCTGAAACCCACAAGTGTCATAATCATCCGCCATCCATAACTACTAACAAACTCCACGCAATAACTAACCTGAAGAGATTATCAGGTCCTCAGAGGACATAGCAAGATACATAAACTATAAACAGGATATAAGCAAGGAACGTGACATACACATGGCAAGAGACTACGACCAAAACTGCTAACGAGTGACTATTGACAAGTGGCTACTAACAGGTGACTATGAACTGGAATACAAGAACAACTACACGTAACTGAACTGCTGGATGAATAAGTGAACACGAGATCAATGGAATACCAAACCCTCGTCCCGAGTGGACTCGCAGGTTAGTTCACGGTAAGGTACCCTCGTCCCGAGTGTGGACTCTCTGGTGCAAATAAACAAGTCAATATCCTCGTCCCGAGTGTGGACTCACGGATGTAAATAGATCAAGACAATCACCCTCGTCTCGAGTGTGGACTCTCTGATGCAAATGGTCAACCCTCGTCCCGAGTGTGGACTCTCCAGTTGAGAAAATGATAACAAGGATTTAGCAGTTCAACTACACGTACTCGTTCTATGACACGACTCAAGCAAGGTACTGGTGAGACAAGGTACGACTCAGTCAAGATGCAGATAAAGACCACTTTAGCATGAACTATGATGTGAACAAGTCCAGTATAACTATAATATCAAGTCGAGCAAGACAATAAACTGGTGAACAAGGTATGTAAAAAAAAGATAAATCAAGTCAACTAGAAAGCTAGTGATAACATATAAGATCTATAGCAAATAGAGTATCTAATGATAATACAATAACAACATGAAAACTATAAACATGAAATTAAACTGTAGAAGAAGGCAAGGTATCTTGCCTGTGGGAGCAAAAAGAACCAACAATATACCGTCAACTGGTAAGCCATAAAATCTAAATCTCACAACTGTCTTCGAAAGCTGAAACAGACATTGTCGGCAGTCTCAAAATAGTCATATTAGCTAGGATTACCTGTCCTTAAGTCCAATTAGGGACACAGGGGCAAAACGGTTATTTTGGGCCAAAACGGTGTCCGCCGTTGGACCCGCTTTGCACCGAAAAGCGTGCCAGAGTTAATGGTCTCTAAAGTCGTCAAACTACAAGTCTACGAATTCGTTTTGACGAGACAAACCCAACGGTATGTCCAAAGTTGGATTCTGCTGGGCTGTGCACAAATTTGCCCGTTAAGTTGGATCGTGGGGACCACAAAACGGCGATCCGGTCAACTTTATCGGAATCGGACCAACCTTGGCATACAGGACCAGAAAAAAGATACGGTCCTGTTGGTGCAATTTTAGTCTCGATCTGACGAACGTGCACAAAGTAATTAAAAATTTTACAAAGAGGCCGATACGGTAAATTTCGACGAATACGCATCAAATTCGTCGCACACACGCAACCAATTTGAATTCCGTCAAAGCTCACACGTCCACGAAGTCGATACACACCTTTCGATGCTTCGGTTCGTAACCATGTTGCCCGGATTGGTGGGACGCACGTCGTATCGAGAAATTTTTCTAAGTTTTTAAAACTGTTTTAAAGCTATTTTTACTGATTTTCAAACAGACTTTTATTGATGTATAATAAATGAAATTAACATCCATAAACAGATTTTAGAAGGTGTATCTGTTGTCTTAAATCCTATTCAGGTGGATTTCAAAATTGATCAAAGGTTCGACCGAAATAGGCCTTCAAAGTTGGGTTTCCAGGACAGTTTAAAACATCCAGAAATCGAGTTTTTTTCTCGATTTGGAACTCGATTTCTATCACACATGGTGGGAATCAAAATAAACTAATTAAAGGGGTTAAAAGATGGTAGGGTTGTGATCATACCTGAAGAAACAGTTCAAAATTCTATCGAAGGTCGAAGGAGGAATCATTCCATGAAGTTGGCATCGCATCATGTTGCTGCTGCTGCCATTGCTGCTTCTATGTGCGCGCAGCGGCTCTGTCACCGGCTGGCAACCACTGCGGCAGCGCGCATGGTGTCGAGGTCGCCAGAGGGAGAGGAATGTTGTGGCGGTGGTGATATGTTAGTTTAGGGTTTTCGATATTTTCTCATCTATCCCTATCTCTCTCTCGGTTTCGAGTATATATGTTGGGTTCTAATGGGTTGCACTAGGGTGTTGTGGGTTCGGCTTGCTGGGCTTTCCTATGGCTCGGTTTGGGGAGCGATTTTCTTTTTGTTTTTTTTCATTTCTTTTCCTTTTTCTATTTGCTTTACTTATTAGTTCTATATATAAATATCTATATATGTATATATATATATATATATATATATATATATATATATATATATATATATATATATATATATATATATATATATATATATATATATATACAGATATTTCCTATATGAGTATAAATACTCAAGGAATCCATAAATAAGTTATCATAATATTTTCCCTAATGTAGGGCTTACACCCATAAATGTGTTCATATAATATTTATTCATAACAAATCACAACGTTTAATAGTATTTATTTGTATTAACTATTATATCAATAATAATAATAATGATAAGGACAACAAAATTCACTAAACCAATAATGGGTGCAAATACAATTTATATATACAGTCTACTAGTCCCAGATTGTACAAAGACATATTTTATACAAATATCATTGAATATCGAATAATATTGATTTCTATAAGATTTATCAATAAAATACTCAGAAAACATGCATTAGATCATTAAAATGAAATATGGCATAATCATACCAAAAATACATCAACATGAACGTCATTGGACGTACCGTACGACAGTCGTCGGCTTGGGCTCGGTTCGGGTCCAATTCGGACTAGTTTGGTACAACTGGGTCTTCTAAAAGTCAATAATCTAATTAATAGATATTTAAATCATCTATAGGGTTAGGTCGCAACTTGGCCTGGTTTTCCTAGTTATCATACACTTATGCCCGGGTCTTCTTTGGCATGGCTAATACACTAGTCAAGGCACACCACTGCACTATCCATGCCATAATTCCTAGTCGTCTGGTACTCCAAAACTCAACCATGGCTAAAGTCATCTACCGTAATAATTACCTAAATAATTATTTATAAAAAAAATTTAAAAATCACCATTTAATTCAAATAAATGAATAATAAAATAATAAAAAATATATTATCAAAATTCTGGGAAGAGGAGTTACAGGTACCAAAGGTCACATCGACTCATGGTGTAGGTGGACCTTCCCTCTCAAACAAATAGATTCTCGATAATGGGTGCTCTCGACATATTACTGGAGATGCTAATCTATTCGCAACACTATCGATGAAAAGGGAAGGATATGTATCCTTCGACAACAATCTGAAAGGCTATATCATAGGTAACGGTACAATTGGTTATCCCACTTCTCATGTCATTAAGGATGTCTGTTTAGTGACCGAGTTAAAGCATAACTTGCTTAGCATTAGTCATATTGTTGATCATGGATATGATATTAACTTTAGGAAAACTAAATGTTTTATCTATGATAGATCAACTGAAGATATCGCTTTTGAAGGGATAAGAGAAGATAACATATATATTTTCTATCTATCTAGAGATACTAACAATGCAGGAAGATGCCTCTATGCTCACAAAGACGAAAGGCTATTATGGCACCAGCGTCTTGGTCATGCCAACATGGATACCATATCCAGATTATCAACCAAGAAGCTAGTGAGAGGCCTGCCAGACATCACATTCAAGAAGGACACGGTATGTGTCGAATGTGAAAAGAATAAGGCTACCAAATCTTTTTTTAAATCCATAAACATTGTAAGTACTACCCGACCATTACAATTACTTCATATGGACCTATTTGGTCCTAGTAGAGTAGCCAGTCTTGGCGGTAAACTCTATGATTTTGTTATCGTTGATGACTTTTCAAGATTTACTTGGATTTTCTTTCTTGCAAATAAAAATGATACCATTTCAGTTTTCAAAGTTTTTGCTAAAAAGGTCCGAAACGAAAAAGGCTACATGATTACTCGTATCCGAAGTGATCATGGTGGCAAATTCGAAAATTCTGATTTTGATAAGTTTTGTGAGTTAAATGGCTTTAATAATGAGTTTTCGAAGAAAACACTTTATGAGCTTTGGTTTGGTAGAACTCCAAATGTTTCTTACTTTCGAGTGTTTGGTTGTCGCTGTTTTATCCTGAATACCAAAGACAACTTGGACAAGTTTGATGCCAAAGTTGACGAAGGTATTCTTCTTGTCTATGCTGCCAAGAGTAAGGGATATAGAGTATTCAACAAACGCTCCATGATTGTTGAAGAGTCCACTAACATAAATTTTGATGAGGGCAATAGTACAGCTATCATTCCTGATGATGATGAACCAGCAACCTTCACTCTTGCGGATACACGACCCACAACCAACTCTCTCGAGGGCTTACCAAAGAAGTTCCAATTCAAACCTTTGTATCCAGAAAACTTGGTAATAGGTGAGGTATCGAAAGGGGTAACTACTCGATCTTCTTTGAGAGACTCTATTGCTAGCACTACTTTTATTTCTCAGATTGAACCTAAAAATGTTTTAGAAGCTTTTAACGATAAATTTTGGATATTTGCAATGCAAGAAGAACTCAACCAATTTGAAAAAAATCAGGTTTGGGACTTGTTCCTAGACCTGTTGATTATTCAATTATTGGTACTAAATGGGTTTTTTGTAACAAAGTTAATGAAGACGGTTCGGTCACTCGTAACAAGGCTCGTGTCATAGCTCAAGGATACAACCAAGAGGAGTTTGAACCAGGGCGATGTCTTGGAGGTCTTCGAGGTCCAAACTACGAGATTGGGATTGGTTTCCCACCCGATGAGCCCTCTGTTGTGCTCTACCCCGCTCATCAGCGGCTGTGTGCCTTCATTATGCTTGAAGAGACGCAAAAGCTGATGCACTTTTGAAAAGAGCCAGCCGTCATATTGTGGACTAAGTTCTCGCTCGGACCAATAACTGCTTCATTAGCCATATTGGAGTTCCTCCGTGTCTGGCCATAAAGTGGTTTGCTCTGGCGAGGCTGCACATCTGAAGGGGCTGTGCGTCTAGGGCCATGTGGGAGCAGACTTTGATGTCGACTGTATTTACATCTTCTATCCACAGTCCCCTGAGGCATTTTCTGTGTTTGTTCATGATGATCATACTGTGAAGATTAACCCCTTTGTAGATCTTTAGGAGTTTTTTTTAGTTCTTTTCATGTAATCATGTCGAGTCTGTAATAGATCTTTGTAGCCATAATTTTAATAAAAAGAACTCTTTGTGATCTTTTCTGTTCTGTGACTTTGTCTTTTCTGTCTGCACGTTTGGTCACCTGCGCCTTTGCGAAGCTGGGTGGGTAGAAAGAACACCTACCTGTGCTTTTGATAATATATGTGCATTTTTATGCTTCTACAGCCTCGGGACAGCTGATCCTAGAGGACTGGACCGCCAAATTAAGTGAATGTTGAAGTCCCATATGACCCAACGAAGTCGCATAAGAAATTACATCGAGGATAAATGATGATGTAGTGCATATTAAGGTTAAGTCTAGACGATTGGATATATGTTGCGAGATTTGATGGAACTGCCTTCGGCTGGATTGATAGGAATAAACTCTGAGATTGATCGAATAAGTGTTCGACTGGTTTTCTAGTCGATGATCGGATAGATATTGATGAACGTGCTTAGCATATCGATGAGGATAGGCGATTGTGAGAAATCGTACCACGTACGAATATAAGAGATAAGAAAATGACCCTAGGAAATTGTGTCATAAGATCGGATTCGGTAACGATTAGGCTGTGTGTTGAACACATGATTGAGATTAGCAAGATGAACGAACCAGGATTGGATTGAGAAACTTGATTGGTGATTCATACTCGATTGAGAATCAGAGATAAATATATCGTAAGAGACCTTGGGTTGAGAAAGATTGTTACCTTTGAGCATCATAGACTCAAATTGACCTCTTGTGTCAGAAGGATGTAAGTACGATGTTTGGATAAGTTACCTATCGGAGGTAGCCCCAGACGCGATGCATAGATAGTTTTGAGACGTGAATCGTGTTGGGATAGTTGCGTGCGTTGCATAGTACAAATTATAGGCAAAGAAAATTTGGACATGCTGGACTTAGTCCTTGTCATTGAGACAAAATTTCATGAATGATTAGATGAAAGATTTGAGATGTGCGAGGGATAGAAAATGGTTGGACGAGTAGGAGCTGCGAAAGCTGATTGCGATTGGAAGTGCAACGACTTGATGCAACGTGTGTGTTAGATAGTCGATGAGGAACTGTCACGCCCCAGAACCAGAATACTGGAGATCGGGGGACAGACACAGCCAGCTACGTACATTGAAGTGCAACTCACCTCGTAATACGGTCACGACTATCTAGATGCATTAGGGTTTATCTACGAGCCATCAGTCTCTTATGGTTAAAAACAAGCTTAGTGTCTCAATCTCAAGCAAGTAAGTAAATGTTACAAGATATTAGATCATCAGACATACAAGGTAAGGCATCCCAAACATTACATATTCAGATGATCATGAAGCTAGTCATACAAAATGCGAAGACTAGCTAGAGTTTATTAAGTCATACATAATCAACCCTAGGATTTGTCAATTATATACAGCCCTTAGGCAGACAAAAGTAAGTTTCAACACGAGCTAACACTTGCTAGGCGGCTAAACGCCTCAAAAGAATAATTTACAATAGAGCGGAGAACAAAAGAAGAAAATCCACTCATTGCCAGGGTTACGCCTGGTGTTCACTATCTGGCTGGAAGACAGGTAGATCCTCGGGTGCTACTCCAAAATCTAGCCATACAAAACTAGCTGGGTCAGAACTCAGAAGAGCAAGTGCCACAAGGAAGACTTCACTTAAGAACTAAAACCAGCATATTAGCACATAAAGACATAAATGATAACGAAAGACATGAGTTAGAGAAAACAGGATGATAAACGATAAGATAACTAAAGGACTATTTCGGTAACCAAGTTACAACCCGTAAACCAAACAAGGACCGGGGTTGTAACCCTTCTCCTAAACAGAGCTTAGTCTCCAATCATTTATCGACCAAAGTAAAGCATAACAGTAATGTACCGAAGTAATCATAGACTGGCACTGTCTAGACAAGACTAGACTGGACTCCATCCATCAATCACGGCCAAGCAATGAGTACGGCTTGATACTTTAACTAACTAGGGTTACCACAAGCCTAGTTACTACAAGATGCAATGAGATGTTCCAGCAGTCACAAGCCCTGCAGACTATCCAGTTATCCTTCCGCAGGTTGAGAGAGTTGATTATGTGACTTTGTGGTGCAATACATGACAGTGTGCTGAAAATGTGTCCTACTCGTCAGCAGGCTACAAGTCCATTTGAGGCGCCCAGATAACGGGATTACCTGTGACTGGGAATTCTCTTTATGATCTACATGATCAAACTAGTCATTAACTTGGTCAGATTCAATATGAATCCCTGACCGTGGAAATCAGAAATTCATGTCCTAGATATGATGTAAGACGGGACTGTTAGCCCAATGATTATATCATATTTTTGAATATGGCTAATCAATTACGTTTACCATAATGACATCACTAATATTCATGTAATCACTATCATGTTGCTACTTAAACTTAGCATTGTCCTAATGTTAGCATTGTCCTAAATGTTCTATATCATATTGCTATGCTTGTATCATATTGTTTTGTTCGTCTAACATGTTCTTAGACATGCAGTAAGTATGATCAAGCTTTGTCAAACCAGGACATATACAATAAAGAATTATTGATGGGCCAAAGATGGCGTTATACAAGAAGATTTTTCTGAACCGCCTAACGACCTATCCGGGGTAGGGGTGAGCATCGGTTCGGTTCGGTTCAAACCGAACCGACTTTTGCAAAACCGATCAAAATCGAACCAATTTCAAGATCAACCGAACCGAATCGATTTTTCACATGGTCCGACCCGAACCGAACCTTATAAATTTCGGTTCGATTCGGTTATTTAGGTTAAGCCGATAGTTGGATCAAAAAGGTTCTTTTGAATCCCTTAAAAAAATTAAGCAGTCTAATAACCAAGAAAACCAGCAAATAGTTTCTCTGAACATAACATTTTATCTATAAAAAAAAATTTACCAAAAATTATCTCTGAACAGAACATTTTCTCTGAACAGAACATTCACTAAAAAATAACATTATCTCTGAACAAAACATTATCTACAAATAATTCACCAAAAATAAAGTAGAATCCTATTCTCTGAACATAACATTATATAAAAAATTTATGAAATATTGACAGAGAGAGAGAGAGCAGAGAGATAGAGAGAGAGCGGTGGAAAGAGGAGAGAGATAGAGCGGAGAGAGGGCGGTGGAGAGGGGAGAGAGATAGAGCGAAGAGATAGAGAGAGAGAGAGGTGGAGAGGAGAGAGAGATAGAGAGAGCGGCTGTGAATTGGAGAGGTGCGGAGAGAGGGAGAGCGGTGGGAAGAAGAGAGAGAGAGGAAGAGCGATGGGGAGGAGGGAGGGAGAGAGAGAGAGGGAGAGCGGAGAGTAGTGGTGGGTAAAATGGTAATTACAGCGATTCGGTTTTCGGTTCGGACCCGAAACCGTATTCTAAACCCGAAGTCCGAACCGAAACCCAAAATTTTTATGGGTTTAAAACCGAATTTCGACGCGAAAATTTTATAACCGAACCGAATTGAATTTTCGGGTCGGATCGGTTTTCGGTTTAAAACCGATATCTGCTCACCCCTAATCCGGGGCCTTGTATCGGGGGTTCCGCTGCCCGGTCAGCGGACAGGGGTCGAGGGGGTAGCGCCCCCCGTTAGGGGTTCTTGGGCAAAGCCCCCGAAAGGTATTCAGATTTCCAGATCTGTTTATCTTTGGACGACTGCCGTCAAGTGAAAAATGTGTCTTCATGTTTGCTCAAATATTTGAAGAAAGGCATCATCAAAGGGCTCTTGGTTTTTCTATTTTATCAATATAATTTTTCATATTTATTGAGTCTAGGAATACGATGTACACAGCATCGTACTGGCAAATAGGCTACCCAAGAAACATTTTCAAAATACCCTTTCGTTTTGAAAACAAGCCCACTTACAAAAGCCCAAACTACTTCCTAAACTGCCTGACTTTTCAAAAGCCCAAAAACTAATTTGCAGAACCCTAGCAGAACTCGGCCCGAATTCGGCCAGAGTTCGGTTAGTGAACGTTACTTTTTGAACTTGGTCTCCCTGCAGTTACGGATCCCAACGAGATTTTCTCATAGAGTTCTGCCCGAATTCTACGCGAATTCTGTCAGAATTCTGTCTTTAAAAAAACTATAAATAGAGAAGGATTTCGATCATTTCAATTCACTCATACACCAATTCACTTTCATATCTCTTCTCTATAAGCATACTACTTCTTCCAAAGTATTCCGAGCTATTCATTTTCAAATCCCAAGCCAGTTGCAATCCTCTAGTAAATTTGCCAGTGCGGTACGGTCTAGAAGTTTCAAGAGCGGTTGTAATCAGAGGCTTGATTGAAGGTAGACACTTCACAATTGAAGTTGGTCGAGTACTTCGGATCAAAGCTCGCGTTGTAGAAGTTACAAGAACTTCGGATGAAAACTTGTGGTGATTTTTCATAGTGGATTCAACTGGAAGCTAGAGTTCTTCCGACTGGACTAGTCCTCACAAGAGGAAAACCAGTATACATTCTTGTGTTTGCGTTTGCTCTCTACTCTCTACTTTTTATTTACATATCTATGATATATATATTATGTGATCTTGTTACTAACATTTTTTAATTAGCTAAATTCCTACAATCGGTCCTACAGGGACATATAGTTTGTACAGACACAATTAAGAGAAATCACATACGGTGTCAAGACGAGAGTTACTAGTTACTTGTCAAGATTACTTGTCAGGAGTGCACCACCACGGGCCACTATTAAGCTTGTACATGTCATGTTTACTTGTTACTTGTCAAGAGTGTGCCACGACGGGCCACTGTGAGAGTTATCAAGTCAAGGGGCTTGTCAAGAGTGCGCCTCAATGGGTCACTATCAAGAGTTATCATGTTAAGCCATATTAGCATGTCGTGTTCATGTTTATCATGCCGTGCTCGTGCTAAGTGTACTTGTATGCCAAGGATTTACTGGTTAAGAGTGTGCCACGATGGGCCACCGAAAGAGTTATCAAGGAGTATACATGTCATGTTAAGATCGTGCTTAAAGCCCACAGTACATACGAAACACAGATAATACATTATACAAGGCCATCATGGAAGATGCCCATCATGCTCAAAGGTCACAACTTACACTAAGGACCATGGGGTCAAACATGGATAAGGTAACATAAATTATCATGGCAAAAGGAAGGGGGCCAGGGACAACATGCACCCAAGGGGAGCATGCGCCAGGGCAGCATGCGCCCAAAGCATCATGTGCCCATGAACAGGCATACGCCCAAAGAAGAATGTGCCCGAAGGGAGCATGTGCCTAGGGTGCATGTAATATGGAAGGCATGAGCCCAAGAGTGCATGTGCCCATATGCTAGGGACATAGTGTACTAGAAGGAAAGCAAGGAGGCTATCTTCCATGGCTAAGTGGGCGCATATCCCAAGCAGAATGAAATATAATACCTTAGACACATATATCAGCAACTATGCACCCAGGCAGGAGGAAAAGCTTTGGGCGTATATCAAGAGCTATGCGCCCAAGCTGAAGGAAGTAGGGTGCTTTGTGTAATGCTCCACTCTGTACGGTGTATTATGATGAGTCGTTGACTCAAAGAGTTGCGTTGACCCGATAAAGTATCGATGTGAATCGATACAAAGCATAAGTCCTGTTTGAACAAGGTATTGACTTCGATTGATCTGGTGTACAGGCTATGCTTCTACGCTGAATCATAAGCGGGTCGGCATTTGCCTTATTCGAAATGATGTCCGCAAAACTAAATCATCGCCTTGCGACGGATTGTGGCATGGGCGCGGTAGGATGAATCAGTCGAATAGTTTAACAGAATGGCTAAGTCAGGAGAGTTGGTCGTATAACCAAGTTATGGAATCGAGCCGCATCAGCTCGGCAAAACGAAAAAGCGTATCGGCTTAAGGTGGTCGGGTTCTTGACTCTATCTCCATATTCCTTCACGTCTAATAAAATATATCCTTGTATGCGTAAAGTTGCCATTATGTAAGCGAGCGTGGCTCAAACGGTTAAAGGTCTTAGTATGTGTCGAACATTAAGGTAGAACATTGAACATTGAATATTGAACAATTGAAGCGACGTGCATCAAGTGTATGGGTCGCGGTAGGACGGTGATGGTAGAACATTGAAAGATAATATTGAGATATGCATCACATACATGACTCCGAGAACATTGAACACTAGGCATAGAACATTGACTATGGCGTTAAGCGTGCCCTCGTGCACGAAAGCTACGAATGACTAAGTAACTACGGAACTGTTGTTATGCGAATAACTTATGAATGGAACGTATTGAGTATAAGTACGAGAAGTCTAAGCCGTTGGGCGTCATGCATCAATACGGATGTGTTGGGGAATAATGCCAATGGAACTTGAGATAGAGAGAACGGATTATGTTTATGGAACATGAATATGTTTATGGGACATGAATATGTTTATGGGACGTGAGATTGGTTAGTATGATATAAATTGTTTGCTATGGCGCGTATTGCATGGTCAATGGACTCGATGGTCCGTGCACGGGTGTGGCTTCCCTCGGACGTTTATGACCGGGACACCGGGACCGTTCGGCCTAGGAGGAAATTATGTATGGTATTTATGGTGCACATCATTAGGGCGGATTGCGACCGGCCAATATTGTGATAAGCTATGATATCAGTAAGTTTGTGATCCTTCAGGTACTGGGCTAGCAACCCGTACTGGAGCGATCATAGGCTTACACATAAGGATGCCAAGTCCATTACGATACGAAATACCGTGACCTTCATATAGATAGGATCGGTGGACTGAGATTAGAGTTGGGTGCAGGCGTAGGGCCTGCCACCCTTATGCATATGACTAAGTTTATGGTTGGTTGGTTGCGTGAATTGTATGAATTCTTATGTAAAGTTCTAACCATTACAGGCTAGGAAAAATGGGACGGAGATGAGCACGATCACTATGTTTATGTTCATATTATGTCTAAATGTATCTGCTACAGGAACACGGTATTGGACACATATGTAATAAGTTGCTATTCATTGAATATTGCCATAAAACTCATCCTAAGGCTAATTAGAAAGATCACCAAATAATGTTGCATGTTTCACTAAATGTACTTAGTGTTTGGTTTGGGTGTGAGTGGGTCTTGATCAGTGCAGCGAGGACGAAAGCACTAATCCCCCACTAGTTTGTGTGCAGGTTCAGGATATGTTCGGCTCGGGATGGGGCTTGGCTAGGACGTGCCGAGACATAGAGTCCTTAGCATTTCAAGAGGAGTTACCGTATAGGCGTTCGGACTTGCGACATGGAGATGTTCGGCCGAAGACTACTTGTTAGCTATAAAGAGGCCAAATATATGGAATAATGTAAATCCTTTGTGAACTAGAGAGATCATGAGCGTTATAGCCAATTGGCATGTTAAGTTGGGCTATTCAGAGCCTTTGTAATCTTCAGTTCATTATCAATAAAAGAGATTCTTATTGTATACTTTGTTTCCTTCCGCTGCTTATGTTATCAATTTGAGATAAATACTATGTGAACCTGTTATCTTGCCTTGTACGTGTCACTACCACATTTCTAGTTTGAAGGTATTTTTGTCATTTTTGAATTATTTGAATTTAATATATTTTATTAGGAATTTTTAAATAATTTAATTGAATGATGTGATTTAAATACTAATATAATTATTGCCTTGTGATTATGGTTAGCCTAACCTAGATTTGGACCTAACCTAGATGGGTCATAACTAACTTAGTGAGCCACTTTGAGAATTAGATGGTTTGGTTAAGGGGTTAAGTCAAGTTTAGTTATGGTTAAGTGATTTGCAAGAGACTAGGAAAGAACCCCTTGTACTAGGCCATCTATTTCCTTTGATTCATTCCTAGCCATAGGATGAAACCTAAAAACCCTAATCCTAACTTTTATGACCAGCCAAGACCCCCCTTGCCTATATAATGTCTCTATAAGGATTTGTGCCTCTTTCTTTATTAGTTCTTTATTTTCTTAAGGAATAGGTAAGCCTTCATTAAATCTCTTCCTAGTTTAATCAATAGGACTCCTTTTTTATTGGGATTTCTTCCATTATGATCTAATCAATGTTTTCTTGCTGATGGTGGAGTCAAATCTCATATTTGCATCAATTTGGGGATTTTAGGTGACTTTGAAGAACTCCTTGGAAGAGACTTGTTGTGTTGAAGAACACCCATAGGTACATTCTATTCCACCCATTAAAATTAGGTTTAAATTGCATAGCCATCTAGCCCTAGGTGTCCTGGTCCTGTAGGTATAGGGTTTGCCAATTTTTGTGTCCTGTACGTGTCCGTATCGGACACGTATCAGTGGCATGCACAGATGTTCGACGAAATGCCCGAGATTTCAAATTGTGTTTGAATGGAAATTCTTATTTTGATGTCGCTTACACGATTGTGATTGACTGGGGTGGTTTTGAGTCGTGTCTGAGTCACATTGGACTCGCAGACACGGTCGCGCGTACTTGGGCACACTGTCCTGCTACCCGCATGGTCGTGCGACTCGTATAGGACACGTGGGCGCGTGCCATTGGACGTGGAGCTCGGGGCAGTGTCTGACACGACACTTCCCAAGTCTCATGTCACTTGGTGGCGTGTCGGGTGCGTGCGGACACGTGCACAGGCCAACCGAGCTCGTGCAGTCTCGTGTGCGTGTGTGCAATGGTCTGGACACTTGTGTCTAGTATGTATGGACAGGATACTAAGTGTATGACACGTGCACACATTGATTATTCATTACCAACCTTATTTCTATTGGTTAGTTGTTGTTTTAATTGTCGAATAGGAATTTCCCTAAATTTTTTATACTGTCATGTATCAGTGATATGTTCCACTGTTTTCTTTTCCTGTTCGAATTTTATTAAATGATTTATAGCATGTATTATGTTATGTTTTAATTACTACACATTTCATATCATGTTTAGGACTGTAGGATGTTTAACCCAGAGATTTTGGCATGAGTTATGATTCCTTCAAGTATAACACTGTTAACATTTCCTGAGTTTCCTTTGTTGAACTAATTTTGGTTTGTTTTAGGATTGGTACATATAGAGGTAAATATATACATAAATGTTTGTACAATGGTTACACGAATTGATTTCCTATTCCTTTTTCTATCTGTCGAATTGATTGAACCTATAAAATGTAAAGTACACACAACTATGGTTTTCCTCACTAATATTTTCCTGAGCTTTCAATCTCAGGAAAGGTTTACTGAGCTGAGACCTACACTGTTACATGTAAATTCTTCACTGCTATAAACCTGAGGCATTGAAGTCATTCCCATTTCAGTTTTTGAATGAGTTTTAAGTGAATGAATACTGTTGTAAAAGAAAACTGAATTGGATTCTTGCCTAATTGCATTTCCTGTCACCTTTTCTGAGAATATCACTGCATTTGAACCAAAAATCTGAGAATACTATTGTGAAACTGTTTTGGTTTCCTTTCCTCTTGCTAACTGAACTTGCAAACCTGAGTTTTAACCCTGTGAACAATGTGTAAACCTGAACTAATTTCCTTTCCTTTGCATTTGACTGATTTCTTTACACTATTAATTAGAGGCTGAATTGATCCCTGTGTTTTCATCAAACCTGAGATATGTAGGTTCAGAATTACATGTTATATTTTGCTGAAATATGGTTACATGCATTTGACTGATACATGGTATTGGCCTTGAGATGACTGTCATTGAATGTTACTAATCTTGTTTCACTACTCACTGTTAACTGAGAATTAACTCCTTCCTTTAAACCTGAGATTTGATTCTCTATTCACTATCAAGCTATTTCAATAAATTACTGAATGAATGAATGATTCACTCATCATGAACTGACTTCCTTTTCCTTAACTACATGTAAATTCCTCACTGTTTAATTTCTGAGAATCCCATGTTGCACTGCCACACTGTTTATACACACACACACACACTGCCTACATTCCTTAATATGTTCCTGCATACATGTCTTGCCTTTATAAACACACATACACTGCATACACTCCTGCCACACTGTTTATACACACACACACACACTGCATACATTCCTGCCACACTTTTATACACCCACACATTCATGCATCCTATATATATATATATATATATATATATATATATAATCTATGTATATGTGTGATTATATAAATATCAATATATGTGGGTAAATGGATATATTAGCCTATGTGTTGTGTGAAAGCTCATGTGATAGGCACATGCCTATATGTATATAAGGATATACATATACATTTATATGTGATAGTGGTATAGGTATATATGTGGTATTGGCCTATGGTGTGTCTATTAGACTAGTGAGGACTTAGTTAGGCTGTTTAGTCTTGGTTAAGCCTAGTTAGACTTGTTAGACCTAGTTTGACCATAGTTGACCTAGGTTTGACTTCTTGGTTGACCAGGGTTGACCAAGAGTTGACTTTGACCTAGTTAACCTAGACTCATGTAGATTGCATTGTAGAGCTTCATTTTATCATTTTAGACTTGTTGTGACTTGTGCTGTTCTGATTAGGAGCCAGACACCACTCCTCGGACAGTATATTCACCTTGGACATTCAGATAGCAGGCGAGTACATTCTCTGATCATTTCATATCATGTTTAGGATTATATTTCCAGCTTTAGACTATCTTACTTGATGCTGACACGTTGGAACACGGATTAGTACTATATGGATCCCTTCATGAGATGTTATCCCTCTCGGGAGCATCAGATACTTTTGACCAGTGTGTTTCACTTACATCACGTATCTTATGCTTCTATCATCATGAATCTTCGGGAATCAGCTAGTGACTCATGTACCTTCATGATCACCGAGCCTTCACGAATCAATTCTTGAATCACCCTATATGGGTAGTAGTTTAGTCACGAATCTTAACGTAACTTGACTGGATCCTTGTGTATTGATTGGGGTACGGGGAAGTATGAATGGTCATGTGAATAAATATCCAAAGTAGTGTAGTCATGAATCACTCTTAGTGTAGTCATGAATCAGTCCTAAGCCATTCACATGTTCGTCTGTACTCTAAATCACTAGCATTGTCTCTCTTTTATATATTATAGATATTTACTTACTGTCTCTCTCTCTCTTACATTATGCTATTCTTCAGTTTCCTGTATTTTATTCTCTAGCATGATTATACTTCCTTTCATGTTATGACTTGTTGAGATGTATTGTGCTCGCTCCTGTCCTGACTGGACCTGTTGAAATATTACAGAGGATGAGGACGAGGCTGGCTGTCCCACTTATTATGGGGCTACCCTAGATGATAGTACAGACTTGGACCAGCTGCAGGAGCCCTTAGCTGTGGACGACACTCCTCTAGACTAGGATGTCTTTATTTATATTCATTCTGGATGATTGTATATATTGGTACTTGGGATTTGGGTTATGTTTTATCTTAGACTCTCAGTTGTACTTGGGATTTCCTTTCATTCAGCAGTTTATCTATCTATCATTCCATCTTATCTTCTGCCTTAGTTTGTGATTGAGTTTACTTTCTGCTATGTCACCCACATTCGGGGAGTATAAACCGTTTAGAATTTTATATTGTTAGATGTTGTAACCTAGGACAGCGTTCTACCGCCGACACTGCGGCGTAGGCTGGACGTACCCACGTTTCGTGCCCTTACTCTAGGGCGCGGGTCGTGACATGTTTTTAGTGGTGGCCCATGCAGGTCTAGATTAGAATTGTAGTGGTATTCGAACTAGAATAACACTGCAGCCTGCAGTAGAATTTGGAAATTTTTGAAAGTACTCAATCGCATTAGGACAAACTCTTTATCAGATTCTGTATATCTAAAATTTTGCTGCTTATTGTCTTCCTTTGAATTTAAACTGTCCTCCTTTGATATTTCGACTCATTCTCGGCAATTATTTCTTTTGATCTGTGTCTCCAGGATGGTCGAGACGCGATCGCATCGCCAGGGCCAGGGGGGATGCCGAGGAGAGGTCTGCCACCTCTCACACTCAGCAGCCAGCCCCTGGTACCGCAGCCCCAGTCAGGCCAGCAGGGGTAGGCGTTTTAGCAGTTTTGGGAGGAGCCCCACCAGCTGTGAGGCATGAGCCGAGTCCGGTGATTCCGAATGTGCTTCAGCAGCAGCAGCCACCTGCGGGGACAGTTGATGCCATGCAGCTGTTAGCTTTCTTCCGGCAGTACATGGAGGGTCAGCAGACCCAGTAGTAGAGGCATACAGCGGAGCTCACTCGAGGCATTGAGCTGGCAGTAACTGCAGTAGAGAGAGTCATAGCTCAGCCAGCGGCAGCCCCGCAGCCGCACCAGCCACGGGAGAAGGGCATCCAGGACTTCCAGAAGATGCACCTGTCACGCCCCAGAACCAGAATACTGGAGAGCGGGGGACAGACACAGCCAGCTACGTACATTGAAGTAATTCTTACCTCGCAATACGGTCACGGCTGTCTAGATGCATGAGGGTTTACTACAAGCCATTAGTCTCTTAGGGTCAATAACAAGCCTAGTGTCTCAATCTTAAGCAAGCGAGTAGATATAACAAGATGGTAGATCATCAGACATACAAAGTAAAGCGTTCCATACATTACATATTCAGATGATCATGAAGCTAGTCATACAAAATACGAAGACTAGCAAGAGTTTAAGTCATACATGATCAACCCTAGGATTTGTCAATCATGCTACAGCCTGTAGGCAGACAGTAAATAAAGTTGCAAACGAGCTAACACTTGCTCGGCGGCTAAACGTCTCAAAAGAATATTTTTACAAGGGAGTGGGAGAGCAAAATAAAACCCACTCGTTGCCGGGATTCCTTCTAGTGTTCACCATCTGGCAGGAAGGTTGGGAGATCCTCGATAGCTGCTCCAAAATCTGGCCATACAAAACCAGCTGGGTCAGACCCCAGAAAGAGCAAGTGCCACAAAGGGGGCTTCACTTAAGAACTAAAACCAGCATGTCAGCACATAAATCATAGGTGAAATAACATAAGACATGAGTTAAAGAAAACAGGATGATAAACGATAAGATAACTAAAGGACTATTCCGGTAACCAAGTTACAACCCATAAACCAAACAAGGACCGGGGTTGTAACCCTTCACCTGAACAGAACTTAGCCTCGAACCAATTATCGATAAAGTAAAGCATAAACAAGCATGTCCGGAGATATCCATGCACTGGATCTAGGCAAGACTAAACAAGATAGGACTCCATCCATCATTCACGGCCAAGCAAAGAGTACGGCTTGATACTTAACTAACTAGGGTTATCACAAGCTTAGTTACTAGCAAGATGCAATGAGGTACGCCTACGGCCACAAGCCCTGCAGACTATCCAGGTTATCCAGACGCAAGGTTCAAGCTTAGAGTTATCATGCCTTGTTAGGTGACTTGGATGCAACACATGACAGTGTGCATAGTAATCTTTCATGTAGTGCCCTACATAACAGTGAGCTGGAAATGTGTCCTACTCGTCGGCAGGCTACAAGTCCATCAAGGAAGGCGTCCAGATAACGGGATTGCTTGTAGCCAGAATACCTCTCTATATGCTCTACTTGATCAATCTAGTCATTAACCTAGTCAGATTCGGTATGAATCCCTGACCGTGGTAACCAGGGATACATGTCCTAGACATGATGCGAGACAAGACTGGTTGCTTATACAAGCATATTCAATACAATCACCCACGGTGTCAAGAATTCACTTAGCATGTCAGGTTAGCCGTCACAACAATGTATCAAGATTATCATGTTGGGTTGCTTATCAAGATTACTTATCAAGGCAAGGGTGCGTCACAACGGACCACCATCAAGAATTATCATGTCAAATTACTTGTCAAGAGTGCACCACGGCGGGTCACTAATCATGCAATTCCATCACTAAGCCTTGTTCCGATTAACATTCATGAATAATGTCATGATCACATCGGATTCATGTCGAGTTACATCAAAAGGCGTAAGGATATAAAATGGGTGCAAAAATCATAAAAAGGGGAATATGGGGACATAATGCGCCCAAGGGGGGAGCAAGGGGTACTATGGCCAACAAGTGGCATTAACCAAGTTGCGCCAGGATAAGTAGGGTCAGGTCCAGTTGCGCCTAAACATCAGGTTGCGCCTGAGTCAGACTGCGCTCAAGTCAGGCTGCCCTCAAGTCAGGCTGCGCTCAAGTCAGGCTGCGCTCAAGTCAGGCTGTGCTCAAGTCAGGCTGCGCTCAAGTCACTGCGCTCAAGTCAGGCTACGCTCAAGTCAGGCTGCGCTCAAGTCAGGCTGCGCTCAAGTCAGGCTACGCTCAAGTCAGCGTATGCAAGACATACGCCTCCAAAAGGCAGCATATGGACTCCATATGACTCCTCATCAAGGCAGCGTATGAGGTCCATACGACTCCTCATCAAAGCAGCGTATGCAAGACATACGTCTCCAAAAGGCAGCGTATGTACTCCATACGACTCCTCATCAAGGCAGCGTATGAGGTCCATACGACTCCTCATCAACGCAGCATATGCAAGACATACGCCTCCAAAAGGCAGCGTATGTACTCCATACAACTCCCCATCAAGACAGCGTATGAGGTCCATACGACTCTTCATCAAGGCAGCGTATGCAAGACATACGCCTCCAAAAGGTAGCGTATGTACTCCATACAACTCCTCATCAAGGCAGCGTATGAGGTCCATACGACTCCTCATCAAGGCAGCATATACAAGACATACGCCTCCAAAAGGCAGCGTATGTACTCCATACAACTCCTCATCAAGGCAGCGTATGAGGTCCATACGACTCCTCATCAAGGCAGCGTATGCAAGACATACGCCTCCAAAAGGCAGCGTATGTACTCCATACAACTCCTTATCAAGGCAGCATATGAGGTCCATACGACTCCTCATCAAGGCAGCGTATGCAAGGCATACGCCTCCAAAAGGCAGCATATGTACTCCATACTGCGCTGCGCTAAAGAGCATGCGCAACTCAGTGGCGCAAGCTAAAAAGCTCGTGCACTACTCACTGTCTTCTCCAAATCAGCAAGAACTCCATGGTTTGAACCCAAAGCTTCAAAAGTCTATAACTTGGTCAAAATAAGTCCAAATCCAACTTTTTAAAGGTCAAAATTGGGTAGAATAAAATTCTCTATAATATAAAACCATCAAAACTTGAAAACAAAGAAGTTTAATAGTTTAAAACCACCAAAATCCGAAAATAACTAATTTCTAGATCTACAAAAATTAAAGCCTCAAAATGGAAAATGACAAGTTCTAATGTGTCTTAGAAACATGAGGAGAAGCTAATGGAACGATAAAAATGGGCTCTCTTGTGGAAGCAAGTTGCACTTGCCTAAGGGGTGTTCTTGGTTGGTGGTGGGTTTAATGGAGAAGGAAGAAGAGTTAATGAGAAAGTGGAGGGGAGAGAAAAGTTAGGTGGGTTATAAAGGAGGATGGTGGTGGGTTTAACATGATGAACCAAAGAATAAACCAAGTTATCCCAAAATAAACCAAGTTAAACTATTACATGCCATGACGAACCTAATCAAGATTAAACTGAAATTAGCTAGCCAGGCAGAAAAATAAAAATATATGTCAGGATTTCATATACGTATAGTAGAAATACGTAGAACGAAAAATGGGGGTGACAGCACCCGAGGGACTTTCGAGGGACAGAGGGGATCTTGTATGCCGATGAGTGGATCGAGCATATGAAGGAGATTTTCAGGTTGGCTGAGATCCCGACGAGGCTCCAAATAGAGGCAGCGACCAGTATAATGCAGGATCTGGCCCGTATATGGTACCAGACCGACCCGAGGGTTGGCACAGTAGGACAGACTTGGACAGCATTCAAGAAGCTGCTCAAGGAGAAGTTCTTTCTAGACACAGCACTGGGAGCCCTCGAGACCCAGTTCGAGGCCCTAGTCCCGGGGAACCAGTCTGTGGAGGATTACGCAAGAGAGTTCTGCCGTCTGAGCAAATTTATGAATGACTTGTCGGAGACGACGAAGGCCCGGAGGTTCCGGAAGGGCTTGGCAAAGGAGGTCAAGTCCTACACCAAGAACGCCCGCAGCGCTACATTTGAGAAGATCCTGGTGGATGCACTAGCTGCAGAGGATGATCTAGAGCTTAGGCTCAAGAGGGGGCGAGACTCCCAGGGAGGCAGCAGCAGCGGAGGACCGGCCAAGAGGTCGCACTTTCAGCAGCAGCAGCAGTACCAGCAGCACCACCAGCAGCAGAGGTTCCAACCACAGCAGTTTCAGCAGCCGAGACAGCAGCCAGTGCAGTATCAGCAGCAGAGGGTACAGCAGCAGGCACCGAGGCAGTAGGCCACCACCTGTGCTTATTGCAAAAAGCCAGGGCACGGGTGGGGCGAGTGCAGGAAGAGGTTAGGTAGATGCCTTCTTTACGGAGCAGCGAACCATCAGATGAGGGACTGCGCTCAGTATACTGGCAGGATAGCACAGGAAGCATGAGCAGGAGCCAAGGCTCCAGGAGGACCGCAGAAGGGACCGTTGCCGACTCAGCAGCAGCGGTTTGTGCAGCATCAGCAGCAGGCCAGGGAAGGCCAGCAGGGGCGAGCTTTCGCCATGGCAGCTGAGGATACAGAGGCGATAGGAGAGCTGATCGCAGGTTCGGTTCTTCTCGACTCCAGACCAGCCTTTGCATTATTCGATTTCGGTGCTTCGTATAGTTTCATATCAGTATCTTTTGCGATTAGACACGGTATCATAGCTGAATCGTTGCCTAGGACTTATAAGATCACGACCAGGGGTGGTATTATCCTCGTACGTGATATTTGTAAGGGATGGAGTATTATCTTGGAAGGCCGTGAGTTGGAGGTGAGCCTGCTCGTAATACCATTGTCGAACTACGATATAGTACTCGGTATGGATTGGTTGAGCAGGCACCACGCTAGATTGATTGCAGAGGGGGTAGAGTTCTCTTCAGAGTGCCGGAGGAGCCAGAGTTCGAGTACTCCAGACGTTAGGCAGAACAGAGCAGCGGAGTTTTCTGCGGAGTCTCGGTTGAGGAGCAGGCGATTCCATACCCCTTGATAGCAGAGTATATGGATGTTTTCCCAGAGAAGTTATCGGGATTGCCACCAGACAGAGACATAGAGTTCTCGATAGACTTGGTTCCAGGAGCGGAACCCATCTCTCAGCATGTCTATCGAGTGAACAACAGTGATCTGGTAGAGCTGAAGAAGCAAGTGGATGAACTGCAAGACAAGGGCTTCATCCGTTTGAGTTCATTGCCATGGGGTGCACCAGTATTATTTGTGCCGAAGAAGGATGGGTCAGTACGGATGTGTATTGACTATAGGGCACTCAACAACCTCACGATCAAGAACAGATACCCACAGCCGCGGATCGACGATCTTTTTGACCAGTTGAGCGGAGCTCGGGTATTTTCCAAGATTGATCTGAGGTCGGGATATCACCAGGTGAAGGTGAAGAGGGAGGATATTCCCAAGACCGCTTTCAGGATGCGGTACGGGCAGTTTGAGTTTTTGGTTATGCCGTTTGGGCTAACCAATGCACCAGCAGTGTTTATGGACCTAATGAACAAGGTGTTCCATCAGTACTTGGACAAGTTCGTGGTTGTATTCATTGACGACATCTTGGTATATTCTAAGACTGAGGAGGAGCACGAGGAGCATCTGCGGATAGTGCTGGAGACTCTCAGGAGGGAGCAGCTTTATGGAAAACTCTCCAAGTGTGAGTTTTTCTTGGACCGGGTGGACTTTTTAGGGCATATGGTGACTGGAGATGGTATCTCAGTTGACCCCAAGAAGATTATAGCAGTTGAGGCATGGGCAGCGCCGACTTCAGTTGCAGAGATCAGGAGTTTCCTGGGGCTGGCGGGATATTATCGGAGATTTGTACAGGATTTCTCCCGGGTTGCGGAGCCGTTGACTCGGTTGACTCGGAAGGATACTGAGTTTGTCTGGTCAGAGGAGTGTCAGACAGCTTTTAATGAGGTGAAAAAATAGCTTACGACAGCTCCGATTCTGACATTGCCTTCAGGATCAGGTGGATTCACTATTTATAGTGACGCTTCAGGGAAGGGGCTGGGTTGTGTCTTGCAGCAGCATAGGAAGGTGATTGCCTATGCTTCCAGGCAATTACGTCCCCATGAGAAGAACTACCCTACCCATGATCTGGAGCTGGCAGCAGTGATATTTGCTCTGAAGTTGTGAAAGCATTATCTGTATGGGGAGAGGGTGGAGATCTTCACAGATCACAAAAGCTTAAAGTATATGTTCACTCAGAAGGAGTTGAACATGAGACAGCGTAGATGGCTAGAGTTGATGAAAGACTTTGACATCCTACTTCAGTATCACCCAGGGAAGGCCAACGTGGTTGCTGATGCCTTGAGTAGGTATCCGACAGCCATGTATTTGACCATGGATCGGCATTTGCTTGCAGATTTGGAGAGCCGTGGGATTCAGGTGATCGTGCCCGAAGTACAGATGCAGTTATGGGGGATGCAGATTCAGTCGGACTTGGTGGAGAGGATCAAGGTGACTCAGTTTGAGGACGTTGCTCTGCGGTGTCTCCGAGAGCAGGTTCGAGCAGGATTGGTGGACGGCGAGTTTTCTCTTGCAGAGGATGGTACCTTGAGACACGGTTCCAGATTATGTGTGCCCAGTAGAGAGCTCAGGGAGCAGGTTATGCAGGAGGCCCACAGATCTCAGTACTCTATACACCCTGGTGCCAACAAGATGTACCGAGATATGAGGGAGCATGTTTGGTGGTCCAGAATGAAGCGGGAGGTGGCTCGCTTCGTGGCTAAGTGCTTGGTCTGTCAGCAGGTCAAGGCAGAGAGGCAGAGGCCCGGTGGATTATTGCAGCCGCTGCCCATTCCCGAGTGGAAATGGGAGCATATCACTATGGACTTCGTATCAGGATTATCGCGTACACCTGGAGGAAAAGACATAATTTGGGTCATCGTTGACAGGTTGACCAAATCGGCCCATTTTTTGCCATTCAAGGTGGGTACGTCTACAGAGAGGCTTGTGGAGATGTACATGCGGCAGATAGTCAGGATCCACGGGGTTCCGGTCAGCATCATCTCAGATCGGGATAGTCGCTTTACTTCCCATTTTTGGAGGAGTCTGTAGATTTGCTTGGGCACCCAGCTCAAGTTTAGTACTGCATACCACCCCCAGACGGACAGACAGTCAGAGAGGACTATTCAGACGCTCGAGGATATGCTGCGAACGTGCGTCTTGGACTTTGGAGGTTCCTGGAAGGATCATCTTCATCTGGTGGAGCTTGCTTACAACAACAGTTTCTAGGCCAGCATTGAGATGTCACCTTTCGAGGCTCTGTACGGGCGTAGGTACCGTACACCCTTATCTTGGGATGATGTTGGTGAACGAGCTTTACTGGGACCAGATATGGTTGTTGACGCAGCCGAGAAGGTGAAGCTCATCAGGGACAGACTTTGCGTGGCACATGACAGACATCGGCACTGGACCGATAGCCACCGGAGGCCCTTGGAGTTTGAGGTACAGATTAGAGTAGGATTAGATTAGGTTTGATTGTTGTGTTTTATTGATCATGTTCGTTTATCATAATTAATTTGAGACCTTGCTTGTGTTTAGGTCAGAGACATAGTTTTTCTACGGATATCTCTGACTCGTGGTACGATACATTTTGGTGGAGGTGGGAAGCTTAGCCCGTGCTTCATCGGCCCTTTCGTTATCAGCGGGAGAGTCGGCGACGTGGCTTACAGGCTAGACTTGCCACCTGCACTTGTGGGGTCCACAACGTATTCTATATATCACAGTTGAGACGGTACGTGGCTGACCCTAGCCACGTGCTTGATCATTCGGAGATTGAGGTAGGGCCTTCTCTCAGCTATCCAGAGCAGCCAGTGGAGATTCTGGATCGACGGAAGAAGGTTCTAAGGAACCAGGTGATACCCTTGGTATGCGTCGCATGGAGGCATTATTCTCCAGAAGAGTCTACCTGGGAGCGGGAGGATGACATGCGCGAACGATACCCTTATCTTTTGGACCGTGAGGTATACTTTCTATCATTCTCACCAGTTGCATTTTGTCTTGCAATTTCGAGAACGAAATTCTTTTAAGGAGGGTAGATTTGTCACTACCATATTTCTAATTTGAGGGTATTTTTGTCATTTTTGAATTATTTGAATTTAATATATTTTATTAGGAATTTTTAAATAATTTAATTGAATGATGTGATTTAAATACTAATATAATTATTGCCTTGTGATTATGGTTAGCCTAACCTAGATTTGGACCTAACCTAGATGGGCCATAACTAACTTAGTGAGCCACTTTGAGAATTAGATGGTTTGGTTAAGGGGTTAAGTCAAGTTTAGTTATGGTTAAGTGATTTGCAAGAGACTATGAAAGAACCCCTTGTTCTAGGCCATCCATTTCCCTTGATTCATTCCTAGCCATAGGATAAAACCTAAAAACCCTAACCCTAACTTTTATGACCAGCCAAGACCCCCCTTGCCTATATAATGTCTCTATAGAGATTTGTGCCTCTTTCTTTATTAGTTCTTCATTTTCTTAAGGAATATGTAAGCCTTCATTAAATCTCTTTCTAGTTTAATCAATAGGACTCCTTTTTTATTGAGATTTCTTCCATTATGATCTAATCAATGTTTTCTTGCTGATGGTGGAGTCAAATCTCATATTTGCATCAATTTAGGGATTTTGGGTGACTTTGAAGAACTCCTTGGAAGAGACTTATTGTGTTGAAGAACACCCATAGGTACATTCTATTCCACCCATTAAAATTAGGTTTAAATTGCATAGCCATCTAGCCCTAGGTGTCCTGGTCCTGTAGGTATAGGGTTTGCCAATTTTCGTGTCCTGTACGTGTCCGTATCGGACATGTATCAGTGGCATGTGCAGGTGTTCGACGAAATGCCACAAAGGATATTTTGTTCGAGATTTCAAATTGTGTTTGAATGGAAATTCTCATTTTGATGTCGCTTACACGATTGTGATTGATTGGGGTGGTTTTGAGTCGTGTCCGAGTCACATTGGACTCGCGGACACGGTCGCGCACGCCTGGGCGCACTGTCCTGCTACCCGCAGGGTCGTGCGACTCGTATAGGACACGTGGGCGCGTGCCATTGGACATGGAGCTCAGGGCAATGTCTGACACGACACTCCCTAAGTCTCGTGTCACTTGGTGGCGTGTCGGGTGCGTGCGGACACGTACACAGGCCAACCGAGCTCGTGCAGTCTCGTGTGCGCGTGTGCAATGGTCTGGACACTTGTGTCTAGTGTGTGTGGACACGATACTAAGTGTATGACACGTGCACACATTGATTATTCATAACCAACCTAATTTCTATTTGTTAGTTGTTGTTTTAATTGTTGAATGGGAATTTCCCCAAATTTCTGATACTGTCATGTATCAGTGATATGTTCCACTGTTTTCTTTTCCTGTTCGAATTTCATTAAATGATTTATAGCATGTATTATGTTATGTTTTAATTACTACACATTTCATATCATGTTTAGGACTGTAGGATGTTTAACCCAAAGATTTTGGCATGAGTTATGATTCCTTCAAGTATAACACTGTTAACATTTCCTGAGTTTCCTTTGTTGAACTGATTTTGGTTTGTTTTAGGATTGGTATATATAGAGGTAAATATATAAATAAATGTTTGTACAATGGTTACACGAATTGATTTCCTATTCCTTTTTCTATATGTCGAATTGATTGAACCTATAAAATGCAAAGTACACACAACTATGGTTTTCCTCACTAACATTTTCCTGAGATTTCAATCTCAGGAAAGGTTTACTGAGCTGAGACCTACACTGTTACATGTAAATTCTTCACTGCTATAAACATGAGGCATTGAAGTCATTCCCATTTCAGTTTTTGAATGAGTTTTAAGTGAATGAATACTGTTGTAAAAGAAAACTGAATTAGATTCTTGCCTAATTGCATTTCCTGTCACCTTTTCTGAGAATATCACTGCATTTGAACCCAAAATCTGAGAATACTATTGTGAAACTGTTTTGGTTTCCTTTCCTCTTGCTAACTGAACTTGCAAACTTGAGTTTTAACCATGTGAACAATGTGTAAACCTGAACTAATTTCCTTTCCTTCGCAATTGACTGATTTCTTTACACTATTAATAGAGGCTGAATTGATCCCTGTGTTTTCATCAAACCTGAGATATGTAGGTTCAGAATTACATGTTATATTTTGCTGAAATATGGTTACATGCATTTGACTGATACATGTTATTGGCCTTGAGATGACTGTCATTGAATGTCACTAATCTTGTTTCACTACCCACTGTTAACTGAGAATTAACTCCTTCTTTTAAACCTGAGATTTGATTCTCTATTCACTGTCAAGCTATTTCAATAAATTACTGAATGAATGAATGATTCACTCATCATGAACTGACTTCCTTTTCCTTAACTACATGTAAATTCCTCACTGTTTAATTCCTGAGAATCCCATGTTGCACTGCCACACTGTTTATACACACACAAACACTGCCTACATTCCTTAATATGTTCCTGCATACATGTCCTGCCTTTATAAACACACACACACTGCATACACTCCTGCCACACTGTTTATACACACACACACACACTGCATACATTCCTGCCACACTATTTATACACCCACACATTCACGCATCCTATATATGTATACATATATATATAAAATATATATATATATATATATATATATATATATATATATATATATATATATATATATATATATATATTCGAGCCCTCCCTCCCACGGAGGTGGCTGGGTGGCGGTGGCCACGGCCTCCGGGCCAAGGTCGGGTGGAGTCGTCCACCGGCTTTGGTTTTTTAAAATATATATATATATATATATATATATATATATATATATATATATATATATATATATATATATATATATATATATATATATATTTTAAAAATATATATATATATATATATATATATATATATTTAAAAATATATATATATATATATATATATATATATATATATATATATATATATATATATATATATATATATATATATATATATATATATATATTTTAAATATATATATATATATATATATATATATATATATATATATATATATATATATATATATATATTTTAAAAATATATATATATATATATATATATATATATATATATATATAATATATATATATATATATATATATATATATATATATATATATATATATATATATATATATATATATTATCTCTAATCTATGTATATATATAAAATATATATATATATATATATATATATATATATATATATATATATATATATATATATATATATATATATATATATATATATATATATATATATTTTCTCTAATCTATGTATATGTGTGATTATATAAATATCAATATATGTGGGTAAATGGATATATTAGCCTATGTGTTGTGTGATAGCTCATGTGATAGGCACATGCCTATATGTATATAAGGATATACATATATATTTATATGTGATAGTGGTATAGGTATATATGTGGTATTGGCCTATGGTGTGTCTATTAGACTAGTGAGGGCTTAGTTAGGCTGTTTAGTCTTGGTTAAGCCTAGTTAGACTTGTTAGACCTAGTTTGACCATAGTTGACCTAGGTTTGACTTCTTGGTTGACCAGGGTTAACCAAGAGTTGACTTTGACCTAGTTGACCTAGACTCATGTAGAATGCATTGTAGAGCTTCATTTTATCATTTTAGACTTGTTGTGACTTGTGCTGTTCTGATTAGGAGCCAGACACCACTCCTTGGACAGTATATTCACCTTGGACATTCAGATAGCAGGCGAGTACATTCTCTGATCATTTCATATCATGTTTAGGATTATATTTCCTGCTTTAGACTATCTTACTTGATGCTGGCACGTTGGAACACGAATTAGTACTATATGGATCCCTTCATGAGATGTTATCCCTCTCGGGAGCATCAAATACTTTTGACCAGTGTGTTTCACTTACATCACGTATCTTATGCTTCTATCATCATGAATCTTCGAGAATCAGCTAGTGACTCATGTACCCTCATGATCACCGAGCCTTCACGAATCAATTCATGAATCACCCTATACGGGTAGTAGTTTAGTCACGAATCTTAACGTAACTTGACTGGATCCTTGTGTATTGATTGGGGTACGGGGGAGTATGAATGGTCATGTGAATAAATATCCAAAGTAGTGTAGTCATGAATCACTCTTAGTGTAGTCATGAATCAGTCCTAAGCCATTCACATGTTCGTCTGTACTCTAAATCACTAGCACTGTCTCTCTTTTATATATCATAGATATTTACTTACTGTCTCTCTCTCTCTCTCTCTCTTATATTATGCTATTCTTCAGTTTTCTGTATTTTATTCTCTAGCATGATTATACTTCCTTTCATGTTATGACTTGTTGAGATGTATTGTGCTCGCTCCTATCCTGACTGGACTTGTTGAAATATTACAGAAGATGACGACGAGGCTGGCTGTCCCACTTATTATGGGGCTACCCTAGATGATAGTACAGACTTGGACCAGCTGCAGGAGCCCTTAGCTGTGGACAACACTCCTCTAGACTAGGATGTCTTTATTTATATTCATTCTGGATGATTGTATATATTGGTACTTGGGATTTGGGTTATGTTTTATCTTAGACTCTCAGTTGTACTTGGGATTTCCTTTCATTCAGCAGTTTATCTATCTATCATTCCATCTTATCTTCTGCCTTAGTTTGTGATTGAGTTTACTTTCTGCTATGTCAACCCCATTCGGGGAGTATAAATCGTTTAGAATTTTATATTGTTAGATGTTGTGACCTAGGATAGCGTTCTACCGTCGACACTGCGGCGTAGGCTGGACGTACCCACGTCTCGTGCCCTTACTCTAGGGTGAGGGTCGTGACAGCATGAGCGTAACCCCAGGCTCATGCGATATCACACCCCAGCGAGGACGATGATTCGGGTGAAATCTAGCGAGGACGAGCGATTTCCCGATCGGGGCATGACACTTTAGGCGCATATATAGGGCTATGCACCCAAAGAAAAGGCTGCTGTGGGCGCATAAAAAGAGCTATGCACCCAGCACTGTTCTTCTTCTCCATGCCGAGAGCAAGAGTTCATGGAACCCATGAACTTCTTAAGTTCATAAATCCCTCAAAACAACTCGAAATCGGGACTTTCAAAGGTCTAAATTGGGTAGAATGAAATTCTCTACAACATGGAATAATCAAAACTTGAAAATAATGAAGTTTGATATATCAAAACCCAAGAAAACCAAGATTTGAGTAAACTTAGATCTACAAGATTTTGTCCACCAAAACCAAAAATACGAAGTACTAAAGAGTCAAAAAACTATATAAGGAAGACATTGGAACAATAAAACATGAGATCTCTTATGAAGCAAGATTACACGTGCCTAAGGTTTTGGGAGAAAACAAATGAAAAAGAAAAGTAGATGAAGAAATAAATGAAAGTAAAGGAGGAGAGAGAAAGGGGTTGGATTATATAGAGGGTTCAACATGATGAACCATCTTGACCTAAACCAAACCAAAATAAACCAAGCGAAGCTAAACCAAGACCAAACCATGCTAGATAAGTCAAAATACGGGTCGGAAATCCGTACACATATACTGAAAATACGTATAACGGAAAACGGGAGTGACAGGAACTTATTGAATTAAAATTTTGATGTTGGCATGATTCATGTCGTTGTATGCATAAATGTTGGATGGATGATCACAAATTTTAGAATATTGCATATGGGAACGGATTTTAGGAATAGACGCTCAGATCTTACTAAGTCAAGCACGAAATGGCTTGTGTTTAAGGATTTAAGTTGAACATGTTAGCTTTGCTCGAATTCTCTACCATTGTGCTTGGCTGAAATACATATATTGGTGGGACGCCTAAAATATATATACGATCCAAACTCGATGGTATACCGAATTCAATTGAAACTGCAGGAAGAATCGAGATGTGTTAAGGCAATCACACAAATGCTAGAGACGGAACCATGATAGTGAGTCGGTGATGAGTAAAATTACTTTTATTAAAAATTTGAACGATCGAAAGAAATGAGTAGATTGAGTGTTGGCTTCGGTTCGAGGACGAACCTTGTTTTGAGTAGTTTATTATGTATTGCCCTGTACCGCACGGTACATTACGCAGAGTCGGATGGTTTAATAAGGTATGAGTTTGATTCGAGGAGGTATGATTTCAATTCGAATAAATATTGATTGAGTTGGTTTCAATGTGCAGAGATCGAACGGAGTCCCTTACGATCGGAGTATCGTCTTACGATGAGTTGAAGCATGGGTATGATAGCTGAATCAGTCGATTAGTTCAAGTGAATGCAAAGTGCTTACATGGTTAGTTTGGATGAGATGATCATACAACGAAGTTAGGGTGTCGGGCCGCATCGGCTCGGCAAAGTGATGGACAAATTGGCTTAAGGTAGGCAGGTTCAGACCCTTCTCCCCCACTCCTTCATGCCTAATAAAATGTACCCTATTATGCTAGTATTTCTGTCGAGATAGCAAGTATGGATCGAACTGAGTAAAGGTCTTAGTGTGTGTCGAACATTAAGATAGAACATTAACAATCAACAATTGAGGCAACGTGCATCAAGTACACGGGTCACGGTAGGACAATGATGGTAGAACATTGAAAGGCAAACTTGAGACATGCATCAAATGCATGACTCCGAGAACATTGAACACTAGGCCTAGAACATTGAATATGGCATTGAGCGTGCATCAATGCACGAAAACTATGGAAATGACTTAGTAAGCAAAATAGACAAGTCATGGCGCAACGCCACGGAACTGTCAGAACATTGAAGGATATGCTTTGCCTATGAAGCATGTAATTATGGCACAATTGTCACAGAACTGCTATTATGCGAATAACTTGAGAACCAACGGTTGAGTAGATGTGTGTATTAGGGCATCGTGCATCAATATGGATGTATTGAGGTATAGTATTATTCGAACTTAAGATGTATTGAATTAAGAAGAAATATATTGAGAACTTAAGATAGATTGAGTTGAGACAAATATATTGAGAACTTTAGATTGGTTGGAATGATAACTTGCTTGCTTTTGCGTGTTGCATGGTCAATGGACTTGGATAGCCTGTGCATGGATGTTGCTTCCCTCGAACGAGTTATGGTCGGGGCACTGGGACCGTTCGGCCTAGGAGGAAATTATGTTTGGTATTTGTGATACACTTCATTATGACAGATTGCTACTGGTCACTGATGTGATAAGCTATAATACTAGTAAGTTCGGGGTCCTTCGGATACTAGCTAGCAACCTGTACGGGAAGCGATCGCCGGCTTACACATTGAGATACCAGTCCATTACGACGTGGAACGTCACGACCACCTTCATATAGATAGGGCCGATGGGCTGAGATTAGAATTGGATGCAGGCTCAGGCCCTGCCACCCTTGTGATTGTGATTGGTTGAGTTAGTTTTCTGAATGGATATCGGCGTACGGACTTGGCAAATCGAGACAAAGATGTGCACAATCACTCTGTTTATGAATACCATATGGCTAACAATATTTGTCGTAGGGACACGATTTTGGACACATTTATGATTCAGTTACTGTCGATAATATGCTTTACTACTTTGATCTTGCCATGAAACTGATCCTAAGGCAGTATAGAAAGATTACATAATAAGACGCATGCTCCACAAAACTACTTAGTGTTGGTTTAGGCGAGTGAGTCTTAATCGGTATAGCGAGGACGATAAGTATTGATCCCCCACCAGATTGCTTGCAGGTTCGGGGATGGGTTTGCTCGTGACAGAGCTTCGCTTAGATGCGTTGAGGCATGGAGTCCCTTAGCGTTTCGAGGCGTGCGGCTGCACTGGGTTCGACTTGTAACATGAAGATGTTTCGGCCAAAAATTGTTGGATGTGCTATAAAAGATATGATATATAGAACAAGATCCTTTGTGAGCTAGAGAGATCATGAATGTTGTAAGCCAAATGGCATATTGAGTTGAACTAATTCAAGCCTTTGTAATCTACTTCATTATCAATAAAAAGATTATTATTATATATTATGTTTTCTTCCGTTGCGAATGTCATCGATTTGAGATAAATTCTATGTGAACTTGCATCTTGCCTTTCACGAACACAACTCTAGGCTCGTGCGGCATCTCGCCGCAGCGAGGAGATTGATTCGGGTGAAATCTAGCGAGGACGAGCGATTTTTTGGGTCGGAACGTCAGTGTAATTGCATTAGGTCTAATTCTGTGACATTGCTCATAGTCCTAAACCTATAAATATACAAGAGATTCTATTAGTAGGTTTCCTACATCTCACTTAGTTTTCCTATTGTGGACTAGAAAACTAATTACGAATTCCTTAAAGAAACTTTAGTATTTATTATTTCTTTTGGTCCAAGAGTTTGTTACAAAATCTTCACCTCTTGATCATATCTAAATATGAGCCCAAAAACCACAAATAATTAGCCCAAAGTATATAATCCAAATCACACCTTGGTTATTTTCATTAAAGTCTGGCCTATGGCCCAAAGTCATGCGTAAAGCCCAACAATTATTGGCTCTGAACTGGCCTGCAGCCCAAACACTAAATCAAAAGCCATTTCCCTATTCTGTCCAACAGACCTACCGGACTAGGCCCCCTGATTAAATTTTAGTCCAAAGTCTATTTCCTCTAAGCCTACAACCTACTTTTTAGTCCAATACCGTTTAAATATTAAAACCAAAATCAACAACCTAAAATCAGATTTAATCAAACTTGGCCCAAGACTCCAGTCCACTCACTCCCTTATTAATTCAGAGAGAGAAAGAAGCTCCATAAAGAAATCAAAGAGAAAAAGAAGGAGAAGAAGAAGTGGAAGAAGGAATAGAGTTCGAGAAGGAGGGGAAAAGTCGAGAGACTTCACCTCGAGGAGGAGACCTGGCGACCAGTTAAGGTAACCAGAGTAAGGTGTTAGGGACCAGATCTGGTGGTGGTGTTGGTCGAGGCAGGCAAATGGAGGAGGTTCAACCACGGCCTGGCAGTAGGTCGAGCTGTGTGGTCGTGGCGACCGACGGTTGGCCGGGCTGGGTGGTGGTCACGCGATGGTGGCTGGAAACTCGAAGGCAACTCCCGAATGGTCGACTCAAGATCGGTGCTGTGAACTCGAGATCTGGAAGTGGTGGCTGGATCGATGTCGTGGTGGAGGCGCAAGCAACTTGGAGAGGTAGAGCTCCGGTGGAGCGGCTGAGCGGGGCGGTCGGCGGTGCTGGACCTGTAGTCGAGGCACCGAACATTGGGGCGCTTGGCTCAACGGTTGTTCAAGAATGAGGTGGCCGCCTGCTAAAGAGATGGAGGTGGTGCCTGGTCAAGAAGTGTCACTACCACATTTTTAGCCTAAGGGTATTTTGGTCATTTATGATTTATTGGATTTAATTTGAATTTTTGATAATTAATATTGTGTTAATCTTTGTGTTGAGCCTTGACCTAGTTGGCCCTAACCTAGATGTTAGTTATGATCCTAGAGACTAAGTTAGAGGATTACAAACTTAATGGCTAAGTTAGAAATATCTAGATATTTAGCTAAGTTAGACATTTTAGCTCAACCTAATAACTACTTGGGCCTTTCGCTAGATGCTTAGAAATTGCATTGTTAGAGAGCCCATGACCTAACATTGCATCTAAACCATAACCTTAGCTATAGTGGCCGGCCGAGGAGCCTCCCCCCTGTAAAGGTTCACATTTATTACATCTTGCCTCTTTTTCATAGCCTCCTTTAAACCTAATTTGTGTTCTTCCCCAAATCACCCCCTTTTCTCCAAATCATCTCCAAATTGAGCCTAGTCTTTTACATTGCACCCCTTGCTGTAGAAGAGATCATTGGAGGCTAGCTAACAAGGATTAGGAGCTAATTGGACCATAGCAATTGGAGAAGGACCTCATTTCTAGGCATTTGTATTAAGATCTAACTCTCAATAGGTAACGGACCTAAACTTATTTTTTTTTCCTGTTTTCTCTTCATAGATGCATGTATCTAGGCACCACAGACCTGTAGACCAAGTTTGGTAGGATTTCGTGTCCATTTGATACGCGTATCAGAGGCGTATCGAAGTGTAGTGTAAGGTGTTTGATAAAATGCCACAATGGATTGTTTATTAATGTTTTTCAAAACTAATTTCATATTCCTATAGCCATTTACGTGTGATTTAATATTCTGGAACTCTGAGTTAAGATTCGTGTCATTTTTACGTCCAAATGTGGATACGGGACTCAGTACGAGATCCTTGCACTATCCCTTGCTACCCGACATTGTTTCCTTTCTATTTTGGACACTGGACACGTGCCACTTGGCATGGAGGTGGGGGCCATCACTATCAGGCTTCCCCCCAAGTTTGAGGTTGATTGGTGTCGTGTCGGATATGCAATCGAGCCCGCACGGGTTCGAGCCTGCACTACACACGCGCACAGACACCCACTGATACGTTGTTCGTGTGACATGTAGACACGACGTGGACATGTATCAGGGTATTGGACACCTATACCTAGACCCTACCTAGCTATGTGCACGAGTACGAGGCTCCTCGTGTCGCATGTTGTCCTAGATCCCTCGACATGGCCGTACGAGCCCTTCCCTTTCATAGTTTCTGATGCACTCTGACACAGGCTTTTTGGACACATTTTTTGATACTATATGGACACGTTCATGACACTCACAAGTTGACACGAGTGTGGGCACACGTTCCCCCCAAATTCCATGTATATAATTGTATATTTAGATATGTATCTGAATGTTTATGTGTATATATGTTTCCAGTTTTAGGATAATTCCCAGTTTTGTGTTTCAGTCTTTGAGATTTGTTTAAATTCTAGTTGGTTGATTCAGTAGGTTTATTTGATAGTTAATTTGCTAGTTTAATTACTATTCAAATTTCTATATATATATTATTAATATTATATATATATATATATCTATATATAGATATTATATATATATATATATATATATATATATAATATATATATATATATATATATATATATATTATATATATATATATATATATATATATATATATATATATATATATATATATATATATATTTATATATATATATATTTTTATATATATACATATATATATATATATATATATATATATATATATATATATATATATATATATATATATATATATATATATGCCTCTATATATATAGTGTTGTATATATGTATGTATATTTCTTATATATATATATATATATATATATATATATATATATATATATATATATATATATATATATATATATATATAAATCTGGGAACAAAACCAACAAAACTGAACAGTAACATAAAGTGTGTATATATATATGTATATATATATATATATATATATATATATATATATATATATATATATATATATATATATATATATATAATATATATATATATATAATATATATATATATTATATATATAAAGTATATATATTAAAGTATATATTAAAATATATATATTTTATATATTTTATATATATATATATATATATATATATATATATATATATATATATATATAATATATATATATATATAAAGTATATATATTAAAGTATATATTAAAAAATATATATATTTTATATATATATATATATATATATATATATATATATATATATATATATTCCAGCACGTACGAGCTCAGTTAAATCGTGTGTCTCCCCACACCCGATTTTTAGCCGGTCGTCATGTCGCTTCGGACTTTGTCACGACTCGCACCCTAGAGTTAGGGCACGAGAACGTAACAACGCCCAACCTACGCCGCAGTGTCGGCGGTAGAACGCTGTCCTAGGTCACAACATTTAACAATATAATGCTAAGCAGTTTATACTCCCCGAATGGGGGTGACATAGCAGATACAGACTCATTCACATCTAAGGTAGAGCATGATAATGATAGATAAAACATGAAATCCAAAAGAGATACAGGAGATAGAAGTCTAAGTGTCTAAGATACATAAACCCAGAAATATATCTCAAAACTCAAATACAGATACAGTAATCCACAAAGTAAATACAACTCCAGACAAAATGAAATAACTACCTAAACAACCTCTACTGTGTCTCCTCTAGGCCAGCAGGCAATCCCAGGCCATCTATAAAATTTATCAACAGGTCCAGTCAGGACAGGAGCGAGCACATTACATCTCAACAGTTCATAGCGGGTTAGAAAATATAATCATGCAGTAAAGTAAGATATAGATACTGAAGGAAATGCAGTATGTAAACAGAGAGAGAACTGTAATAGAAATATCTACTATAAGTAGAGAGCTACCAGTGACTAGTGATTTAGAGTACAAAGTCGACATGTGAACGGCTTGATTTGTAAATGGCTATACTAAAGAGGCGTACATGGCTATTCTACTTTGGAATTGTTCACATGTCTATTTATACTCCCCCGTACCCCCAACTAATACACAAGGATCCAAACAAGTTATGTTACGTACATGCTTCTATGTAACAGCCCCCGAAGGGTGATATGCCTCTGAAAGGTGATATGCCCCCAAAGGGTGATAAGCCTCCAAAAGGTGATAAGCCCCCAAAGGGTGATAAGCCTCCGAAAGGTGATAAGCCCCCAAAGGGTGATAAGCCTCCGAAAGGTGATAAGCCTCCGAAAGGTGATACATAGTAGTCCCACAAATGGGATAAGAATTCAAAGAAGACTCTGTGATCATATGGGTATATGTCACAAGTGATCAAAGAACCAAAGAAGCATATAATACGCTATGTAAGTGAAACGCACAGAACATAGAGTACCCGATGCTCCCTGAAGGGATAACATCTCAAGAAGGGATCTATATAGTACTAATCCGTGTGACCAATGTGACAGTATCAAGTAAAGTAATTTAATGCAGGAAATAATTCTAAACAGGATATGAAATGATCAGAGAATGTACTCGCCTGATATCTGAATGTCCAAGGTAAAGATAATGTCCGAGGAGAGGTGTCTGGCTCCTAATTAGAACAGCACAAGTCACAACATGTCCAGAAGGGTAATATAAAGCACTACAATGCATTCTACATGAATCTAGGTCAAACTAGGCCAAAGTCAACCCTTGGTCAACTCTGGTCAACTGCACTAGTCAAACTAGGTCATGTCCTAACCCAGCAAGTCTTACTAGGCCTAACCAAGACTATCCTAGCAAGCACACATCAATACAAGGCTATACAAGCCAACATACACCCGACTCTATATAGCATGCAATTATTCAATACTCAAATAGGCAAGAATTCACATTGGATATACACTAGGTAATCTATTACTTTAAGCTATATATGTCTACACATATATACACATGCATATATTGGTATTCAACATTAGGTCTATATTCATGGCATTTCAAATGGTTATATAAACTTATATATATTACAACACAATATGCTAACATATATATAATATACATACATAGCTAAGTTAACTATATTCATAAATACTTATTTAAGAGGCTATGTGTGTGTATGTGAACATGGCAAAGGGGCAAGTGAGGGTTAAATGGGCATACATAGTGTATACATATCAAAGAGTGTCAAAGTGTAAGTGAACAATGTGTCAAGTGTGATAGTGTCAACATTGTGTAAGGGGGTACATGAGGTAATATAGGATTTGTGTTAACATAGAACATTACATCTCATTAACTTATATATTGCATACATTACATCTATTATTACATTACATTCATGCTTGCATTCATTCATCATTCATTTATTCTCTTGCACCACTATATGCACCATACATTACATACTATGGAACCTACATATTCATTACAAGCCATACTTATACATGCTTACATTAGATAGGATACTTACATCTCATTCATCATTTATTTAACCATTTACTCATGCTTGCATTCTTTATTTAATTACATAATGTATATACATTAACATGGGTTAAAATCAAATAGAACATTATATTACACACAAGGGTGCACAAAATGCATATGCCGAATAGTAACTCCTACTAATAATCAATACTGTACCATCTCAGCATGAATTAAAATTTAGGATTAAAGTATGTTATAGATCTATGTGTTAGCTTTCCGAAACTTCAAACGAATCGCGTTTTCATTTCCGAAAACTCCCGGAATCGCAAAAACACCGAGAACGCGTTTATCTTTCGTACAGCTGACACTCAAATAATTTTCTAGAAAGTTACAGAAATAATTAGGCCTATTGATATTTATTTTTGGAAAGCTAACTTCAATACGCTTCTTTTAAAAAAAGGGAGATTAAACCGAGCTTTGAGCTAGAAGTTATGATATTTCTAAGTTAGGGCTGAAATTAAAAACATGGATAAAAATCATGACAGATTTAGGTAGTTTGAGACAAAAGAACACAAGTATATAACATAATATATCAAGAACTCACTCTCTACACTAATATATATATATATATATATATATATGAGACACTATAGAACACATCTCCAATACAAAAATATAAGATTAAACATGTAATAATTCATTCATACATAACAACAACACATAGTGTGTCCAAATTTGAGATTTTCCCACATGGACACAACCACAACACAAAGGACACTCCTATGACCTCCAAATAGACACGAAATGGACACAAATGGAGATACAACCATAGGGGTCATTCCTATGGGTTCAAAATAGACCTATATGCATGAGGAAATGAAAAGGAGAAGGGATTTATACCTCCCGGTAGATCGAATCGAAGAAAAGCCTTCCCGGAGCGACACCGACACGTAGAGATTCCAAAAGGACACGAACGAGCTCCGAATTCTCCCAAACTTGGGTAGCTTCCTCCTTGGCTAGAATGGAGAAGGAAAGAAGAAGATTTGGTGGTGAAATAGAAGAATTTGGTGGAGAAATTGCTAGGGATTGCTCTCTAGGAATTTGGGGAAGAACAAGAGAGAGTGTGTGGATGAGAATAATGAAATGAACTTGAGCCTATCCTCTCCCAAAGTGGCTGGCCATATGGGGCTATTTGTCCTATTATGGTAAGGTCCAAAATGCCCCCACTAACCTATTCTATGAGTATTAGGAAAGGGCTAATTGGTTGGGGCTAAATTAGTCATTCTAAAGTCTCTAATCACACTAACCTTATCCATAATAATTAGTCTAACCTCTAACTAAAATATTTCTATCATGTGGACTAAAATTAATATCATGTGGGCCATGCCTAACTAGTGTGTGGGTCCCACTAGAGTCAAACTACCCCCGGTCCCCGTTTCAAGTCGGATTGAGTTGAAATTCGAACCCGACTCAAATAACCCCAAAACAATATCATAAATAATAAAATAATATCAAAATAATTCAAAGAGGTCAAATGCAAAAATATCCTTAGGCCAAAAATGACATTAAAATATCATAATCACATGGTTAGGCTCTAGGTCGAACAGTCTCTAGGGTTTCACTAGCAAAACGTCAAAACCACAAGTCATTGATTTAAATAATTTTAAAATAATTTAAAATCACCAAAAAATCATATCATGAATTAAATATCATTATTAAAATAATTATAAACACGAAATTTCAAAATTATTCTCATTTGGGAAACTGGGTGCTACAACTCTACCCACCTTAGAAAAATTTTGTCCTCGAAATTTAAGATCGATAGTACTCCTTCTAGAGCCTCTAACCTACCCAATATCTAAGGTAACACTTCCTAACACTGGAATAATAAACGAACATCTAAAAAGTGTCAATCTAGGAATACCTCCAATACTGCTCTGCTGTACGGCGGTAATGGAACTTCAATAAAATATGGACTGGAACCTATATCCAAGGGACCGGACCTATTTTAAAGTGGTCTTAACTAAGGATGAAAAGGAACTGATCATAGGCTATAGGTATGCTCAAACTATTATCTCCTATTAACCATCTATTAATACATTCTATTACCATAGGAACGATGCATTACTAAGACATATAGGCCCCTATCTCTCATAACACATTTATACTCACCAAAAGACTAGTACATCCTATCAAGGCTGATACTATAATCTCTCCTAAATCTCCTAAGCTACATGTTTATAGACACACATCCCCACATCAAGGACTAACCCATATATATCTACAACTGATACTAATGGAGTGACGTCCCTATTTCCCAATAATCAAGGTCTAAATTTTTTTTTTATCTAAATCATGCAATTTGAAGGAATAGTATACAAGGTCAGGGCATACCGTAGCAGTTGGAAGTCTCACCTAGGTACACTAATCATTCTAGGTCAAAATAGTACTATGGTATCAACACACAAACAATCTAGGGTATCCTAATTGGGAAGGTAAGGGAACAACAATCATCAAGGTTGTAGGGCTGTCTACCATCCTATATGAAAATTGGTCATTAACAAGCAACTAAGAAATTATTAAAAGGTTACTATTCCATAAAATGACAAAATTAAAAATTTAGGCACAACAAATCACAAATAGATTTTTGTCTTGACACGATCTAAGTTGATCAATTTCGAGATAAAACGAGATTTGGGCAAGAAAGGAAATCAATGAAATCAAAGTATGAGCACGAGCATCCAATGATGGAGGTTCAGGTCATGATTAAATTTAATTCGACTGAGTACGAATACGAGGTTCTTAGGCGATGAAAAGATTTCAAGAAGAATTGTCAAGGCTGTCGCGAATGAGACTCTAGGGTCAAGTTTAACTATGTCTCCATTCTCGTAGATTGATACATGAAAAAAAAATAAACCGAAGTGCAATAGGTTGATCAGACCATCATGTACCGGTTCTGATTAGACAATATGTTAGTGGGTGACCACCCAATAAAATATGTTATGACCAAGCTCGAAAATTGATAAGCTTGCAAAACTAAGGCTAATTTAGCAGCACAAGATATAAGGGTGGTAATGATGAAAGGAATTACATAGTCCAAGTTTCTTGACCAACGGGTCAAGTAATCAGATAAGGTACAAGGTTAAGCATCTAAGGAAATAAGCAGAACACCATCACATGTCGGGTCGAAAAAATTGAGTCAAGGCTGGATTTCTAATTGAAATAAGAAGAAATTTAGTATAATGGTAGAGGTTATAGTTTAGCCAGTTGACCAGAAAATCATATCAAGAAAATAGAGTACAAGAAGACGGGTTTTAGTGGGACATGATATACCTACACGAAGGTGAGCTCGTCTAGGTCTTACAAAACTTATCTTTCATCATAAAATCAACTTCCGTATTTTCTTCGACATACACCCTTGAACATTATTCTCCTAAAAATATTTCACAACAACCTCTAAACTTCCATAACTTTGTGCTCTCTCTATCCCTAGTCATTTCCTCGCAACATCTTGTTTAATATCCTTATTAAACACAATTAACTTCTCTTTTCCATTACTAACCTTCTATATAGCCTCAGAGTAAAAGTTTTTCCCAGAATCAATAACCAAGATTTTCTAAGTTCTCAAAACTAGGTTGACCTCTGATATCCTCATTAGTTTTGAATACACCTATAAACTATCTCATAACCCCAAAATTTCTCTAAATGTAATTGTTTCCAGATTGGCAGTATACATCTCTTTATTCTATTCGAGACCTTTACCACATTTCTATCTCAAGTTTCCATATGGAACACTCCACATTTGATTTCCTTTAGATCATCATAAAATAACCAGTTACGTCTTCTCTGAGCTACATAATTTACGTCACTTCCTTAACATTTCTCAGGCAAAATGATATGAAGATTCAAGAGTTGTCAAGGTATAGCTGACAGAATTATATACGAGACAGGGAATTGATATAATCAGGACAGGTATATAAGACAAGGAATGATGGTAGTAAAAATATTGGCAGGAAAAGAATAATAATAGAATCTGTTCTGCTTATCTATTTAAAAGAGGGACCCATTTTTTTTGAAACAAGAATTATAATACCAAATCCAAAATAAGGCCTAGCAAAATCATTGGTTTATTGTATTAAGAAGAAATAAATTTTTGTAAGAAGTTACACAAGGTTTATAAAAATAGCTAAAGTTACATCCTAAGTTAACAATGAGAAACAAAACAAAACAAAACAACAATAATTCCTTCTCTTTTTTTTTGAATGACTGAAACAAAAGTAGCAAAAACATGTTCGAAAATATTTAAGGTACAATCTGATAATCATATGCGTCTATCCAAAATCATGGTACTCTAAATCCTCGTCATACTAGTGAGCAAGGCTACGATAATCACAGAGTCCTTGACTTATGCACATACCTCTAGAATCATGGTATTTAACATTTTCGCGATGCCGCTAGCTTGGCTGCGAAAACCTTAAATTTCCAAACCCGAGAAATATATCCAAAATCAGACTATATGTCCTCACCATGCTGGCTAATGTGACTATAGAAGACAAGATTTTCATAACTTAGATGACCTAGCCCATATAATTTCATCTTGCCAAAAATTAAATTAAATCAAAATGAATACCAAAAAAAATAAATTTATCTACGAACATCAAAATTCAGAAATGAACAAAATCCTTCAAATTATATAACTACAAACTCGGATGCTATAGCTAACATCAAGATTCAAATTTCAACAATCTTCATCAAAATCAATAAATACACTCAAATTCAATAATAATCCATCAAAATCAAATTCAATAGCAGAAAGTAAAGATAAATCAAATCAAGGAAAAAAGAAAAGAGTTTTCAAATCGGAGTTAAACAAGATTCTCAAGGGTCGTCCCAGGAATCACTCAAGGGATCATAATTGTGATTGAGTATCTTCAAAAATATATCCTAATCCTACTGCAGGCTGTAATGGTACTCTAGTTCGAATACCACTACACAAACTCGACCTGCATGGGCCACCACTAAAAACGTGTCACGACCCGCACCCTAGAGTTAGGGCACGAGAACGTAACAACGTCCAGCCTACACCGCAATGTCGGCGGTAGAACGCTGTCCTAGGTCACAACATTTAACAATATAATGCTAAGCAGTTTATACTCCCCGAATGGGGGTGACATAGCAGATACAGACTCAATCACATCTAAGGTAGAGCATGATAAGGATAGATAAAACATAAAATCCAAAAGAGATACAGGAGATAGAAGTCTAAGTGTCTAAGATACATAAACCCAGAAATATATCTCAAAACTCAAATACAGATACAGTAATCCACAAAGTAAATACAACTCCAGACAAAATGAAATAACTACCTAAACAACCTCTACTGTGTCTCCTCTAGGCTAGCAGGCAATCCCAGGCCATCTGTAAAATTTATCAACAGGTCCAGTCAGGACAGGAGCGAGCACATTACATCTCAACAGTTCATAGCAGGTTAGAAAATATAATCATGCAGTAAAGTAAGATATAGATACTGAAGGAAATGCAGTATGTAAACAGAGAGAGAACTGTAATAGAAATATCTACTATAAGTAGAGAGCTACCAGTGACTAGTGATTTAGAGTACAAAGTCGACATGTGAACGGCTTGATTTGTACATGGCTATACTAAAGAGGCGTACATGGCTATTCTACTTTAGAATTGTTCACATGTCTATTTATACTTCCCCGTACCCCCAACTAATATACAAGGATCCAAACAAGTTATGTTACGTACATGCTTCTATGTAACAGCCCCCGAAGGGTGATAAGCCTCCGAAAGGTGATATGCCCCCAAAGGGTGATAAGCCCCCAAAGGGTGATAAGCCTCCGAAAGGTGATAAGCCCCCAAAGGGTGATAAGCCTCCGAAAGGTGATAAGCCTCCGAAAGGTGATACATAGTAGTCCCACAAATGGGATAAGGATTCAAAGAAGACTCTGTGATCATATGGGTATATGTCACAAGTGATCAAAGAACTAAAGAAGCATATGATACTCTATGTAAGTGAAACGCACAGAACATAGAGTACCCGATGCTCCCTGAAGGGATAACATCTCAAGAAGGGATCCGTATAGTACTAATCCGTGTGACCAATGTGACAGTATTAAGTAAAGTAATTTAATGCAGGAAATAATTCTAAACAGGATATGAAATAATCAGAGAATGTACTCGCCTGATATCTGAATGTCCAAGGTAAAAATAATGTCCGAGGAGAGGTGTCTGGCTCCTAATTAGAACAGCACAAGTCACAACATGTCCAGAAGGGTAATATAAAGCACTACAATGCATTCTACATGAATCTAGGTCAAACTAGGCCAAAGTCAACCCTTGGTCAACTCTGGTCAACTGTACTAGTCAAACTAGGTCAAACTAGGTCATGTCCTAACCCAGCAAGTCTTACTAGGCCTAACCAAGACTATCCTAGCAAGCACACATCAATACAAGGCTATACAAGCCAACATACACCCGACTCTATATAGCATGCAATTATTCAATACTCAAATAGGCAAGAATTCACATTGGATATACACTAGGTAATCTATTACTTTAAGCTATATATGTCTACATATATATACACATGCATATATTGGTATTCAACATTAGGTCTATATTCATGGCATTTCAAATGGTTATATAAACTTATATATATTACAACACAATATGCTAACATATATATAATATACATACATAGCTAAGTTAACTATATTCATAAATACTTATTTAAGAGGCTATGTGTGTGTATGTGAACATGGCAAAGGGGCAAGTGAGGGTTAAATGGGCATACATAGTGTATACATATCAAAGAGTGTCAAAGTGTAAGTGAACAATGTGTCAAGTGTGATAGTGTCAACATAGTGTAAGGGGGTACATGAGGTAATATAGGATTTGTGTTAACATAGAACATTACATCTCATTAACTTATATATTGCATACATTACATCTATTATTACATTACATTCATGCTTGCATTCATTCATCATTCATTTATTCTCTTGCACCACTATATGCACCATACATTACATACTATGGAACCTACATATTCATTACAAGCCATACTTATACATGCTTACATTAGATAGGATACTTACACCTCATACATCATTTATTTAACCATTTACTCATGCTTGCATTCTTTATTTAATTACATAATGTATATACATTAACATGGGTTAAAATCAAATAGAACATTATATTACACACAAGGGTGCACAAAATGCATATGCCGAATAGTAACTCCTACTAATAATCAATACTGTACCATCTCAGCATGAATTAAAATTTAGGATTAAAGTATGTTATAGATCTATGTGTTAGCTTTCCGAAACTTCAAACGGATCGCGTTTTCGTTTCCGAAAACTCCCGGAATCGCGAAAACACCGAGAACGCGTTTGTCTTTAGTACAGCTGACACTCAAATAATTCTCTAGAAAGTTACAGAAATAATTAGGCCTATTAATATTTTTTTTTTGAAAGCTAACTTCAATACCCCTCTTTTAAAAAAAACGGGAGATTAAACCGAGCTTTGAGCTAGAAGTTATGACATTTCTAAGTTAGGGCTGAAATTAAAAACGTGGATAAAAATCATAACGGATTTAGGTAGTTTGAGACAAAAGAACACAAGTATATAACATAATATATCAAGAACTCACTCTCTACACTAATATATATATGAGACACTATAGAACACATCTCCAATACAAAAATATGAGATTAAACATGTAATAATTCATTCATACATAACAACAACACATAGTGTGTCCAAATTTGGGATTTTCCCACATGGACACAACCACAACACAAAGGACACTCCTATGACCTCCAAATAGACACGAAATGGACACAAATGGAGATACAACCATGGGGGTCATTCCTATGGGTTCAAAATAGACCTATATGCATGAGAAAATGAAAAGGAGAAGGGATTTATACCTCCCGGTAGATCGAATCGAAGAAAAGCCTTCCCGGAGCGACACCGACACGTAGAGATTCCAAAAGGACACGAACGAGCTCCGAATCCTCCAAAACTTGGGTAGCTTCCTCCTTGGCTAGAATGGAGAAGGAAAGAAGAAGATTTGGTGGTGAAATAGAAGAATTTGGTAGAGAAATTGCTAGGGATTGCTCTCTAGGAATTTGGGAAAGAACAAGAGAGAGTGTGTGGATGAGAATAATGAAATGAACTTGAGCCTATCCTCTCCCAAAGTGGCTGGCCATATGGGGCTATTTGTCCTATTATGGTAAGGTCCAAAATGCTCCCACTAACCTATTCTATGAGTATTAGGAAAGGGCTAATTGGTTGGGGCTAAATTAGTCATTCTAAAATCTCTAATCACACTAACCTTATCCATAATAATTAGTCTAATCTCTAACTAAAATATTTCTATCATGTGGACTAAAATTAATATCATGTGAGTCATGCCTAACTAGTGTGTGGGTCCCACTAGAGTCAAACTACCCCCGGGTCCCCGTTTCAAGTCGGATTGAGTTGAAATTCGAACCCGACTCAAATAACCCCAAAACAATATCATAAATAATAAAATAATATCAAAATAATTCAAAGAGGTCAAATGCAAAAATATCATTAGGCCAAAAATGACATTAAAATATCATAATCACATGGTTAGGCTCTAGGTCAAACAGTCTCTAGGGTTTCACTAGCAAAACGTCAAAACCACAAGTCATTGATTTAAATAATTTTAAAATGATTTAAAATCACCAAAAAATCATATCATAAATTAAATATCATTATTAAAATAATTATAAACACAAAATTTCAAAATTATTCTCATTTGGGAAACTGGGTGCTACAGGACTCTTCGTGCGGATCCTGTCCGTACTGGCTTTTTCATCATTGCCCGGCACGTACGCCTCGTGCACTCAACGCCAGCAACTCAACGCCTCGCTTAGCCCACGACGTCGAAGGTGCCCCCGACGTCTTCACGACACCTATGACAGCTGGTTCCGCCCAGCCACCCATTCTATGCGCACGACGCCCTTACGACGTCTTCCCGACGCCTATTGGGCGCCGCACGACGAGCCGCGTGGTCAGCCGTCGTTTATACCCGTGGTAGAATGGGGCCGGTCCTCGACCGCCCGTGCGACGCCCTAGCCGATGAGTTTTCATGCACGGGGCGCCCCATTCTGTCCCACGCCAGCTCAGTTCGTGGCCATTTTTCGTCAGTCCTCCGATGTTGTGGATGCCCTGCATCGCACAGGCCAGGCTCATCATCGCCCATAGTTTATATATATATATTATATATATATATATATATATATATATATATATATATATATATATATATATATATATATATATATATTATGGGATGGTTGTGATGTTTTGTTGCCTAGATTGAGGACTTTTTTCTGAGAATGATCTCAGTTGGGTCAGTCCCCTTTGTACAGCAGCCCCTCTACACCAGTAACACACACTTCCTTCTTCCCTCTTTATATATATATATATATGTTCATATATATATATATATATATATATATATATATATATATATATATATATACTTCTTCTCTCTTTCTATATATATAACAACCACTGACATGTCAATGGGTTGCATTTTAGGCCAACATGATGATACGGGAAGGATAGAAAGGGCAATTTCTTATCTGAGTCAGAAATTCACGGATTATGAAACTAGGTATTCCCCTCTTGAGAAGACGTGTCTGGCCTGAGTTTGGGCAACCAAAAGGTTTATACATTACATGCTTTCTTATCCAATCCAGTCAAACTACTGGCCAGGATGGATCCCTTGAAGTATCTATTTGAAAAACTAGCATTGACTGGAAGGACTTGACTGGAAGGACTGCGTTGTGGTAATTCCTTTTTTATGAATAGGATATATATATATATATTTATATATATATATATATATATATATATATATATATATATATATATATATATATATATATATATATATATGTATATATATACTTCTCTTTTAATATACCTTAGTATATACATTGTATATATGTAATGTATAATGTTATGTTTGTATGCTTGTGGCTTGTGTTCTTTTAGGCTTTGTTTATATATGCTAGTATAGTTAGGTATCCTATATAGGTTTGTCCTATATACTAGCTAGTTTAGTTTAGTTTTGTTGTGGTTCATAGAGACTTGTTAGGCTATATTGACCTTAAATATTGACTAGATAGGCCTAGTGGACTCATAGACTTGTTGTTGACTGAACCATAGACTAGTTGACTAGAGTTGACCTAGCTTGACTAGATTGTTGACCAGAGTTGACCAAGAGTTGACTTTGGCCTAGAATGACCTAGAATCATATAGAATGCATTGTAAACTTCATTATTACCATCTTGGTTACATTATGACTTGTGTTGTTCTAAATAGGACTCAGTTACTCCTGTATGGACATCTATTCTCTTAAGTCATTCAGGATCTCAGGCGAGTACATTCTCTGATCGTTTCATACTTGTTAGGATTTATATTCTTGCTCTAGACTACATTACTTGATGCTGACACATTGTTATCACGGATTGGTACTATATGGATCTTTTCTTGAGATGTTATCCCCCTTAACAGGTGCATCGAGTACTTTATGTCATGTGTTTCATGTACATCATGTGCTCTATGCATTCATGTTATTCATGTACTCTCATGTGCAATCATGTACGCTCATGTGCTCTCATGTACTTTCATGTTATCTCATGTACGCTATGTTCTCACATTTGCCTCGTGTATAACCAAAAACTCATGTACGTAACGTAACTTGACTGGATCCTTGTGTATTGATTGGGGGTAGGGGCGAGTATAAATGGTTATGTGATCTTTTTCCATCATGTGCAATCTTGTTACTTATTCATGTACAACTCAGTTAACTTAGGCATGTGCAATCCAAGCCGACTACATAACCATCTTGTGCTCTAAATCACTTAGTCACTTACAGTTCTTACTTACCATATAAATATCTCCAATTTACAAATATCTCTCTTATCTTTCATATACATTTCTTGCAGCACTTCATGTATATTATTCTATTGCTTGTTTTATATTTTCTGCCATGATATGAACTATGTGACAGTTATGTATTCGCTCATGTCCTGACTGGACCTGTTAAAAATATTACAGATGACACCGAGGAGTTCTGTGCTACTTATTATGGAGCAGGCCTAGATGACACCTGTGAGTTGGACCCACTGGAGGATCCAGCTCTAGCTGAGGAGATCATCCCTATAGTCTAGACTAGATAGCTAGGCTTTATCTTATTTCTTTATGTCTTGTATTTGACTTTATGAGTTGTATTATTTCCGGGTGTTGAGATGTTGTGCCATTTAGACACTTAGACCTATTTCCTTCTGTTGTATGTTCTCTTTTGAGATTTCATATCTATCTATTCGTACTATTTCTACCTTAGAATTGTGATTGAGTTGTACCTTCTGTATTGTCCTCCGATTGGAGAGTATATCTTGTATAGGTACATTTATATTGTGTTAAATGTATGTGACCTAGGACAGCGTTCTACCGCCGACACTGTGGCGTAGGTTGGACGTACCCACTTTTCGTGCCCCTACACTGGGTGTGGGTCGTGACAAGAAGGTCATTCTTGGCCACCGAGTCGAGCACCGAGCTCAGAATGGTCGAGTCCGGCCTCGAAGACATAGATGGGGTTATGTTGGAAGCTTCCAGAATTCTCTAGAAAATGGTGGAATCCTCTGAAAGGCCCAAGATTTTTTTAGAAGATGGTAAAATCCTCTTGAAGACTCAGGATGTTTCTAGATAGGGGTGAGCAATAGATGGTTTAAAACCGTAAATCGAACCGAACCGAACTATATTTGTGATTCATTTCGATTTTTTTAAAGTGGTTAGGAGTTCGATTCAGGGAATATAATAAAATGGTTTTCGTTTCGGTTCATGGCTTTTGGGTTGGCCACCGAACTGAACCGAGAACCAAAATATTAGGGTTCAGCAGGTCAATGGTTGTATTTCGAAATTACCTATATACCCTTTATTATATATATATCTCTCTAAAAAATTTGGCTAACCCTAATTCTCTATCTATTTCATTTCTAACGCTCCTTCACTTTCCTCTCCCTATTCCCAGACACGGGGGACGGCAAGCGGCAAGTCCTCTTCCTCTCCCAACTCCTAAGCACAAAATCTAGGGTTTCTAATTTTTTTACAAGATCTAAACCTTTCTCCTTCCTCCTACTATTCTCCTTTCTTCTTGAATTCTTCCTCTTCTCAGGACCATCGTATCAGATCTAAAATTTGTTGTGGAACCCGTCGAACCCTTACATCGGAGAACATCCGTCGAGGTGAGAAAGGCCGGATCTAAACTTAGATGATCCAAACTTAGACCTAGAATTATATTTTTATTTTGTCTTTACTTTTCAATTTTGTTTCTATCAGGCTAACTCTCGACCTTATCTAACTCTGTCGGTCTTGATTATTCTACGACCTAGATCTTAGTTTCAATGTTATAAAGATCTGTAAGTTTTCTTGTAAATCTCATTCTCCTTCTATGAAGCTCGATTATTTAGAATTTTATGTTCTTGTAGATCTGCCAAAGTTCGTTAAGTTTGGGAAAAAGTTTACTTGCATTACATGTTTTGTATGCTTGGATCTAAGTAGTCAGTTAGATTATTGTTTCGATTATTTAGAAATTTTTATGTTATGCATTGGATCTAACTTCTAAATAGTCGGTTATCCATGATGTTACTTATGTATGCTTGGATTACATGTAACAAAAAGTCCTTTATTTTTGGTATGCTTGGATAGTTGGATTACCATGTTCTATTATGTATGCTTGTACTACCATGTTCTTGCAGTGCATTTCCTTACAGGTCAAAAAAATATATTTAGCAATGCAATGCTTGCTGCAAATAAAAGTATACATAATATATAATTGCTTCAAATAAACTGTTTCCTTGCAGGTCAAAAAAAAGAAATATTTAGCAATGCAATGCTTGCTGCAAATAAAAGTATAAAGAATATATAACTGCTTTGTATTGCATTGCTTGCTGCAAATAAATTGTTTATGTTCTATTGTTCTCTTTATGTTTTGCAACCTCATATTTATGTTCTATTTTTCTGTTTATGCTAGTTTCTGTAGGACAGTGTCACATTACAATTTTATTGCTTGTTGTCATAATACTCCAAATCCATAATCCATGTCCAAATATATTATATAGAAAGTATATTTATAATCAAAATAATATCTGAAACAAATAATCATGAGTGCGGAACTGTCCAGAATCAAAGGAGCTAAATTGATACAAGAATATCCACTGGATACTCAACAAATGTTAAAATATCCAATCTCAGAGTCCTGATGAAATCTTCCTTCCATAACAATCAAGCCAACGTTCGAAGAGAGCGATAACGATACTAAGTCAACACGAAGTCAATGCACGAAAGGGATAACAGGAAATCAACCAAGGCAAAACACCGGTAGAGAGTACATAACCCAAGATATATAACGAGTAACCCAATGATACGACAAGACATCGTCTTATCTGATAAGGTGATCGACATGACCAACTATAGGATCATATCCATCAAACAAGGAATAGAGGTAGATAACAACGAATAAGACATGACCAAGCAAGATAGGTCCAGGTAGAGATGAAGACCAGTTCACAAGTTCAAGGGAGCGAAGGGCAAGTGTAACAAGTTGGAATACCAAACAATAATGGACTAAGATCAATAATCATGTGATACCCAACAATATCTCAAAATGAGACCTGCATGGCCACCACTAAAACCTTGTCACGCCCCAGTACCAAAATACGGGAATAGACGTAGGTAAGCTATACCGTATAAGGTACAAAAACGTTATACGGCGATGACGGCTGTCAATCTTGTTGGGTATCCTAGCATGCAATCAATCTATGGCCCAAATTCGATCTCATATCCACAGGAAATAACAATAAAATAACTACAAGAGAGAGAATCAAATAGAAAGCAGGAAATACTCATATGATAATCAAGAGTCTACGGTACAGGATAATAATGTAGACGAGTATACCTTTCCACAGTTCCTAGCATGGTCTGGAACTGAAGCACATACTCCAAATCAAGTCTGGAAGATCCACAGGGTCGGTCACAGGCAATCTGAGAACAATCCAGGGTTGGTCAGGCCAACTGCAGCAAGTACCAGAAAGGAAGGCTTAAAGACGGGCGAAGAAAAGCCAGCAGGATAAAATATGACAGAAATAACATATATAAATAGTAAATGAGGGTAAGAATCATGCGGTACCAATGCACGATAACAATCCACAACTAATGTAGCTAAATAACCAACAATCATCACAATCCCCTTAATATTCAATAATACTTGCATGGCCAACTGGAATTCGGTATCAGCCAGCCTTGCAAGCAACAAGCCAAACTATTTAGGAGAATAAGCGGCCACTGAAATGCCTATGACTTTCTATGTGGAGGTTGGGTTACCCCAACAATGCAAAATATAGGAATCCTCAAATCATGCCGATCCAGCCTAGCTAGCGGGGCCAAATATAATAAGACTAGATAAGCACCGGTCCCTCGCAAGGCCACCATGCAAGCAAGACAAGCATGTAGTATATAGTACATAAAGTAGCCTAATACTGCCATCCTCTAATGTGGACGGTAACAACATCTGTGGCGGCCAGTCAAAATAAAGCGGACTAGTACTGCACGACCTCGAGATTTTGTTTCCTCCTAATGCTTCTACCAGTTTAAGTTACCTAGATTATCCATACATTTATCCGGAATCGCATGTCGTGATCACTTGATCATCCTCCTAGATATCGTACCTCAGTACGGGAATGCTAAGTAAGAATCAACTTCGGCACTTATAGTCCCAGTTGTGATTCATTCTTAGTGTTATACAACAAGAAAGCAAGCAATCCTGACCACGCTAAGACTATAGGCCAACTACCAAGGTATCCGTACAGGTAATCATATCATATAGCTAGAATATCAAGATTACATCGCAGTGCAATATAATAAAAAAGATAGCACCTCAAAGTGCCAGTAGACATGTAGCACCTCAAAGTGCCAGTAGAATCAAGGCCAGTACCACAAAGGGTAAGCTGGAATCATAGTACGGATACACATGGTCATGTCAGAACAAGGACAATCAATCAATCACATGAGGTCATCTGCCCACATCGTGGCATGGATATCAGATCAGGTACATGGTCGAGATCTCAACTAGAATAGCATCTCAAGTACACAGGGGAGCTGACAGCTCTAATCATCAAGTCGATCTATCCATCGGATCAATCTATTAGGAGTCTTCCATCTACGATAGAATAAATATCATGCCAGGAAAGATGATCACCAAATACTAAGCTAGTCATCATAATCAATGTCAGTCCCTCTGGCTCACAAGAATCCTCTGAATCAATGATCACAAGCTATCAGAAAACAAGCCTATCAACTACCAAGATATAGTAATCGTACCAGATTTTCGGCGCTAAAAATCATGTAATGATACCCTCTATATTCTCCTCGTTCGTGAAACACTTGCACAATCATCAAAATCCAGGAATCCACATAGTCATATCTGATCAAAATAAAACATCATCTAAAATGAAATGATAACACCATCCAAGAATCCACATGATTCTACCAAATCAATATCCCGGTATCATACTTCATATAATACCCAATCCTCATATATATCCAAAGGTAACAAATCCTGATACATAGGACAACTGTCAGCCCTATCTAGCTAGACTAGGATAACTCCTAGAATTAATGGTCAGGGGACAAGAATATATTAATTAATAACGTCGAAAAAATGGCAAGGATTGCATGAACCGCTCTAGAGCAGATCCATAACCCTTAAACCAAACAAGGAACAGAGTTGTAGACCGTCCCTCGAGTGGAACTGTGCTTCTCACGCTATCCGACGGACAAGACATGTCAAGTAGCTAGGCGACTAATCTAGTCATGAGTCTACCTAGCAGATACTGGAATCAGGTAAACTATACTATGATAAATGTGCATGCGTCTGGTTCAGCAAACCAAAGGAACGGTTCTGTCCAAATCTTTGAACCAAATTCCCGATCAAAAATTTTAAAAAAATTCAGCAGTCTTCTCTGTATTCTGGACGGGAGCTCCCAGCGAATTGGGGCTAAATCCACTCAGCGCAACCCGCCGCAGAATCGTAAACCGAGAACACTAAGTTCCGGGTTCCAGCAGCACTACAATGCGTACCGAAAACCAAACCAAAGCCAAGAACACTAAGTCTCGGCCTCCATCAGTACTACGATGCGTACTGGACGCCAAGCCAACACAAGCAACAAGAATCGCCATGCAGGGCACATCACGGACCCACAATCATATCCACGCCACAAGCACAGTCATAAAAACAGTTAGCCAAGCCGTTACCCCTGTGAGTCGTGCTCGTGTCCTCGAAGGTATGGATGATCCGTCTGAGGTATCCGATACGGTCATAACCCGGTATCGAACCAAGCTATCCTAGGTTATCATCATGGCGATTTTACTGCTAAGCTACACTAATCATGGTTATATATTTATATTTATAAAAAATTAAATGCAATTAAATCCAGGACGAGGGCAAGAGCCATCGATGAGCAAGGGATACTTGCCTAAAGGGCTTGGCTAGGTAAGCAAGTCTTCGACGATCAGGATTCAAGCTAGCACGTCCATCGAGGTCCTCAGAACACATAATAAACAATCATTGGCATAAAATATTAAAATAATAACAAGAAGCATAAGGATAACAAAAGGCTATATCGTGTAGGTCCCATAAGTAGTGCAGGGATCTGGCACAGAAACCGAGGCGCACGGATCGATACGGACACGCAAATTGAGACACACACGTGCATCGAGATGCACACGAGAATCGAGATGACACGAATATCGGAATAAATGGGAAACATAACGTGTACGTAAATCGAGACTTGCACGTAGACCGATACGGGCACGTAAACCAAGACATATACGTAAATCGAGATGATGTAAGATACAATATGACACACAGAGGAGCTAGCGGGGCTGGCCGACCGCTGGCGCTGCCAGGTCGGGGCGGCCCGTCGATGGAGGAAGGGCGGCTGCGACGGCGGCGCTGCGGCAGCGGACGAAGGGAAAAGAAAGAGGAAGAGGCGGAGGAGGAGATGAAGACGATGATGGCGGCCGTGGAAGTGGTGCTGGTGGTGGCAGTCGCGGTGGAGGCCAGGGGTGGCGACGATGATATTGGCTGGGGGCGTGGCCACGACGGGGCTGGCCGGGCCGGATGTGGGGGCTAGCGGGAGCTCGAGGGAGAGGAGAACGAGAGAGAGGAGGGATCGAGTGAGAGAGAGAGAGAGGGGAGAGATGAGAGAAGGGGGAGGGGTTCTCCAGCAGGAGAAGGAGAGCGGGAGGAGAGAGAGAAAGAGTGAGGGGAGCGGGGTGGGCTGGCGGCTGAGAGTGGGGAGAGGGAAAGGGAGAGTGAGAGTTAGGGTTTGGGTTTAGGTTATTTTGGGGGAAAGGATTTTATAAGAAATAATAATAATAATAATAATAATAATAATAATAATAATAATAATAATAATAATAATAATAATATTGCTAAATAAGAATAGCCCTAAAATAAAATAACCTTCTCCAACAATATTAATAAAAATGCTAAAAGTAATTTAATACCAACAACAATAACTAAGAGTCGGGCCTCAACAATCATGACCAAGTCAAGATCTAGAATTTAAATAAAATTTAAATATTTACGAAATTTTAAAATCACTCTAAATGCAAAAATAGTCATATACCTATTTTTCAAAATAGTGAGGTGACAAGTTAAGGGTTAGGTAGCTTAGATACTCGCTTAATTTGGTGATGTTTAATAGGTAGCACCAAACCAATCAGTGACAACAACTCCATATTTATGCAATGTGCGTATTTCTTCATTTTTATTGAAATTTGTTATCTATAGTTAATATATTGAAAGCCACAAATTTGTTGCTTTAGATGTCGCAAGAAGGTGATCCTCCTCAACCACAAATTTGTGGATGCAGAAGGTTATCCAAAAGCTAGTTGCTAGCATTGTGGAAAAGAATATCATTGTCATAGTAAAGTAAATGGAACAAGCAATGTAAAAAATTATTGGAATATATGTCTGGTGAATCCAAGAAATCATGATTCTACTCAATCAATACTCAACTTGCAATCAAATGCAAAGGGCACGGATAAAACACTCACTAGTTGAAAATTTAATCAAGATGAAGTGAGAAAGGTCTTGACACGAATGGTGATTGTTGACGAGCTACCGTTTCAATTTGTTGAGTGTGAAGGCTTTAAAATTTTATGGGTGTTGCTTGTCCAATCTTTCATATTCCAACAAGATGGACCGTAGCACGGGATGGTTATGATATTTACTTTATTGAAAAGAGTAAATTTAAAACATACTTGAAAGAATCCAAACAAATGGTTTGTCTTACGACGGATACGTGGACATCGTTATAGAAGATCAATTATATGTGCCTTATGGCACATTTCATCAATGAAGATTGGGAATTGAAGAAAAGAAAAAAAAAATTGTCCAATTTCCAGTCATAAAGGTGAGGACATCGAAAAAGCGGTAGAAAAATGTTTGCTTGAATAGAGTATTGACAGGGTATTCACTATCATGGTTGATAATGCAAGTTCTAATGATGTTACTATTTCTTATTTGAGCAAGAAGATACAAAATTAGGAAAATAGCATTCTACATTGCAAATATTTGCATATGCGATGTATTGCACATATCATCAATCTCGTTGTGGTTGATGGCTTGAGATTGATGTCTTCTTCGATTTCTCGTATTAGGAATGCGATAAGATATGTTAGACATTCTCCAAGTAGATTTCAAATTTTTAAGGAGTGTGTTGAAGCCGAAAAGATACAAAGTAAAAAGTTGTTGTGTCTTGATGTGAGCACTCGTTGGAACTCTACATTTATGATGTTGGACACTGCACAGGTTTGAAAGTTCTTTTGAGAGATTTACTTCTCTAGATCCATGGTTCAAAATAGAGCTAACGGAGAATGGTGGGTATCCTAGTGAGGAGGATTGGGCTAATACAAGAAGGTTATGTACTTTTGTAGAACATTTCGATGAACTTACCATGCAAATATTGGGATCCTTATATGTCACTTGCAATAATTTCTTTGATGAACACATCCATTGATATTTTTGCGCACTTCCAAGGAGAGCGATGACTTGGATTTGTCTCTCATGGCCGATAAAATGAGAGAAAAGTATAAAAAGTATTGGGGGGACATTGATAAAATGAATATGGTAATATTTATTGCACCAATTCTTGATTCTCGACACAAGTTGGAATATGCTCTTGATCATCTCTATGCTCCGGAGAAGAGTGATTTCGTGAAAAAGAAAGTTAAAAGTGTTGCATACCCTATGTTCAATGAGTACAAAAATATTTATTCTCAAAGTGGTGGTACTACTAGTGAAAGAGTTGAACCTTCTAGTGAAAATTAACCGGTGCAATTGAAAAAGATTATGAAAGCCCAATTCAAAAAACATAAGATGGAACTGGGTGGTGGTGATACGAAATCGGAACTTGATAGTTATGTACAAGAGAGTATCGTAGATGATGATGATGAGAGTGATGATTTTAATATTTTGGGATGGTGGAAGCTTAATTCGCTTCGTTTTTCCATCCTTTCAAAAATGGCTCGGGATGTGTTGGTCGTTCCCATATCTATCGTGGCTCCCGAGTTCGCTTTTAGTACGGCTGATCGCGTTCTTGATGCATATAGGAGCTCGTTGACTCCAAAAATTGTTCAAGATCTTATTTGTTGTCAAGATTGGTTTTGGGGACCTTCAGATCGACCAATTGTATCTATTATTGAAGAGAATTTTGAAGACGTATATAAAGTTGAAATGGGTAAGTTGTTAATTTTATTGTCGTTTTAGATTTATTTTTTAATTGTACGTGTCTTAACTTGTTCATTCTTTCTTTTAGATTTGGGTAAATTGACAGTAGAATCAACCTCAACAAGTGAGGTTTGAGTATCAACTCTTTGCACTTTCAAATTATATTTTGGTGAATGGGTATTATTGAAGTTCTAAGACTTTAACAAGTGAGGTTTGGGTATCAACTCTGGTTTAAGGAGTGTATGGTGCTGTTCTGAGAAGTTTATGGTATTGTTTTAAGACTGGACTTGTAATATATTTAGTTACTGCTACATTAGACTGTCTGTGTGCTGTTTTCAGAGTTACTGTTGTATGTTTTAGAACTGGTTTGGTGTTGTTTTCAATTACTGCTATATGTTTGAGAATTGTTTGGAATCTTTGGATGTTGTTTTCAGTTACTGGCTTACTTCTACATGCATTAGACTACATGTAATATGTTTGAGAACTGCTTGCAAATTTTTTGCAGTTGTATGAGTGTATTGTGCTGTTTTCAGTTACTAGCTTACTGCTGTTTGGGAATAGGGAGTCTGCTGTTTGGGTCCTTTGGGAAACTATTTTCAGTTATCGTATGGTTTTATTTTCTGTGCAGCCATTGGCTAGGTATATAATTTAGCCAATGGTGAGCATAAATTCATAAAAAATTTAATACGTTAAAAGGTTACTAAAAATTTCCATGAGAATTGGCAATGCTGATTTGGCTTGAGATATGGTAACATGTATACTACATTGCATATTTAATGATGCATAAAAAGCCATTCCGAGCCTTTCTTATTCCTCTTGTTTAGTGATTGTATATGCAGATATAACGTAGTGAAGAAAGGGATTGGTAGCCGGTAACTGTATGTGTTGTCGCAAGGTATAACACTGGCACCCTTCCCGTGCTTAAGTTCTTATGTGACACTCGGCGACACGAAAAAATTGTGCTCTTTATTTGAAAATGTATTGCTACATAACATGTTTTTTCTGCAGGCTGAGGCAACTTCACACGCTCTAAGGAAAGAATCCAACAACACTACACACTTTTAAGGAAGAAGTTGGATGCCAATCATGTACTGCTGCAATTTGCAAATGTATAAACTGTTATTTTAATTTTAAGTCTGAGCCATGAGGGAGATCCACACAATATGTTAATTTAATCCGTGTTGTTGCTGTTATTTTTTAGTCTACAAAAGTTGCGTGTGTTGTATATTTAATGTGTTGCTTGTTGCTGCAAAATTTGTAATTTTGTACAATTTTTTTTTTTTTGAATTTTGCAAATTTATTATGTGTTGCTGCTGTTATTTCATATTTGCTCTCTGCAGACCCATCACTGTAGAGTCCAATATTATTATGTGTTGCTGCTATTATTCTACAAATTGCTCATGCAAATTTATTATGTGTTGCTGCTGTATTCTGTAAATTTGCAAGTACTCTGCAAAATTCAAATTTTATGAAATCCCAATTTTTGGGAGCTTTGGGCCGGCCCATCACTGTAAAGCCCATCAACTGAAATAACCGATTAAATTGAACTTTTATTTTCGGTTCGGTTCGGTCCGGGTTCTATTTCAAATGGTTCAGTTCGGATGAGAATTTGTCGGTTCGGTTGCTGGCCGGTTCAGGAAAAAATCGGTCTAGTTCAACCGAATCGACCGTTTGCACACCCCTATTTCTAGATGACTCTTGATCTTTCTAGATATACTAGAAGCTTCCATATAAATATCCAGACTATAGTAATCTCCGAAATATGCCGATTCCTGAAGCTTCATGTAAGCCATTTGAGGCCCTATAAATAAGTTGGAGGCTCATTCCAAATGTTGTAATCGCTCTCTAATAAAATAAAATTTTAATCTTCCAACCTCTCTCTTTTGCTTCACATCGCTCATTTATGCCTTAGCGATCTAGCTAAACATTTGGGAGAAGGCTGGCACGAATCTTCAAGTAGGAAGCGTCGCACAGGTCGAAGTGTAGCGTAAAATATTAAGTCACACCTGACATTCCTTTTAAGCATCAACATGAACATGATGGTTGACACCTTGATGATTCCTACCGTCAATGATGATACGTCTAACTTCTCCGGATATTTTCTATGTAACACTTAACAGAAATCATAACGTTCGTTCTTAATAGCCTCGATCAAGCATGAACACCAACCCTTAATTATCAGCTCGTATCTATTTGTCTACTTTGCACGCGTCCATACTAAGTAAATTCTTGATTTGTTTTTACTTTCGTCTCACTTACTAATGTCTTACTAATATGATTTTATACTTACCCTAAAATAAGATGTTTATACTTAAATTCTACTTTTCTCATAAACAAAACATTTGACTGTAGAAGTCTATTTTTTTCATTTACATTGCCACAACGTTCAAAAAATTCAAATATAAATAGATACAACCACAAAACTATCCAATAATGGCCCAAATGCCTGGGAAGTGGCATAAGACTAATCACATGCCACGTGATCCTATAATATTCGTATTTTTAAGTTTTTGATCGTTGGAACAAAAAATAATAACAGTTTTTTTTGGTCAAATAAACATTGTTCATGAATAAATAAATAAATATATTAAATATCTTATTTTAGGGATAAGTATAAAATTATATTACGAAGTGGGACGACAAAATTTTTCTAAAATTTTCATCTATCAACCCATTCTCTTTGATCATATGAGCTAAAATTTATGTCCATCAATATTGACATCACCCAGTCTTGTCATATCACGCAGACTTGCTGTCTTGGAAGTATTGCCCCATCTTTCTCAATAATTTCCTCATCAGTATCTTCGCATAGTCTGACATCACTTGTCACCATACAAATTGACTGACCCAACTTGACCGCCACGGAGCCTTTTCAACACATTCAAGTCTAACAACTCGAGTATTGATTGTATATAAAGAGACTGTTAAATCATATAATATAAAAGACTTGGCGGTGCATTTCAATCACACTGTTCTTAAAGACGAGCAATGCTTTCAGGCCACAAAGGACAGACATCAATATGTTTTCAGGTCACTTGCAATCTGTAGACCAAGTTATACTAAAACGGAACAACAAAGTCCATATGTTATGTTCTTCACAAATCCAACCTCAACATAATATTTCCCTTTTTAACTTGGATACATTGCAGATCTATCTTAACTTACCTGTAAACTGACAATTGTCCGTGCGCCGGAGAAATATTTTGTGCAATCTACGACCTATTTGTATTACACTTCAAAACACCAACCCTAATTCCATTATACAACTCAACACAATATGTACAGCATTCACCTGACATGCTCAAGTTTAAGTTCCAACAAGCACATATCGAGGAGTCAGCTAGACGCCCTTTTACGGTTGCATTGAACGAAGGACGAACATTAGAAGTGCACAAGCTGGAGTATATTAATCAAATTTGATCTACAGAGCAAGAACCTGGGCTAAAAATGCTCTCTTTGAATAATAATACTGAACTGACCATGTTCCGCTGCTGAATGCATTCAGTTTCAGCTGTGGTTCTTCTGAGAATACCTAACATACTCGGCCCTCAGCATCTCAATCACCTCTGCACTAAGGTTTTCAAGATCACCAGCATCACGTATCTTGGGATACAGATGCGCGATGCTACTGACAGCAACTTCAACTATTTTCCATTGACAAAGACTGATAGCATAGTGGATGATCTGTACTGATGTTTTATGGTCTCCATTTAGACATGAGACGATTACATTCAAGCTCTCCTCTGCCACTTCTTCTAAAATCCAGAATTCGGCTAGTGAAGAAAGCTCCACATATGCCTGCAGTTCTTGTAATTGCTGCTTTACGTCCATGTTGTTCCATATGCAGTCTGTCTTGATTCCTGGTAACTCCCCTGAATAGAAATAAGTGACCAGTTTAACTAGTGCTTTCCAACCGATTGGAACCTTGATCATCTGTGACAAACTGCAAAAGAACAAAAGGTCTCTCTCAACATGGGAACATTACACACCACACGCCATGGTTGGCAACTCCAACAGTGTAAGAAATAATAACTAAATATGAAAGATATCATATCCTAAGAAAGGAGACTAAACTATAATCTCCATGCATTCACTCCATAGACAACTGAAAGCAGGAAGAAATAATAAGAAAACATTTGAAACAAATGTTGGGCCCATTTTACATCAAGTCTTCTATTCCTCGTTATAGAAGTCGGAAATCGATCAAATTTCACAAACCCAAAATTTACATATATATGATCTCTATACGAGGAAAACATAATGAACAAAAAGATAACGTTCAAGGTTTTAGATGATTATTAAGATTCGAAACATTAGCTTACAGATACGGGTATAGACATGATACGACCATTTTCAAATTTTAGGATACAGGTACAATACAAATACGACAAATGGATGACGAAAGAGATCCCTAGATGACTAGGACGACTAATGCCTAGGCCTAAGCACAACACACACACACACACACACCCCAATGACAACTTTATCCCAAATAATGGGGTCGCCTCTTTGAATCATTTCTTCCATTCAGCTCTTTTAAGGGTCATGTCCTCTGTAACAAACAAAAAGCAATCCACCATTGTTCATTTTTCATTGTAACAGAGTGGATAACGATGCAAAGTGTCGCTACAGACGCACCAATGTCAACAAGGATTCATTTGATGTATTCTATAAAAATTTATTTCATAGAGATCCATCAATGTTTTACACTTGGCTACCTAACATAACCCTCCTTTATCCGGACTTGGGACTGGCAGTAAAAATATAGACATTAAGCATAGCACAAGCAGAGTTTTAAAAATGGAATCCAAAACAACCGTACAACAAAAATATTCTTTGCTAAACATTAAGAACTAAAAAAATCAAACAATTAAAGGATCGACTTCAACGAACTAAACAACTACTAAAAAACTTGAAAAAAAAAAGTTTGCAACTAAGAAAATGAATTAATTACTACAGACCTAGATCTCACTTATCTTCAAAGAGTAAGAAAGTTAACAAAAGAAAGAAAACAATATTTCACATAAGCTCATTTAATTAAGGGCTTAAGCAGAATATGACACATAAGGTTGAAATTTTGGCTTGATAAACCAACCTGCCTTCTTAGGCAGGTTTTTTTTTTTATATAAATATGTGAGGTATAAATGGGTCGGACCCAATTAATAAGCGGGGCAGGCAAGGGCTCAAGGTGATAGCTTGTTTTACCCGACATGACTTGCTTATTAAGCAGGTCCGATTCAGGTTACTCCACCATGCCTTCTTCCTTTTGCTCTTCTTTTTCTTCATCCCCATCCTTCTCTTTCCCTCTTCTTCACCTCCCCTTTGAAATCCACACCCTTCGGCTCCTCCTGTAAAACCATCCGTCAGCCTCTCCTCCACCCACCACTTATCCATTTCACCTCCCTTCTACCTCACGCCACCCCACAAGTGCCTGAACCCAAACTATTGTTGTTGACACCACCATACTCATCCGAACCCTAAACTGTGGACGTTGGCACAACCAGAGGTGCTGAACCTAGATCTGCCCATGATGGCTTCACCTCTCATCCCTTAGGCTATCCCTTTTGCTGCCAAACACCAGACAGGGCCAGTCGCTGCTCTGTTGTGATACTCCATCGTCACCACTCCATGAGGGTCAACAATGGGATTCTCTAGTCGACCAACATTGACTCAAGATGGAGAATGCTTTGCTTCACGGTTATCTTGGAGAAGTCTATATGGATAATGGACCAACCACCTGACTTTGTTGAGGGTGCAGATGGGAGTCTGTGAGTTGCAGAGTACAATTTATGGATTGAAACAATAATATGGTTTGGTAGATTCAGTGTTTGGCTTGAAGTAGTGCCAGAATGACTATTTTGTATTCTCTAGGATATCATCTCATGAGAGTATTGTTTTAGTGGTATATGCGGGTAATATATGTTATCATAGGAGATGATATGCAGGGTATTTCCGATCTTAGAGTTGTTAGTGCCGGGGCACAATTTTTCGATGGAAAACTGAGAAAATGAAACAATTGTAAAAACAATGTTTCAAATCAACACTTCAAGGAAGGTGATTCTGAATCACGAGAATCTAAAAAGATTTCGTAATCAACAGCAATCAGATCGTAGTACTTCTAAAAAGAAGATACAATCAGAATTACTGGCAGCAACGAAGAAGGTGACTAGCGAAAGATGGAAGAACTCCAGCTGGGGTGAATAATCACCGTTGCTCAAAGCTTCATTCGCCCTACACGAACAGCTTCCAGGAACCAGCAAGTTCGTCGGAGAACTTGGAACACTCCTGCTCTTCTGACTCCTCGGATGGACACGAACTCCCGTGCAAGAGCAACGCTGGTGCGGCGCCTTTCCTCTCTCTCGAAGGCTGCTGGAATTCGCAAGCAAATTTCGATCAGAACTGTTAAAGAACACTTCTGAACTCTCTGTTTACTTGTGCTAAAAAAACACTTCGTAAACTTTCTGTGGTGGCTTCTCTTTCTTTTCTGTCACCAGCCTTGAGAGAGAGAGGATGCCTTATATAGGCCCTGCAGCAACTGTTCGGTTGCCACAAAGTTAGGGACGTGGTAAAAATCACCCCGAACATGTAGCAACTGCCCAGAACGTGCAAACGCACGTTCTGCTGCAAGTTGCGCCAACTGCGCACACCCCTCGCTCCTTGCACTCTGCGCGACAGAGCGTGCACTGAACTGCGCACACTGCGCGCACTGCACGCACTGCGCACACAGCGCACGCAGCACAACCAGCGCGCCCGCGCAACCCGAGCAACCCGCGCAACTCAGCGCAACCCAGCGCAACCCGAGCAACCAAGCGCAACCCAGCGCAACCTGAGCGCAACCTGGGCGCGCAACTGGGCAACGCAACTGGGCTTGCGCAGCTGGACATGCGCACCTGGGCAGCGCAACTGGACTTGCGCAACTGGGCATGCGCACCTGGGCAGCGCAACTGGGCTTGCGCAACGTGGCAGCGCAAGTGGCTCGCGTAACGAGCGCAACTAAAGCGCACTATGCTGACGTGCTAAGTGCAAAGTGCGCCAACAAAACGCCACATTACGCCTCATGAGCACATGAGCCCGAGCCCGAGTCCGAGTCCGAGTCCGAGTCGCTAAGCCCCTACGGGGCTTAGCTCCCATGGAAATAAATTTCCCAAGAGCAAAAAACATGAATGCTTTAATTGTTGATTTTAGCCTTTTTCCATTAGAAAAATAACCCCACATGGCAAACCCATGTGCACCTCCACACCACATGTGCATCTTCAATAATAGCAAAGCTAATATATAAAGATACAATCTCTTTGTTTTTTCCGATGTGGGACTAAAGCTTTCTAAAGGAAAAACCAAAACTCCAACAATCCCCCACATATCTTTATATATATGGGTATAAGTGTTCCCCACAGTAACTGTCCATCATGCATTAGAAGAGACGTCACTGACGACTTGAATCTTCCCGCATGGATCAAAAATCAGACTATAATAAAAGAATGGACTAAGCCTTGAATTCTGCATCATAGCTGAAATTCTTTCCACTCACATAATGTAGTTACATGTGCTTCTGGCTACACATTAAAGGTCCTGTGCCAGCCTGCTTTCAGTGTATAATTTTGGGCGTCTACAAGTTTACCCTCAAGAGACGGCCTGATATCTCTTTGTCCATACACTATAGGTGAGTTCATTATAAAGAGACATGACATGAAGCGCCTTGCGCTTCCCTTGCGGTGCTACGCCGCTATGACATGGCATAAAGCCGAGGCCTTACCCCGTACCGGGAACCTCATTGTAGTGTCATACTACTGTAGCATGAGGCAACCACCTCTTTGTAGTGCCAAACTACCCAGCATGAAGCCTTAGGCTCCCTTGCGGTGTTACGCCGCAACGACATGGCTTGCAAGGCCGAGGCTTTATCCCTAACCGGGTACCTCATCGTGGTGTCGTGCCACTATAACATGAGGAACTCCTCTTTGTAGTGCTGACTACACCCCTCTTTATTTTTAACATACAGCATTAGGCTAACTGCCTATTTGCGGTGCTACGCCGCTATGACTTGGCCTGCAAAGCCGAGACTTTATCCTATTACTGGACAGCACCCCACATATAGGAACCTCATTGTGGAGTTACCCCACTGTAGCATGGAGTTTCACTCCTTGTAGTGCTGCTCTACCGTGCCTCCTGTAAAGCACACCAGGCATTCACTCTGCCTGAGAACTCATTAAGGCAATTAAGCCAACCTTCCCACAGGAACCGTTTTTCGCAGAAAACAACAGTAGACAACAGTGGTTATAGGTCCGTAACCTCTCCATGCCCAATAGAACATGTACCCACCGTTCCTGATATTCTTTCGATTAGTGGTCCTCCCTTGAACCAAAAGCTAGATGCCTAGTAGATAAATCTTTGAACTAATAGCATAAAACTTTATGGTAGGAATACAAAAATACAATATCAGAATGCCTTCAAGCCCATTTTACAAGCTGTGTCATCGACCAGCTGGCGCTTGAGGCCCTTGGTGAACGGATCCGCCAGGTTCTCCTGACTCCGAACATCAATCACTGCAATAACACCTCTCTTGATAAGATCGTGTACTGTCCTGTGCTTCAACCGCATAGTCCTCTTCTTCCCGTTGAAGAGGTCATTTGATGCCACCGTCGCAGTCGCCTGGTTGTCGCAGTATATCGGTATCGCCGGTATTTGCGCCCCAACCATTGGAAGATCATACATGAGCTCCCGAAGCCATTCTGCTTCCTCGGCTGCGGTATCAAGTGCAAAGAACTCAGATTTCATGGATGACCGCGAGAGCATAGTCTGCTTCTTCGATTTCCACGATATAGCAGCTCCACCCATTGTGAAAATGATCCACCTGTGGACCTCTCACTCTCCACCTCTGAGCACCAGCTGGCATCACTGAAGCCTTCCACTACCGGCGGATCTCCGCTGTAGTACAGTGCATATGTCTGAGTCTTCTTGAGATATCTCATAACCCGTTTCACAGCTTTCCAGTGTTCAGCACCTGGGTTGCTCGTGAAACGACTCAGCATTCCCACGGCGAAAGCTATGTCAGGCCTTGTGGCATTAGTAGCATACATCAAACTTTCGATTACGCTTGCATACTCCAGCTGCCTGACGCTTTCTCCTGAATTAGGCTTCAGCTTCAGATCATACCTGTACGGCGTATCGATCCCTGGAAGATCCCGATACCCATAACGATTGATCATTTTCTCAATATAATGAGACTGTGACAGCGCTAGTCCAGTGTCTGTCCGGATGATCTTGATCCCTAAGATCACATCAACTTCCCCCAAGTCCTTCATACTGAACTTGCTTGAGATGAATTTCTTTGTCTCCGTGACACAGCTAATATCCGTACCTAGGATAAGCATGTCGTCCACGTACAGACAAACGATCACACCTCTTCCATCAGCGAACTTCGTGTAAACACACTTGTCCGTATCGCTGACCATGTAGCTATTTGATCTTATAACTTTGTCAAATTTCTCATGCCACATCTTGGAAGCCTGTTTAAGACCGTACAAGGATTTCACCAACTTGCAGACTTTGTCTTCAAGACCCCTGATGACAAATCCCTATGGCTGTTGCATGTAAATCTTTTCGGTCAGCTCGCCATTTAGGAAAGCCGTATTCACATCCATCTGATGTATCACCATTTTATGTATTGCTACGAGAGCAATCAACATTCTGATGGTGGTCTTCCGGGCTACTGGAGCATACGTGTCAAAATAGTCAATCTCCTGCTTCTGAGAAAACCCCTTGGCTACCAACCTAGCCTTGAACTTGTCCATAGTTCCGTATGCTTTCATCTTCTTCTTGAAGATCCATTTGCATCCGATGGGTTTCGCTCCTTCAGGAAGATCAACCAACACCCAAGTGTTATTTGAGGTGATGGAATCAATTTCATTGTCAATCGCCTCCTTCCAGAAAACCGCGTCTCTGGTCTTCATCGCCTCATCATAGGTATGCGGATCAGCTTCCACATGATAGGTGACAAAGTCACTTCCGAAGTCCTTCGGCCTCCTCACTCGCTTCGTTGACGGCTCAGCGAGATCTGGTTCAACCGTTGTTTCAACAACATCTTCTTGGACCACATCTTCATTGAAGACTTGCGCACCCTCATTGTTTTCCGGAACATCCGCAAGAACAATATTCTTGTGCCTTGCAAATTTGTCTTCAAAATATTCTGCGTCGCGAGATTCAATGATATGATTTAACTCAATATCAAGAAATCTCCGAGCATCACTCTTCTCGGCATACCCCAAGAAGATCATCTTAGTAGTCCTTGTCCCAAGCTTCTGAATCTTCAGATCTGGAAGCTTGACATATGCCAGACACCCCCACACTCGAATGACATTCAAGTTAGGTCTGACCTTGAACCAGAGTTCATGAGGAGTAACGTCTGAAGTTGCATGAGGCACTCTATTTAGAATAAAAGTGGCCGTCAATGCAGCTTCTCCCCAGTAGCACTTAGGAAGACCAGCAGTCAACAACATTGAGTTAATCATTTCTGTTAACGTTCTGTTCTTCCTCTCTGCTACTCCGTTTGATTGAGGAGAGTACGGAGCCGTAGTCTCATTGACAATTCCATGTTCTTTGCAGAACGATGCGAATTCATGAGACTTGTACTCCCCACCTCGATCACTTCTTATCCTTTTGAGTTGTTGTCCAGTCTGCCTCTCAGCTTCGGCTCTGAACCATTTGAACTTCTCGAATGCTTCGTCTTTAGCCTTCAGCAAGTAGACGAACGCATACTTTGAGAAGTCATCGATGAAAGTTATGAAATACTTCATCCCGGCCTTTGTAGAGAACTATTTGAAGTCACAGATATCGGAGTGTACCAACTCTAGAAGATCTGTACTTCGATTAACCCGAGGAAAGGGTTTCCTTGTGATCTTTGTTTGAGCACAAACTTCACATTTCTCTACCTTACCCCCACACTTGGAGATAAGTCCTAGACTAGACATTCTGTTTATTCGTTTACAATGAACATGTCCTATCCTATTATGCCACAACTCAAGAGTATAAGCAGAAGGAGTGATTTCATTAATCATATTAATTACATTGGACTGATTTACAAGCTGAATTTTGAACATTTCTTCGGTATAAAAAGCTTTTCCGAAATATGTTCTCTTGATAGACATCACCATCTGGCCAGCATTGATGTCCATCCTGAGGCCTGCTTTGCAGAGTAGACCTCCTGAGATCAGGTTCTTGGCGATAGCAGGTACGTGCTTCACGCCTTGAAGCGTCAGAGACTTCCCCGAAGTCAGCTTCAACACCACCGTCCCGATCCCGAGCACTTCAGCTTGTGCCTGGTTCGCCATCATAACCACTTCAGAAGTAGGTGTATAGGTGGTGAACCACTCCTTACTGGAGCAGACATGGCAGGAGGCTCCAGTGTCTACCCACCAGTCAGAGTCAGTCCTTACCGCATCAACCTGTGCAATCATAGCAACAATGTCAGTGATCATAGATACCTTACTAGGCTCTCCTTGCTCTGATTGCTTGGTTTTTGCTTTGCACTCATTCTTAAAGTGGCCCTTCTTGCCACACTTGAAGCAAGGCATTTGAGACTTTGGCTTCTTTTTCTTGATAGAAGTTCCCTTGACTTTTAGATTGTCAGGGTCCTTCTTCTTGCTGTGGGAAGCCGCCTGCTTTCCCCTTGGTTCCTTGGTATGAACCATATTGGTGTTAGCCAATTGCTTGGACAGTGCGTCCACCTTCAGTTGAGCCCGCATCTGGTCCTCAACATAGATTTCCTGCAGGAGATCTTCAAGGGTGATCTCCAGCTTCTTCCTATGCATGTTTGCATAGAACTTGCTCCACCCAGCGGGGAGTTTTGAGACAATCCCTCCAACAACAAACTTGTCGGAGAGGGGCATTGCCTCGTCTTCCAACTTCTGTCGCAGTTTCAGGAACTCCTTCACCTGCGGCAGCATAGACTTTTCGTCCTCAAAGAACCACTTGTGATATTTTTCAACCACAAATATTTTACTGCGGTTCTTGTCTTCTTCGTAGAGTTTTTCTAGAGACTCCCATATGTCTCTAGCGATATTCTTTTTAGAATAGGATTCTACAAGGGAATCTTCCATAGCATTCATGATAAGCAGCCTGCAAATACTATTTTTCCTTCTTCATTTTGCTTGCAGTTTAGTAGCCGCGGTTATTGCGGCAGCAGACCCAACATCTGGAACAGTAGGTTCTTCCTCCAGAAGCGCGTGATCTACGTCTTTGAGTTGAAGGGTGAGATATACCTTCCTCTTCCAGACTTGGTAATGTTCTCCATCAAACTTTTCTAACTTACAAAAGTCAGAATTGAAGAGTGAAACATTAACGTTTTCCATCGTAGCAATAAAGCTTTGAGATTGTTAGTGCCGGGGCACAATTTTTCGATGGAAAACTGAGAAAATAAAACAATTGTAAAAACAATGTTTCAAATCAACACTTCAAAGAAGGTGATTCTGAATTACGAGAATCTAAAAAGATTTCGTAATCAACAGCAATCAGATCGTAGTACTTCTAAAAAGAAGATACAATCAGAATTACTGACAGCAACGAAGAAGGTGACTGGCGAAAGATGGAAGAACTCCTGCTGGGGTGAATAATCACCGTTACTCAAAGCTTTATTCGCCCTACACGAACAGCTTCCAGGAACCAGCAAGTTCGTCGGAGAACTTGGAACACTCCTGCTCTTCTGACTCCTCGGATGGACACGAACTCCCGTGCAAGAGCAACGCTGGTGCAGCGCCTTTCCTCTCTCTCGAAGGCTGCTGGAATTCGCAAGCAAATTCCGATCAGAACTGTGTTAAAGAACACTTCTGAACTCTCTGTTTACTTGTGCTAAAAAACACTTCGTGAACTTTCTGTGGTGGCTTCTCTTTCTTTTCTGTCACCAGCCTTGAGAGAGAGAGAGGATGCCTTATATAGGCCCTGCAGCAACTGTTCGGTTGCCACAAAGTTAGGGACGTGGTAAAAACTACCCCGAACATGTAGCAACCGCCCAGAACGTGCAAACGCACGTTCTGCTGCAAGTTGTGCCAACTGCGCACACCCCGCGCTCCTTGCACTCTGCGCGACAGAGCGTGCACTGAACTACGCACACTGCGCGCCCTGCACGCACTGCGCACGCAGCGCAACCAGCGCGCTCGCGCAACCCGAGCAATCCGCGCAACTCAGCGCAACCCAGCGCAACCCGAGCAACCCGCGCAACTCAGCACAACCCAGCGCAACCTGAGCGCAACCTGGGCGCGCACCTGGGCAGCGCAACTGGGCATGCGCACCTTGGCAGCGCAACTGGGCATGCGCACCTGGGCAGCGCAACTGGGCTTGCGCAACGTGGCAGCGCAAGTGGCTCGCGCAACGAGCGCAACTAAAGCGGACTATGTGCCTAGCGACGATGCTGACGTGCTAAGTGCAAAGTGCGCCAACAAAACGCCACATTACGCCTCATGAGCCCATGAGCCCGAGTCCGAGTCGCTAAGTCCCTACGGGGCTTAGCTCCCATGGAAATAAATTTCCCAAGAGCAAAAAGCATGAATGCTTTAATTATTTATTTTAGCCTTTTTCCCATTAGAAAAATAATCCCACATGGCAAACCCATGTGCACCTCCATACCACATGTGCATCTCCAATAATAGCAAAGCTAATATATAGAGATACAATCTCTTTGTTTTTTCCGATGTGGGACTAAAGCTTTCTAAAGGAAAAACCAAAACTCCAACAAGAGTTTCTTGCAGAACTTCGGTAAGTACGTTACTTCTTCGTTATCGAGGTAGCTCAGTCTCTGGATGGTATTAGCTCACACAAGAAACATGTTACAGAGCTAAACCTTTTGAGGCTCCTATGATATTAAATATTAAGGTAGGCTAGTAGATAAACTTGCTTGTCGTACTATTATCAGCCTAGTAGGTAAACTCAATTGCCTGACTTAAAAGTTACAGGTCGTGGATATGGCTACAATCTATTGAAATGTACACATGCATCAACAAGGAATCGTTAGTGCAATATAAGCAAAGGTTACCTGTCATGCATTCCCGACTGGAATAAAGCACGTAGATAATCACAGCTAACCGATAATATGATTCTGTGAGCATGTAGATGTGGCATTGATAACTGACACATACTGCAATTCCAAGTCATCTCTTCAAATGCCTCGGGTTCCAGAATGATGTCTCTGTGATGCAGAGTAGATATATATTTGTGAAAAGGAATGTACTGTAGCCAGAAATTCATCAACCAAACTACTTGCTGGATATAAAATTATAAAGAGAACTCATTGACCGCATTGAACACAACAAAAAGACATGAATAGCTAGAAGTTAAAATGATATTTTGGAAGATATTAAACAATGTGCATTAAAAAGGACAGTTATTCACGTAGAACACGAAACTTACACAAATGGATTTCCCCTGTGTTCAAGTGCGCCAGTGAATTTGCAACATGGGTTGGCCATTCCCCATGTTGGTAGCTTTCTATTAAGCATACGTGATAGTGGCGTCAAAGCGCAGAACTTCACAAGAGCTTTCAATGGCTTCGCCAAGTCCTCTTCTAGAAGGAAGAACCCTGTATAAGTATATTCCAAAATCTTTATAAGTGCACCATAATCCACACGATCGGATATGCGAACCTCATGTTTCAATTTTATCTGGGTCTGCTCAGTCTCATTCTTATTCATTGGGCAATCATCGCACTTTCTACCCTTTAAAGAAGTTTCTTCAGGAGGAAGCAAATATGGGCACCTAGCCGCGAGAATGGCACCATGAACTTTCAAAGCTTGACCATTTGACAGCACAAATTGCAAGTCAACAAACTCATTATCTTGAAGGGCTCTCTCCATCCTCTTTCCCAGCTTGCTTGGGACTCCATAAAACCCGAAGAAGCTCAAGATGTAGGCAGCATACCATCGGGGCCCTGGACTGCAGTTGTTACTCAATATATGAAAAAGCCTGTCGATTAAATTATGAGCTTCAGAGTCTCCTTGCCTCATAAAGACTTCTTCTCTTGAAGTTATCTTGTAGTGGTTGCCCGAGAAATTTGAAAATGATATTAACTGTGAAAGAGACTGAAGACTGTAAAATAGGAGAATATCTTCACCTTCCCAGTCCCGAACATGATCCCAGCAGCATGTTTTTCCTTCCGAAGTATGATATAGATGGAAAACAATACTAGACCTACTAACATGTATATCACTAGTTAAGCATCTTTCTATAATTGCAGACACTGTTTGTATACCTTTCTTTTGAACAATAAGTTTCCAATACTGAGGTAAAGCAGAATAGCATGACAAACCTATGAGGCTTACTGCAGTTTGTAGACTGTCAGAAACTAGAGAGACATCTCCAGTAGCAATTAAATTTAGGGAAGTTAGTAGAATCTCTAAATAGCCATCGCCATCAGGCCCCGCCATTTCTGACAGATAGTCTCTTGCCCGTGAAGAAATATACTTGGAGGGTGACAAAACCATGAACAGAACTGCCCTGGACACAGGCTCAACCTCGGAGGCGAAGGGGGGCAAGGAACTCCGACTTCTAAGCATCAAGTCCTTAGCCGCTGCACTATTGAAAATATTTGCATCAGTTTTAGTTTTCTAAGCTAAACTATTTGATGGTGATCACCACAAAAGAAGGAAACAGAAAAGAGAAGGAACAAATATGTACCATGCACAGGAAATAAGAACATCAAGGCAACAAAATTTCCCCTTAGTTTGAGGGGCAAAATCTTCTTCACATTGTATTGCAAGCCAGCCTAGAATGTCCCATATGTAAGGTCTTGTATCAGAAGCATTCTCAAACAATTTGGCTATTAGCTCATCAGATGAAACTGTTGCTTGACTTTGGTAATTTGTACTGACATTGCCAAGAAGAGTATCGAGGAGGATTCTATCAATCTCAAGATTCCAGAAACTAGAATGATGACTCCCAGACCACCTAGTAATCTCTGCAGTACGATATGCCTGCATAACTAAAGGCATCTGATCACTGGGAATATTGTTGGAGCATAATGACCTCCATCCACCCATAGCAGAGAGAATTCCTTCAACAATATGCTCACAATACAAAAAGGTAAGCGCAGCACATCCTTCGTCAGATCTCTGTAAAGAGGGGGAAAGGGATGATGGTTTTTGATATGTAACAAGAAAAAAGATACTCCAATGTTATTCATACCATCAACTGTTGGCATAGTTTTAGAGCCTCAATTCGAACACTGTAAGGTTGTGAGGTTCCCATGCTTTGCATAATCTGAGAAAGAAGTTCTTTACTTTCTAAAAGCATCATTGCCCCGTTCCCACAGAGAGCTAACATACAAAATGACACATTTTAATTTCCTAGAGATGGAACACTAAGGAGGGATAATAGACTTGAATCTTATCATTGACTGAATAAAGAGAACTACCATAGAAGTGATACCTAGAGCAGTACATAATTGTAGCACAGCAACAGTAATGGAAAGGTCATGACTTGAGTAGTTATCTCGCAGGTTATCCATCAATTTAGCATCACTCCCAACATAATACCTAGAGGGAGGCCATCTCCACATTATAGTCCTAAGAAGAGATGCCATCTCAATAAAATACTCAATAGGCTTCATTCCATATATGAAACCTTGTAAAGCACATACAACATTACCAACTAAACTGGTTTCCTCCACAGATTTCCACACTTCCTTACTACCCTTGTAACTCATCCCCCCTAGCTTTTTTAGTATGCAATTCAATGCAATCGCACATTCAATTTGAACAGGTAATTGACATGATGGCAGCAACTGTGATAGGGACATAACAAGTTCCAAAATATCATATTGGATTATGGAACTCCCTAAGCTGTTAACTAACTTCTTCGTCAAGTCTGCTGCCTGGGAGACTATCCTCGGATTTTCTGATTGAAGAATTCCTGCCAAAGCCACCAGCATATCTGAAACTGATTCCTGGAGAGATCCAAGAAGAAAACCAAGAATTCAATGTATGGAACTCAAGTCATATCCAATTAATATTCGCATGCCTTATAAGAGACCAAATTGATTTTTTTTTTAAAACATATTTCACTCCATTGTTAAGTACAGGCGGGTAACAAGTTATATAGCGTTACTATGATGATTCTTTAAGAAAATAAAATTTGCACATTTTGTGTACTAAGCAACTCCCTACCTGTTATGAAGGCAGCTGTATTAACTGTTCATGTTCAATAATTGACGTTAGCAAATGGATACATGACTTATTAACAACCTAAGAGGGAAAGGAAATTGAATAAAGGAAAAAAAAAAGAAGGCAATATCAGATGATTCAGCAGGAAAATTAAAAATAAAAAATCAGGGGGAGCAAAAATAAACCGACTTAAAATTTAAGGGTAGCATTATGTAAAATTTATATAAAAAAAGGAATTTTTCAAGGGGTACTGGAAATAAATTAACTTGAAACTTAAGGGACATTATATAGAAATTATTAAAATAACACAAAATTGTAATGTAGAAGCCCGTTGAATTTGTAGAGAGAAAAGAGAGAGTAGATAATAGGAAATTGAAGACTATATATGGTAAACCAAAACTAGGGGGAGCGGCCACCCCCGTCGTCCTAAGGTGGGTCCCGCCCCCGGCTGGCAGCATCTGTGTGGCTGTTATCAACAACTAAACATGACATGTCAAATCAGTTTCATATTACAATGGATGCCCCATTGACCTAAAGTATTATGGTCCTCATGGGAATTCAAATCGTTATTTGTAAATCACCATTTCAAATTCTAGTTTCAACTTCTGTCGAGGATAAATATTTTTACATGTGACATTTTTTTTGTAGAACTAGCAAAATTTTCTCCAAGCCAACTAGATACTTAAAGTTAGAGCATCATTAGTAAGGCCCATCCCATTTTCTAGATTCTAGATTTAGAATGTAAGAGCTCATTTTGTAGGAATAGTAAGTCTCATCCCTAGTCCCAATTTCTACAATTTCGGTCCCATCCCACACATAGGTGCTAAGGGTTGGGCCTCCCATTTTCTAGATTCTAGATTGTAGGAACTCGTTTTGTAGAATAGTAAGTCCCAATTTGGAGCCCAACTTTCTAGATTCTAGACTTTATATAAAAAAATTTCCTACATCAATTTTTGACCACACAATCTTTGGGACCGGAGCTCACTTTATCATTTCCTACTATACTCATACAAATCCAACTCATTCTACATTTACCTTGTTTTTGAAATTTTGGGCCCCAAATTGCATTTGAGAGTCCCAACTACTAATGATGCTCTTAGTTACAGGTTCAATATTGCTTGTAAGTGTTGATACTTGAGAATAGATCTCGACTCAATGGGATAAGTTTCATTAATGGTTGTGATGACATATTTATAGTAGAGCCAAACCAATGTGGGAAACGAGTACAAAGAGTAAATAGGGACAAAGAGTAAATAGGGAAATACAAGAATATGACGCTAACTACTCTAACAGAACGGTTACTTGACCAATTACAATGCTACTGTACGTTCTGACAAATTACTTTTTTAAGATGACATCAAAGTTTCTATAATCCGAAATATCACTGTCACTCAATGCTCACTATGACATATACGTTCATATATTTCTGCGGTTACCGGCAATCATAATCAAATATGGGAATTATTTTTACATGTTGAAGCATGAATGAAAATTTTGCAAGTTTCAATAAACTCTAGTATCAATTGCTTGTGAGTTGCGTGAGATACAAGCTAAGGCAACTTTCCACTACTATGAGATTTAGTACTATGGAACATTAATTAAATGGAAGGGAAGGGAGGATACCTTATTAACTGAAAAAGGAAAACATGCAATCAGGTCCATCCATGGCTCCTAAATTTATCCAAATATACATGGAAAGTTATTTTGTTGTACCTGGACTTGGGAATGTGACTATGTATATACATTGCCCTGCGGCATCCTACGCATGTCAACTTCTAATAGAAGCTATAAGAATACTGTATATAGTACAGTACATTTCTTCGAAAACAAAAACAAAATATCTGGTTATTTATATTCATACAACTTCCAATGGGCAATTTCTGGTGATTTAGTAATCAATAATCAGAACATAACAGTTCCCATTGTCATATTTACTAAAAATCCACTAGGTGATCCTTACCAATGAAAACAGATATGAGGACGAATCTACCTTGATAAGAGGATGCTGCAATGGAGCAGAAGATATACAATTGATGAAAGCAGCTACTGTTCGAAGAGCATGCGATTGTATTTCAGCATCCACACAATACCATCTTTTTCTTTTATCGCTGGAGAGTCTACAACATAAAAAGGGCTTAGCTATCCACACACACAAGGGATTTAAAAGTTGGTTCACAAGCCATTTCAATTGTATTGCTAGAGAGCATCTAAGGTATTATTATTCAAACTAGAAATTGTTTAAGATTCTTTCTGAATATCTAAACATAATAATGGAGTTATCACATAACATGTATGACATGTTGCACGGACACGAATATGACATGATACACGCAAGGCATAATGGACATGGCACCTTGGTGTGTCCTAGTGTTTTTGGAGTGTCTCATGTACGATACATGTCAAACACGGAAAATAGTTCATTCCAACTTAGTAAGCTACCTATTTATTTACTGTAACTTTGAAAGAAATTATACTAATCAGACTCCTGTCTCCAAGTTCATGCAAGACCAGGCATGATAAAATATTAACATCCAAAATGATCAAGGAAGACGTCTAAAGGAAAGAGGAGGGGGTGGGGGTGGGGGTGGACTTATCTTCTGTTAGGCCATTTTCAAGACTGGCCATGATAAAATCAAACCTTCAAAATGATCAAGGAAGAAGTCTCGAGAAAAAACTTATATCCTCTTGTGTCCTCTCCAAGACAATGTGTGGCAATGTAAGAAACCTCAAAATGATGAAGAGTCTCAAGAAAAATATGTATTTCCTTATTCCTCCTCAGGCTAGTTTGGTTCTCATTTGAATGAGAAACACTCCATATCAATGGCAAAAGCCAAATGGTGCTCACACAAGCATTTGGCGTTTCCATTTTCGATCATTTTTTGTATCGTGAAAACAGATGCCAATGGAAATAGTAACACTTCATTTCGAACATGAACCAAACTAGCCCATATACTATTCTTTAGTTTGTTTTTGGCATTGTAAGTGCTTAATGAAGGTTTCTGCTAACTAATACTAAACAAGAAAAGTAGGTCCAACACATAATTAATACAAAATAATAACCTCGTGATAGAATATCACTGCAGCACAAATCAGTATCAGTAGACTATTACTTTAGCAGGCTACTATTCTATTATTAACTTCCATTTTGGAAGTAGTAATAGCAGCAGCAACGTACTACTTATAGTTACTAAAGGTGCAAGGAGTTATAAAAGGTGCATCGCAGTGCAAATGATGTTCGGGACTAAGCACAATGCACGAAGTGAAAGCACAAGTCTCATCAAGACAATAGTAAATATATTCAAATTAGGTAAAAGTTATTGATTATTTATTGTCCTCCTTTTAACATAATAATATAATCAATTCATCTTTATGCTTTATTCACGTGAACTATATGCAATAGCATAATATTTTTTCTCAAACCAAAATTTGGCAAAGGAGAATGGTAAGATTCGAAGAAGAGGTAGAGAAGAGGAGAAGAAGAAAGAGGAAAAATATAGATTTAATTGAGTTGCTTCAGAATCGATGGTGAGAAGATAAGGATCGTGATATAGAGAGGAAGATAGGACTTTAGGTGTTTTTTTTACCTTATTGTTTCTATCAAAGATTTAGATCTTTTTATTTGTTCTCATCCACTATGAAAGGGGTATTAAAAGACTAATCCAATGGTGATTTCTACTAACACAAAATAAATCCAATGGTAAGTAAAAATAAAGTAACTAACATATAAAATTAGAATATGTATGAGGTGCGTTTCAAATAGAACCGAGCCTCGCTAAGAGGCATTGTGAGGCATGCACATAATGAAGAGAGTCTTGCTCTACTTACATTGAGGTAGAGGAGGAGAAGAAAGAGGGAAATATACTCGCACAAAATAAATCCATTAAGTAAAAATATAGTAACTAACATATAAAATTAGAATAAGTGTGAGGTGCGTTTAAAGCAGGCCCAACCTCACTAAGAGGCATTGTGAGACATGCACATCATGAAGAGAGTCATGCTCCACTTACATTGAGGAGGCATTAAGGGATGAGCTCACGCTTGAGATGCCTCGTACGCGCTTTTCACAACTATGAGTAGTAATATTAAAAATTAACAAAAACATTATAGTACACGCTATGTTCATATACATTTTCGGCTAGAAGTTTTATACTCAAAATCAGGTCACTTAACTAAATAATTGTGCCAATTTCAGTGGTTGAATCTCATATTATCTACCATAAAGGCACCAACAAAAACTATATACTAAGAGAGTTAAAAAAATAAAAATAAACATGAGGACAAATAACTTTGGATAATTAGTGGGAAAGCACCCTAAGATTCCATTTGCCACTTGGTTACCCCACAGTTAAATTTTCAAAAGTTAGCTCTATGTCCTATGCTTCTCCCTAAAAACCTTTATGAAGCATCGTATGACGCTCACAATTGATCAAATGTCAACGATACCCTAGTTACTTCAAAAAATCCCTAGAACTCTTTAATTTTAAATCCTATAATTATTAAAATTATTAGATTGTTTTTCCGTCCCATATTTCTCCTTACCAAACCCAAAGCCTAATCCCCTTCTTCGTCACCCATCTCCCTCAATTGATCAAATGTCAACGATACCCTAGTTGCTTCAAAAAATCCCTAGAACTCTTTAATTTTAAATCCTATAATTATTAAAATTATTAGATTGTTTTTCCGTCCCATATTTCTCCTTACCAAACCCAAAGCCTAATCCCCTTCTTCCTCACCCATCTCCCTCTCGGAGTTCCTCTGTTGTTTACCACTCCGCATGCTCCCCCGTTTTGTCGTCTTTTGCACCAACATGTCCTCTCTTCTCTCTAGATCTCTCAATCAGCACCAGTAACGGCCAAAATGTCCATCATAGTTAGAACCTGCTCTAGCAGATATCTAAAATTGTTAAGAGTAGGCCTCTACGATGTAGTCAGGTAGAAATATTGGAGATGTTCGGGAGAACAAGAAAGACAAAGAGGAAGAGGTGAGGGTGTGAGAGGCAAAGGGGAAGCGAAGAGGGTGTCAAAGGTGATGACAAAGGTAGTGATTGTGAAGGTTCTAATTATGACGGTAAGGCCCATAATATATAGGTGTTGTCCATGAGGCGACAATGGGGTGGTAGAAGCTACTGGTAGTGGTCATGATGGTTGTAGTGATGATGGTGATGACAGAGGCTATGGATTGGTGGTGTCAGTTGTTAGTGAGGGCAGAAAAAAAAACTTCTCTGTATAAACCTGAGAACCTATTTAGGAAGTAATGTAAGTACTACATGGACTGATAGACCCTCATGCATGGAGCTATTTTCAAACAGTTTAACATGGGGAGTTACCAATTAATAGGTTAAATCTGCGGGAGGGATTTCCTTCTAATGATCCAATAAATTTACTCCAAACATGATTGTACCTCTAACAATCCAATAAGCTTACTCCAAAACATGGTTCCTAATACCAACATAATGGAAATAAGGAGGCTGTCCAGAGATGCATTCTTTGTTTACTCCCCTTCTATTCTATTGGTCCTATAAACTTTCTTGGTTTGACGATGTGGAAATCACTTCTTTTCCTTTGATGAGTTTATGCTTTAAAAAAATATTCTGTAAATGTAGCTTTAGATCTCGTAAACTGTCAATGACAACTTTTGGAATTTCAAACCATTTTATGCAGAGGTTTCTAGTCGGAAGGGGAGGTTGTCTTTCTGTGCAGAAAGTATTGCTCCTTCTATGATGAGGCACTCTCTCTCTCTCTCTCTCTCTCTACAACCATGGGTTAGTTTCATTCGTTTGAACAAGGTGGTCTTTATCCAACAAAAGAAATTTCCAATACAAAAATAGTAATAACAAGTCTCTATATATTAGGGTTAACTGTAGATTTATTTGTAAATAATAAACATTATTTTATTTTATTTATTTCTTGAATGTGGCTGTGCTCTATTGGCAGGTATTCATTTGGAAATGCTCATAGTGATTGCCATTAGAGCCTAACCATTTGACCTTAATACTATTCTATCACAATGATGTTTGAGAACTGAAGTCCTCATTCAAGTCACAAACAACTACATGCTACCAATAGAATCGTGTGTGTGTGTGTGTGTGTGTGTCTATATAATAGCCATACACAAGAAAAGCAAAAAATGAGAGCTATCCTTAGTTTACAAGTGTTATTGTTTTCTTGATTTTCTTCTTAATATTTCCCCTCTACAAATAACTTTATCAAGAGTTTTGGACAACTATAGACGACATAGGTTTGAAGTGTTATGCCAAAGTTGTTCGTGTATAAGTTTATGGTGGTGGATAATGGTTGTATCTCCAGGGTAGAGCCACAAAAAAGCACATGCACTTAGGCGCTCAGACTATTAAGAATACATATGAGACGACCGTGCGAATTATTGTAGGAGATAGTAAACCTTTCCTATTACCATCGGCGCACATCAAGGATTAACAGTAAGCTCTTACTTTTTTGCAGTAGTTGTTGATGAAATTACTAGGCATCCAAGAGGAGGTTCCATGGTGTAGCGATGTTTGTTGAATTGTGTTTGTTGATGAGAGTAAAGAAGGGCTAAGAAGCTAAAATAGAAGTGCGAAGAGAAACTTCGAAAGTCAAGGGATTTAAAAGTTAGTAGAACGAAACATAGTATATGAAATATAACTTCAATCAAAAGTTAAAGAAAAATGAGGAAAAAGTTCATATAAACGGACAAGAAATACCTATAAGAGGTAAGTTATCGGCATTTAGGATCAATAATTTATCAGGATGGAGATATTGAGAAGGATGCCATACATAAAATTAAGACAAGTTGGTTAAATGGGGAAGTGTTTTTGGAGTACTATGTGATTGCAAGATACCTCTAAATTTAAAAAAAAATCTATACTATAAGACCGTTATGTTTTATGAATCGGAGTGTTGAACAAGTCCAAAAAGTTAGTCTAGTTGAATGAGAATGTTAAGGTTGATGAATGACAATACATTAAAAGACAACATAAGAAATTACTGTATTTGTCGGAAGCGTGGGAAGTTAGAGGTGTCACTAATTAAGGACAAGATGAGAGAACCGTCTTAGGTGGTTTAAACATATGCAACATACACCAATAGATGCTCCCATAAGAATCAACTTTTAAGAACATCTTCCCACTTTCTATCAAAGTTTACCAAAATTGAACTCGACTTTAAAAAATAATTGATTATTGTTACTATACAGTTTTTAAGCAATCCCAAACCAATTGATAAAGGATTGATGTCGGGTCAAGAGCGGATCATAAGAACTTTGTCAAATCTTCTATGGAGCTCTCATATGCTCTCTCTCTCTCTCTCTCATTATGGAGGAGTTCGGGCGGCTATCTGGGCTCCAGTTAAACAGGGAGAAGAGCAGAGTCTACTTCAGCTCCCGGTGTACACAGCAGGAGGAGAGAGCCTTTGCCTTGGGAGTAGACAGAGGCGAGCTCCCAGTGAAATACCTGGGGGTCCCGTTGACGGTCAACTATGCCAGAGAGCAGGATTGTCACAGCTTGGTGGACTTTGCTCAGAGGAGAGTGGAAGGCTGGCAAGCTGCGGGTCTATCATTTGGCGGACGGATTGAGTTGGTGCGTTCGGTTATTGCGGGCATCACGATGTTCTGGTTCCAGTCTATCCAGATCCCTACGGCCACTATTCGCAAAGTGGAGGCCATCTGTGCTGACTTCATCTGGAGGGGAGGAATGCATGCGATCTCCTGGGACCAGCTATGTCGGCTACGGGAGGAAGGAGGAGTGGGGTTGAGGCCTCTTCTTGAGGTCAGGAAGGCAGCATGTGTGAAGATGGCTTGGAAATTCATTAAGGGGGGGTCGCTCTGGGCGGAATGGATAGCAAACAGATACCTAAGGAGGACCAACTTCTGGGCTTGCAGGATAGACAACAATTTCTCGGTCACGTTTAAGGCCATCCTGAGGTGTCGGCCGGTGCTTCAGACCGCTATCTGTAGGCACATGAAGGATGGGACGACTACCGACCTCTGGCTAGACCCTTGGTTGGGTTTCAGATCCCTGCTCGAGCTATTGGGAGGTCAGCTGGACAGAGAAGCGGGTAGGGGGCTCACATGTAGTCGGATCATCCGAGATGGAGTTTGGAGGCCAGAAGGATATCCATATACTGCTCAGCTTGCCGAGGAGATTCGCCTTATTACTATTGATGCTAGCCAGGCGGGGGATTCATGGAGCTGGGCCGGCCCCGGTACGGAGGACGGGTCAGGTCTATTCTGCTTTCGTAGCTGCTACGACTTGGTTCGGACCCACCACGACCGGACTGAGGAGGTGGACTTCATATGGGATAAGGGGGTTGTCCGTAAAATGCAACTATGTGCATACCGACTCCTACGGGGTAGACTGATGACGAGAGACAGACTCCTCCGATTTGGGATGCAGATTCCGGATGCCAAATGTGTGCTATGTAATGTGGAGGATGAATCTATGGGGCATCTCTTCTTTGTATGCCCGATGACCTGGCACATTTGGACTGAGCAGTGTGCGCAGCTGAGAGGAGGAGTTGGGGTGGATAGAGACATCCGGAGCATTCTCAGCTGGATCCGAGATCACAGAGGCCGGGATCCGGAGTGGGCCAGAAGAGCCAGAGTTCGTCTCACCGCATCCGTTTGGCACATCTAGAAGGAGCGGAACATATGTATTTTCGAGGGCTTGACTACCCCCCTATTGGAATTCTACATAACATAGAATTCGATGTATCAGTAATGGCCCCATAATATTATCATTTGGGGCATGGATAGTTGTGATATTTATATATTGTAATACCTTTTCCGCTATATGCGAGAAATAAATTCACCCTTATTCCAAATATATATATATATATATATATATATATATATATATATATATATATATATATATATATAACCCTATATGAGTGTTTTTAGCTTTCTTGAGAAAATAGGTTGCTTGCGTGTATCGGTCGGTGGTCGACCTATTTAGTCACAACCGAAGTCGAACCGAAGTTAATCGGTTTAAAAATAATCACAGGCAAACCAAACCAACCAATTGGTCGGTTCGGTTTTGAAACCGACCAACTTGGTTTGGTTTGGATCGGTTCAGCTGATCGGTTTTGAGCAGACAAAATTTTCAAGTATATAAAAGTGTTTCACAAAGTAAATTCACACAAAAATAATTCTAACCATCTCCTGTTTGGAATATGTTTGTATGAAATACCAAAGTGGACAATAATCTTCTAAGTAAATCACTTGCATAATAAATTTCTTCGACAAATCCAAAATGATTCTCGAAAATAAACCCTAATCCTAAAAGATCTATGAATTGAAGATGGAAAATAAACAAACCATGAGATGGATAAGTTGGACCGGATATAAATCTAACTTTAGGTTGTTACTAACTAGGTTCGGTTTAAGCAATTTTTGGAATGACCAAACCGTGAACCGAACCAAATCGGTCGGATTTTTAAATGGTCAAGTCGAACCAATCCGACCGGCCCATCGGTTCGGTTAAAAACCGACCGATTCGATTTGGTTTGATTCGATTTGGTCGGTTTGGTCCAAATATGCACACCCCTAGGTTGCCATGCCAAAGGGGGTGGTAGCTTGTCCCTCCGGATTTAACTGGAAGGGTAGCAGGAGATGAGGCACGCTCAACTAAAGACAAATGGATTGCTATGGTTTGTCGGAAACAACGATTGCAATCTGAGTAGCAAAACAGTCACAATAAGACCTCGTCGCGTAGCTCTAGGATAAGCCATCAAGGGACAATGATGGGAGTCAGGCTACCAGTGACAACTTCTGGCAGAATTTATCAGGGGAGAGGAAGAGGGGAGGATCTGAAGAGGTCAGGTATAGGCGTAGGTAGGGGTGGTTGGGTCTGAGGGAAAAAAAATTTGTCCTATACTTAGTGCCCAAAAAGCAGGTGTGGACAGTGCAAGTCAGATGATAAAGACGAGACCTAGATGGAAGGCTAGAGGAGCGATTATAAATTCTGAGGAGGTGCTTGTAGCTCCCTCACAGCCAAGATCATGGGCCTCTATCTATAAACTAGCACCAGTGATGGACGATTTCCAATTACACTATAAAGAACCAGTAGTTGATGATGGAGAGTATATGGCGGACATCTCAGCGGAGGATATGGTGGCAGAGTCGGTGGCCATTTGAAAGCACACATTGCTGCTTTATGTTGTTGGACCAAAGACGTTTTATTCAAATTGATCTTTGACGGTCGAAGGGTAACATGGAGGTGTTCTCCCGAGAAAATGAATTTCTTCGTCCAGTTCTATTTCAAAGAGAATCTCGACAAAGTCCCTGACGACGGGCCTTGGATGTTTGATGGCCACTTTGTGGTCATTAAGCGGTGGGATTCATAGATTTCTTTCGTATGTGACCTCCATGCGACTGTTCCCACATGGATCTAGTTTCCTAAAGTGTTGTTGCAGCTATGGAACATAACTGCGCTTCGCAAGATTATTAGTGTGGTAGGGCTACCCTCCTAATGGATGTTGCCATGGCAAAGTGACAACGACTGACTTATGCTCGTGCCTTTGTAGAGATAAGAGTGATGCAACCACTTCCAAAGACAATTCCAATCCATCTCCCGGATGGCCAGCAGATAGATCAACCTATTGCGTATGAATAAATTCATTCATTCGGTATGTTCGACGTGCCATTTTGGTCATTCAAAAGACCAATGCCAAGATCCATCAAGGAAATCTATCCAAGAAGAGTTAGTCGAGGTCCTGCGAGAAGAGGTGGATGGTAGCCCAAGGACGTTGTCAGCAGCGAAGGAGGGTGTTGTCTCACAGGGTAGTAGAGGAGGATTTACTAGTGTTCATCCAAATGATTTGCCTAAGTTCTTGTTGTCCGGCCCCAAGGTGTAAATGTGTCATTGGGGGTGGCCTGGAGAGAGAAATGTCTACAGTCGAGAAATTCCTGAGCTATTGCATCCAAATGAGTTACCTAGCCGTGGTAACTCCATGGTGGTGGAGTGCACAACTACGGATGAGAATGCTCAACCCATGTAGGAGGAGGGAGAAGGCTACTCCAGAAGTGCGATAGAAAACAACATCATGGAAGACAAGTGCAACAGACAACAACATTGTGGATGATCCTGCAACAGGTTAGCGAGTGATCGGACTAGAGGATGGAGTTCTTTCGACCAGCCAGATCAACAAAGTAGAGCTATATTCAAAGGTTGGTGAACAACCTATTGCCAAAATGTAGACAAGTAGCATGTTACTCGAGTCTTATGCGGAGGTAAAAGAGGACGAAGATGAAGATGAGGATGTCGACCCTGTTGAACAGCATTTAATCATGAAGAATCTGCAGTGGTTGGCGCTCATTCAGTCAGCTGAGCAAGAGCTGAGTAAGACCGTCTACACATGTGTATTGCATAATAGGAAGAAGAATCATAATTTAGTTAAGGTCTCATCTCCTTATGTAAGGGAAAGTCCTCGATCATTTAGTTAATAAAATTAACTTTGGATATTACATATATATATATATATATATATATATATATATATATATATATAATGGCGGCTCTGGAAGCGATCGGGCGCCCGATCGTAGGAAACCCTACGGGGTCCTAGTGGGACCTCGGTGCGCCTAGAGGAGGTCCGGCCGGGAGTGGGCCGACCATGGGCAGCACAGGCGCAGGCGGGGACGGCGAGGACGACGGCGGCACGGGCGGTGGCTATGCGGCAGAGCGTCGATCGAGTAGAAAAGACTCGACCGGCAATGCAGTGGCCGGGAGGGGGCTGGTCGGGGCCGGGGGCGCCACGAACAGCGGTGTGGCGGCCAGGCAGGACGCAAACGGGGGTGGCGAGGCCGGCAAGGGACCGGCCAGAGGTAGTACAGCGAACGGCGGGTCGGCCAGGGGTGGCGCGGCCGGAGGCGGGACGGCTAGGGGCGGTAGAGACCTGGGTCGGGCTCCGGTCGAGGGCGTAGGCATCGTCGGTGATGGCGATCGACGGGATCCAAATAATACGGACCCGGAGGAGGAGGCGGGATGGACAACGGTGATCAGAAGGCGGAACGTGAAAGGGGATGGCAAAGCCCGTCGACTGGGTGGGGCTTTGGAAGGTGACCATCATAGGGGTGGTGACCACTGACACGTGCTACGGAGACACATTAGCGGTGCAGGTCCGGGGGGGCTAGGAGGCCGGATGAGAGCTCTCGCCAAATGCCGAACAACGGGTCCATACCACCAATACCTCAACAACGATGGTCGGCGGTGGATAAGGGCAAGCAGGTTGTTGGAGATCAATGTAAGGCTGGGATCCCGAAATCCTACGCGGATATGTTGAATGGAGGGGTGAATAGCTTGCCAGCACAGATGTCTTATGTTCAACCGAAGATGGTGGACACAATACTTCGGACGACCCTGACGGAGGAAGATCTTGCTGAGATCGCGGACTACTAGCGCAATTCAGTCATCCTATACGTGCTTGGCTCGAGACCGTTTTACGGACAGATCCGTGCGTACGCGGCACGAGTTTGGAGACCGAGGGACGGTATGGAGTTCTTCTCACGAGAAAATGGCTTCTATCTCGTGCGTTTCTACATGCAGGAGGACATGGAGCGGGTCCTCCAGGGAGGACCTTGGACCTTTGATGGCAGGCTTATTATCATAAAGGCATGGACGCCGGAGTCGACTTATGAGCGTGAAGTTCTCCTCACAGTTCCAATTTGGATTAGACTATCGGGTTTACCAGCTAACCACTGGAGCATCTCTATGATGATAAAGATTGCCAATGTTATAGGCAAACCAATCAAGGCCGATGAAGCTACGGCGTACAGAATCGTATGGGATATGCGCGGATCTTTGTTGAAGTAGATGCGAGTGCTGACTTGCCGCCTTTTGTTGAGTATGAGGTGCCTTCCGGTAGAGTCTTTCACCAGACTGTGCAGTATGAGTTTGTACCACCAGTTTGCAGCCATTGTAAATGTTTTGGACATCCCTCTAAAGGGTGTCCGGTAGGGGAGGTTGGGGATGAGGAAGGACACGGGGTGACTAATACTCCTGGAGATCAAGGATTACATGCAGGTAGTGGGGTACTTTGTCCGCAGGAGGCGTCCACATCTATGATGGAGGGGGTCCAACCAAGTGCAGGGGGGCCGATACAACTCAGGCTAATCCTTTCTCTCAATGGGTGGACCGGGTGATGCAGCCTCATGGAGAAATGACTGATGCTGGTGGCCACCAGGGCCTTGAGGCGGGAACCGGGACTGGAATGGAGATGGAGGGAGATGGCCAGACCTTGGAAGAAAACGGAGAGGGCGCTACTGCTGTTGTGCGCGGATTCAATCCCGGACAGACTATTGTTTTCCAGTTCAGACATAACAAGTCCTTATGCCGTCCGGGAGGGCGTGGCGAAAAAAAGGTGACAGAAGACCGTACCCATCAGCCGGAGGAGAGCACAAGCAGGAAGCGTCGGGAGGTACTATCTAGAGAGGATGGCGGGAGTCCGGCGATGGAAATTCTGACTACGGGCACCTCTGACCTGTGTGTAACTAACCCCAGATGGAAGGACCATTGTGACAATAGAGGTGATCCCAGCGGGTTTAACCCACCTCTTGAGATTTCTCCGGAAGGCGCAGCGACCGAGGGTCAAACGATGGAGCACACTATTTCCCCTAATGGCGGCTCTAGAGATGTTGAGGGGTCATCTCCTGGATATTAAATATCTATCTTAGCTTGGAACGTCCGAGGCACGTGTGCGATAGGGAGATGGAAGGAGATCAGAGAGGTACTGAGGCGAGAAGCTTGCTCCATTGTAGCGCTACTTGAGACTAAAATTAAGTCTCCTAGACTGCTACAACGGAGGACCCAACATCAGTGGTGTCAGGTGCATAACTTGGAGGTGGGAGGGGTGGCGCGTATATGGGTGAGTTGGGACAGTAAAAGCTGGGCTGGACAGGTAATTCATCTGTCAGATCAGCTGATTGTCGTGTCTTTCACTAATAAGGGGGGATGGCTTTCATCTTGGGAGCGGTGTATGGCAACAACGATAGGAGGCTGCAAAAAGCTTTATGGGAGGAGATTCTCCAAATCAGTGTTGCAGCTGAGAATCAGTTTCTTGTGTCGTTGCTGCTGATGGGAGACTTTAATGTCCTACTTTTCAGTCACGAAAAAGTGGAAGATTGGCGTGTCCCAAACGGAGTCCTGCAAGATTTCCAAAATTGCCTTTTGCGATCTGGTTTGCAGACGGTGGAGAGAACTGGTCACATTTGGTCTTGGCATAATAAGGCTATCCACAAACGATTTGCTTGCCAACTCGATCGTGCTTTGGGAAATCGGGAGTGGTTTACTATGTTCCCGAATGCGGTTGCTAAGTGCCTCCAAGCCGGTACGAGTGATCATTCGCCAGTTCGCATCCATTTATCGACGGTTGGCTCCCAGAAGGCATGTCCATTCAGGTATAATAACAAATGGAGCTGTATGCCGGGCTATGCGGAGGTTGTCCAGGCGGGTTGGGGGTATCCCGTTGAAGAAAATCCTCAATTTTGTATGGTTCAGAGGCTGAAACGGGTGAAGGCAGGTTTGAAACTTTGGGCGAAAGGTTCAATTCATACCCTTCTCTCAGATAAGGAGGACCAACTTCGGAAGGCACAAATTGCTTTGCAGGAGTACATTCTTAATAGCGACCTAGCAGCGACGGAGCAGGACCTGTGTAAGGAAGTCGGGGCGCTACGTACACTGGAAGAGATCGATCCGGCTCAACGAGCCAAGTGCGGCTAGCTGCGGGATGGTGACAAGTGCTCCAAATTCTTCTATGATATCATCCGGGCTCGTCAACATCGTAATCATATCTCTAAGCTATATGGGATTGATGGCCGAGAGGTGGTTAACGCTACTGCACTACAGGAAGAAACGGTCAGGTACTATACTGAGCTTTACAATCAAACTACTTATCCATCTGACTTTTCGGAGGTTGTTTGCAAGAGGTTGGTTACCCCTCGGGAGGGTAACAATGTACTTCTGGCACCAGTAACTATGGAGGAGATTGAAGCTATTGTACGTCATGCAGACCCAAATAAATCTCCTGTCCTAGATGGTTTTGGGTGCCAGTTCTTTAAAATCTATTGGGATATTCTTAAGGAGGAGGTGCTGGAGATCGTCCGAGATTTTTTCGACAACGACAAGCTGCTTAAGAAGCTCAGTCATACTTTTCTGACACTTATTCCGAAGAAGGAAGGAGCGACGTCTTTTAGTGATTTTCGGCCTATCTCCTGCTGCAATTTTATCTATAAAGTTATCACTCACCTGATGTGCAGACGTATGGAGCAGATTATGCAGGAGCTGGTGTCTAGTAACCAAACGGCTTTTGTGAAGGGACGGTCTATTGCTGATAACAGTTTTTTTGCCCATGAGCTGATCCGGGACTTCAACAAACCGGAAGGAGATAAAGTGTGTGTCAAGCTGGATCTGAGGAAGGCATATGACTCTGTCAATAGGGAGTTCGTGCGCCACATTATGCTTGCTATGGGTTTTGATCGTACTTGGGTAGATAGGGTCCGGGTTTGCATCTCCATTCCCTCTTTCTCTGTCCTTGTCAGGGGTCAGCCGTATGGCTTCTTCGGCAGCTCAAGAGGACTTCGACAAGGGAATCTGCTATCGCCATACCTCTTTACCTTGGTCATGGAGTTTTCCATATCGCTCTTAGACGTGGCGGTCTATAGAGGCCAGATCACCCCCACTGTACAAACGGTTGCATCCCCAGGTATCCCATCTTATCTATGCGGATGACCTGCTGGTCTTTCTGGTTCCTTCGCGGTGTGGAATTATGGCTTTGAATGGGGTCATAGAACGGTTTGGCTCACTGACTGGTCTGCAGCTGAACAAGGACAAGAGTATGGCCTATTTCAACAAGCACTGTCGGCAGAAGGAAGAGAAGGCGCTACTTCTTAGTATTGAAAAGGGGAGTTACCGGTCAAATATTTGGGAATTCCGTCATATATCAACTACGCCAGAGAGACCGAATGCCAAAGTCTGGTTGACTACGCTCAGCGACGACTGGAGGGGTGGCATGTCCAGAGCCTATCCTTTGGAGGGCGCATCGAGCTAGTTCGATCCGTCATCTATGCCATTGCTAGATTCTGGTTGCAGACTCTCATGTTGCCGTCTGCGACCATTAGCAAAATCGAAAGACTTTGTGCCAACTTTATTTGGAGAGGAGACCTACATTCTATTGGGTGGACGACTCTATGCAGACCTCGAAATGAGGGAGGTATCGGCCTACAGTCTTTGCGGACCCTGCGCGATACTGCAGGAGTAAGACAAACTTAGCGTTTTCTTGCACAGGACTCCTTGTGGGCGGTATGGATGAAGGGGAGGTATATGAAAGACCAGTTATTTTGGGAGATCCGAGCCAATAGCAACGACTCCGTTAATTGGAAGAACCTTCTCTCCAATCGATCCACTTTGAAGGGGCATATCTCCAGATCAATTTCGAATGGAGAGACTACTAACCTGTGGTGGGATCCTTGGATCAACCATCTGAGCTTGGCGGGTCGAGTTGGTAGGCAAACGATGCCAACGGCGGGGAGGAGGGCCCGGGTGAGCGCTATTCTTCGGGAGGGTGTGTGGCGAGTGGACCTTCACCCTATGACGAGACAATTTTGGCAGGTGATTGAAGCGGTCCAGGTAGATACTGAGAGTACGGATGGGGACCGATAGGTGTGGATGGACACCAGTCAGCATATCTTTCCCCAATCGATCGTGTACACATCTATTAGGGAGGTTCACTCTCCCATGGAGCTGGCTCAGATGGTGTAGACCAAAGGGGTGGCCTCCAAAATACAATTTTGCTCATACAAACTTTGTCTTAGGAAGTTGCTTACTCGGGACAACCTAGTGAGATTTGGCATGCAGATTCCATCACCTTTGTACGAGTTATGCAAGCAAAAAGATGAATCTATGAAGCACTTATTCTTTAGATGTTCTTTTTCATCATCCATTTGGCAACATCAATGTTCTCAGCTCAGCTTACAGACTCATGGCTCTCGAAGCTGGAGAGAGGAGGTGGCAGATATCATAGTCGAAAGAAATCGGGGCTCCCAGTGGTACAAAACAGCAAGGATTCGGCGGGCGCCTGCGGTCTGGCATATATGGAAGGAAAGAAACAATAGAATTTTTAAGTTGCGACTACGCTCACTATTGAGGTGATACACAATATAGATTTTGACGTAAAAGTGATGGAGAACTTTAAGTCTCCACCAAGATCTGCCTTGTAGACTCCTTAAAAAAAAATTATATATAACAAGTACATTTTTCCAAAAAAAATATATATATATAAAACTAATATATATATATATATATATATATATATATATATATATATATATATATATATATTTGAAGAAGTAACTCTACACTACATTACACTAGTGGGTTAGCTCCCCTTAGGGCTGTAAAACGATTCAAACAGCTCGTGTTTGGCTCGGTTTAAGCTCGGTTCGAAGCTCGTTCGTGGGCATGTCGATACCGAGCTCGATCGATTTTTTGTTCGAAGTGGTGTTCGAACCAAGTGCAACCATAGGTTGTTCGACTCGATCTTATTCGCGAACGGGCTCAAACTCGGTTCGGTTTCTCGTATTAGGGGTTTCCCTAGTATATGTTATATTTTTTATGGATGTGTATAAATTTTGTCTTATTTTACTCTTTTTTTTTGTTCTTTATATGATGGTAAATTTATGATGTAAAGAGCATAAATAATTCAACAAAAAAGTCTTTAAGACTTGAGTAACCATGTGATGATTTATACAAGTTTAATGGGACTTTGGTTCGATCTTGGCTCGGGCTCGGTTCGTGTTCGTCCGAGCTCGTAAGCTAAATCGAGTCGAGCTCGATCATTTCGAACTGCTAATTGAACCGAGTTGAAACACCATTTTTGAGCTCGACCTTATGTGAGACTCGTCTCACAGTATCGATATTTATATACTGATACGTACTTTTGTACTGTATTTTGTATTTTATTGATTTTCGGAACATTTTAAATTTTTTCCAACTTATAGATTTTCTCCTTGACCGACATATCGTCAGTGTACCATTGTATGCCGACGGCATGCCTGTCACTCTCGTTTTCTGTTATACGTATTTTCAGTGTACGTATACGGAATTCTGGCCTTTGTCAGGTGACCCGTGTTTTGACTTGTCTTTCTTAATCCTGGTTTGGTTTAATTTTGACTTGGTTTAATTTGGTTTTGTTCAACTTGGTTTGGCTTGGTTTGGTTTAGTTGGTTTGAGATGAGATAGTTTTGTATAAAACCCAAACTTCTCTCTCTCTCCTCCATTATTTCATTTCTCTTCATCTTTCTTCCTTTTCATTTTCTCCTCCAACCTAAGACAAGTACATCTTGCCAAATGTTGGACAAATGTTATTTTGTTTGTTCTAAACTCTTCCTTACATGATTATAGCATGTTTAGAAGTTGGAGTTTTTGATTTTTATGGGTGGATTCTTGTAGATCTAAGTTTGTAACATTTTCGATTTTTCTTGATTTTGATCTATTAAACCTTGATATTTTCGAAAACTAATTGTCCTATGTTGTAGAAAATTTCGTTCTACCCAATTTTGACCTTTGAAAAGTTAGATTTCGAATTGTTTTGAGAAAGTTATGGACTTTTGAAGTTCATGGGTTCAACCAAGCGTTTTCACGCTGGTTGGAGAAGTTGAACAATGCGTGCGCGCGCCTTAGCGCTGCGCCACTGTGGGCGCATAGTATTTCCCTTTGGGCGTATAGTTTTTCCTTTTGGGCGCATAGTTCTCCTTTGGGCACATAGTGTCCCTTTGGGCGCATAGTATTCCTGTGGGCGCATAGCCACTCCTTTATGTGGGCGCATGGCTTCAGGCTTGTAGTATGGATATTTCCATGCTTCTACACCACCTAGGTTGCGCACATCCCGGCATATCCTGGCCCTGGCGCCTCTTGGCCCAGGCGCCCTTCCATGCTGGCGCATGTTGGCTGACGCCACCCTGGCCCATGCTAGCTGTCGCCAGTGTTCTAAAAATCGGCCTAGGCGGCCGCCGACCGCACCGAAAAGGCCCTAGGCGGCCGGCCTAAGCGCTGGGCGGGCCTAATCGGCCCTAGTCGGCCCTAGGGTTAGGATTAGGGTTAATTTTTTTTGAAATTTTCAAGAAAAAAAATTAAAAAAAAAATTCATATTTGACAAAATTAAATACTTAACTGCCGCCGCCGTCGCCGTCGTCGCCGTCGTCACCGCCGACGCCGACTGCTGCTGCTGCTGTCGTCGTCGTCGTCGGGGAGGAGGAGGGAAGAGGGGAGCGGAGGGGAGGAGGAGAGGGGGGAGCGTTGAGGGGAGGAGAGGAGAGGGGGGAGAGAAGTCCGTGGACTCTCTCTCCTCTCCGCCCCCTTTATAAGTGTGTTTTTTTTTTTCAAGTAAAAAAAATTTGAAGCAACAAACATGGGATTCGAACCCATAACCTCATGTAAAGTCTTAAGTATAGCTACACTAGCCATAAAAGCCCAATAATTTTTGTGTCTATAAGTAACATACATGTTATTTATATATACACTCATGAGCAAAAAGTAAAAAAAAAAAAAAAAAAATCGGCCGCCTAGGCGCCGTCTAGGCGCCCTAGGCGCTAGGCGGGCACTCGGCGCACCGATTCCGTCTTACGAAATCTATAATATTGGCTGTCGCTATCCTGACCCTGGTCCCTTCTGGCCCTGGGTGCCCTTATGCGCCTAGGCGCTATTCTGACCTTGGCACCCTTCCTGGCCTAGGCGCCTTCTTGGCCATGGTGCCACCTTGGCCCGTGCTGGCTGGCCCTAGCACGAATGACTGTTTTGACTGTTTTGCCCATTTGAGCTATTCAGCTGTTAGTCTTGAAAAACACTCGGACATAAAGCCTGTAGACATTTGTCTTGACTTCAGAATTTTCTCAGTTCATCTTATTGGAGTTCGTATGCGGCTATTAATTTAAATCTTAGTTTTGATCTTCTGGCATGTTTTTTGTACTTGGCCGAATATGATATTTCCTTTAAAGAAAATGAATTTCTTTAACATGATTAGATGATTTTGTACAGTTAGAGAATGATTGTACACCCTTGTTACTAGGGGTGAGCGTCGGTATAATCGGTCGGTATTTGGTCGATTTTTTCGGTATTTTTTAAATTGGTATTTGAAAAATCAATACCAATATCGTACCATTTAGAATCAGTTTTTTCGGTTTCGGTTAAATCGGTATTCGGTCGGTTTTTGTTCGGTATCGGTATTTTACCAATTAATATTTGATCAATTAACACACTTAAAATTGTAGAACCTCTTAACCTATAATATACATTTTTTTACTTTTTTGGAAGCATTAATTTTAAAGATAAGCCTCTACCAACCAAACAATTAATCAAAATTATTAGAACAATATGTAACAAGTCGCAAACACCTAAAAATGAGCTTAAAATATCAAACACGGTCACTAAGTTTAATCTTTAGTATAAGTTTAAGTAACCAAAATTCACTTCAAAATTCTATGAGAACACAAAAAAATAAGCTCAAAAGATCAAAAACTCAATTCTTAGCATTCTTAACATAAATTTAAGTCCACTAAAATCCATTCCAAGTTCTAGGAAACCAACCAAAACAAAGATAAACATTGAAAATGAGTAATGTAAAATTAAACACGAACAACATTAAAAAATGTGCGCGCACGCACGTGTGTGTATATATATGTGTGTGTTTGTGTGTGAATCGATTCGGTTCGGTTTTTTCGGTATGGTATTACACTCAAACCGTTACCATTACCATTATACCGTAATTTAGTCGGTTCGGCAATTCGGTATCGGTATATAATTTCGGTTCGGTTTTTCGGTATATTTTTAATCGATATTCGGTCCGTTTTTCGGTATCGGTCGGTATTTGCTCACCCCTACTTGTTACACTTGATACTAGCACATATTTAATATTTGATCTATGCCAAGTAGTTACTTTTATTTATTCCCTCTTCCATGCCATGATACCCCTTTTTGGACAAGTTCTTACTTACATGCTATATTTGTTGCCATTTCTCTTCCTTGCTTAGCATGATTGTGGCCCGTCGGGGTGCACTCATGATTTGTGTCTTTTCTTTGCTTTACATGATAGTGACCCGTTGTGGTACACTTATGTTACACGTTACTTCTCTGCTTATACTAGATAGTGACCCGTCGTGGTGCACTCTTGAACATGTCTTTCCTTGCTTACATGATAGTGGCCCGTAGAGGCACTCTTGACAAGTACTCTTTACATGACAAGTAAACCTAAACAAGACATGCTTAATCAAGATGCCGTTGCGACGACTATTTCTCCCTTGCGAATGCAACTTTTTTGGACACCGTGGTTAAATTCTTTGTGTATGCGTGCACAAGCTACATGTCTCGTCTTGCATCATGTCTAGGATATGGATTATTGATTACCACGGTCAGGAATTCATACTGAATCTGACTAGGATAATGACTAGATTGATCAAGTAGCTCATAAAGAGATTTTCCAGTCACATGCAATCCCGTTATATGGACGCTTTAATTGGACTTGTAGCCTGCCGACGAGTAGGACGCATTTCCAGCACGCTGTCATGTGTTGCACCCCCAAGTCATCTAATACAACTCTCTCAACCCGCGAAAGGATAACTCGGATAGTCTGCAGGACTTGTGACTGCTGGAACATCTCATTGCATCTTGTTAGTAATTAGGATTGTGATAATCCTAGTTAGTTAAAGTATCAAGCCGTACTCATTGCTTGGCCGTGATTGATGGATGTAGTCCAATCCAGTTTAGTTTTGTCTAGACAGTGTCCGTATGTTTATTTCAGTATATTATTATTTATACTTTTGTCGATAAATGATCGGAGGCTAAGTTCTGTTCAGGAGAAGGGTTACAACCCCGGTCCTTGTTTGGTTTACGGATTGTAACTTGGCTTCCGGAATAGCTTCCAAGTTATCTTATTATTTGTCGTCATATTCAGTACTCACATGTTCTACATGATCTTATGCTAAACATTGATTAGAGATTAAGTTCTGTTCATGAGAAGGGTTACAACCCCGATCCTTATTTGGTTTACGGATTGTAACTTGGCTTCTGGAATAGTTCCCAAGTTATCTTATAATTGTCGTTCTATATAGTCCTTACAGGCTCTCATGCCCTAGTTACATCTCATACTCACAAGTCCAGTTATCCCACAAGTCCTACATGATCCCTATGCTGGGTCACCATGTTCTCACGACCTGGCTACCTTACATGCTTACATGACCCGGCTACTTAACATATTTACATGTCCAGTTTATCTTACATGTTCACATGCTTCCGTCTACTTTACATATACACAGTCTACTTTATGTCACACATGAATTACTTTGTGCTCCAGGTTGCTTTGCTTATTATTTTTCCATTCTCGGGATGAGTGCATTGGTAGTGCACGAGTCTCAATCTGCATTTACTTATTGCTTTTCCTAACCATTGCTATGTTAGCTATTGTTGGTTTTAGTCCATAGTTTGGCTTCCTTTGTGGTACTTGTTATTTGGGGTCTGACCCTACTGACGCCTGATCTGATAGAGGAGTCCAAGGGATCTTCCGCACCATCTACTCGACGGTGACCATCCGAAGTACCAGAGTACCTGAATGGGTTTCTTATCATTCTCCCACTTGATATGTACATTATTCTTTTGTGGCATTTAGCCTCCGAGCAAGTGTTTAGCTCGTGTTTTTGGATCTTGACATTTAGCTTACGGGCCAAAACATGATGTGCGTATTCTAGACTATAGCTAGAGTTTATCATGTATGACTATTACTCTTGCTAGTTCTCTATTTTGGTATGACTAGCTTCATGATCATCCATGTATAAATGGTTTGGAACGCTTTACTATTGTATGTCTGACGATCATACTTCTTATACTTTGTATAATTGCCTGTGATTGAGATACCTAGGATTTCTTGACCTAGGATCGACTGTTGGCTTGTAGAAGTAACCCCCATGTCTTGACAGCTTATACGTGATTTCAAAGTACTGACGTACTTTGGTATCACGTAGCTGGCCTTGTCCGTCCCCACTTGCCAGTATTCTGGTTCTGGGACGTGACACCTTAAACTCGGCTCGAATGAAGAGTTCATTCGATAGTTTAGTCGAACCGAGTTTGAACACTCGAGCTCGTTTATTCGATTTTCAGCCCTAGATTCTGTTATTGCCGGGGCACAATTTTTCGATGGAAAACTGAGAAGATGAAACAATTATAAAAACAATGTTCCAACGCAACACTTCTAGGAAGGTTGCGCGAGTATAACGAAGATCTAAAAAAATCTCGTTAGTTGATATTACGAGAATCTAAAAAGATTTCGTAATCCACAGCAACATATGATATACGAGAATCTAAAAAGATTTTGTAATCACAGCAGCGAAGAAGATGACAGGCGAAAGGTGGAAGATGGTCTGCTGGGGTGAATGATCACCGTTGCTCAAAGCTATATTCGCCCTACACGAATAGCTTCCAGGAACCAGCAAGTTCGTCGGAGAACTTTAGAACACTTCTGCTCTTCTGACTCCTCGGATCGTACACGGACTCCCGTGCAATAGAAACGCTGGTGCGGCGCCTTTCCTCTCTCTCTAAGGCTGTTGGAATTCGCAAGCAAATTCAAATCAGAACTGTGTTAAAAAACACTTCCGAATTCTCTGTTTACTTGTGTTAAAAAACACTTCGTAAACTTTCTGTGGTGGCTTCTATTACTTGTATATCTATTACCTTGTGAGAGAGAGGATGCCTTATATAGGCCCTGCAGCAACTGCTCGGTTGCCACAAAGTTAGGGTCATGGTAAAAACCACCCCGGACATGTAACAACCGTACAGAACGTGCAAACGCACGTTCTGCTGCAAGTTGCGCCAACTGCGCGCACCCTGCGCTCCTTGCACTCCGCGCGACAGAGTGCGCACTGAGCTGCACGCATTTCGCACGCGGCGTATGCAGTGCAACCAGCGCGCCTGCGCAACCCGCGCAACCCGTGCACCCGCGCAACCCAGCGCACCCGCGCAACCAAGCACAAACTGGGCGCAACCTGGGCAGCGCAACTGGGCTTGCGCAACGTGGCAGCGCAAGTGGCTCGCGCAACGAGCGCAACTAAAGCGCACTATGCGCCTAGCGACGATGCTGACGTGCTAAGTGCGCCAACAAAACGCCACATTACACCTCATGTGCCCATGAGCCCGAGTCCGAGTCCGAGTCCGAGTCCGAGTCGCTAAGCCCCTACGGGGCTTAGCTCCCATAGAAATAAATTTTTCAAGAGCAAAAAGCATGAATGCTTTCAATTGTTGATTTAGCCTTTTTTCCATTAGAAAAATAACCCCACATGGCACACCCATGTGCACCTCCACACCACATGTGCATCTCTAAACTAGCAAAGCTAATATATAGAGATACAAGTCCTTTGGTCTAGCCGATGTGGGACTAAAATTCACTTTGAAAAAAAGACCAAAACCCAACAATCTCCCACATATCTATATATATGAGTATAAGTGTTCCCCACAGTAACTGTCCATCATGCATTAGGAGAGATGTCGCTGACGACTTGAATCTTTCCGCATGGTTCAAACAACAGACTATAATACAAGAATGGACTAAGCCTTGAATTCTGCATCATAGCTGAAATTCTTCCCACTCACATAATGTAGTTACATGTGCTTCTGGCTACACATTAAAGGCCCTGTGCCAGCCTGGTTTCAGTGTATAATTTTGGGCGTCTACAAGTTTACCCTCAAGAGACGGTCTGATATCTCTTTGTCCATACACTATAGGTGAGTTCATTATAAAGAGACATGGCATAAAGCGCTTTGCGCTTCCCTTGCGGTGCTACGCCGCTATGACATGGCTTAAAGCCGAGGCCTTACCCCGTACCGGGAACCTCATCGTAGTGTCATACTACTGTAGCATGAGGCAACCGCCTCTTTGCAGTGTCAAACTACCCAGCATGAAGCCTTAGGCTCCCTTGCGGTGTTACGCCGCAACGACATGGCTTGCAAGGCCGAGGCTTTATCCCTAACCGGGTACCTCATCGTGGTGTCGTACCACTGTAACATGAAGAACTCCTCTTTGTAGTGCTGACTACACCCCTCTTTATTTTAACATACATCATTAGGCTAACTGCCTATTTGCGGTGCTACGCCGCTGTGACTTGGCCTGTAAAGCCGAGGCTTTATCCTATTCCTAGGCAGCACCCCACATATAGGAACCTCATTGTGGAGTCACCCCACTGTAGCATGGAGTTTCACTCCTTGTAGTGCTGCTCTACCGTGCTTCCTGTAAAACACAACAGGCATTCACTCTGCCTGAGAACTCATTAAGGCAATTAAGCCAACCTTCCCACATGAACCGTTTTTCGCAGAAAAACAACAGTAGACAACAGTAGTTATAGGTCCGTAACCTCTCCATGCCCTATAGAACATGTACCCACCGTTCCTGATATTCTTCCAGTTAATGGTCCTCCCTTGAACCAAAAGCTAGATGCCTAGTAGATAAATCTTTGAACTAATAGCATAAAACTTTATGGTAGGAATACAATAACTAATATCAGAATGCCTTCAAGCCCATTTTACATGCTGAGTCATCGACCAGCTGGTGCTTGAGGCCTTGGTGAACGGATCCGCCAGGTTTTTCTAACTCCGAACATCAATCACTGCAATAACACCTCTCTTGATAAGATCGTGTACTGTCATGTGCTTCAACCGCACAGTCCTCTTCTTCCCGTTGAAGAGGTCATTTGATGCCACTGCCGCAGTTGCCTGGTTGTCGCAGTATATCGGTATTGCCGGTATTTGCGCCCCAACCACTGGAAGATCATACATGAGCTCCCGAAGCCATTCTGCTTCCTCGGCTGCGGTATCAAGTGCAAAGAACTCAGATTCCATGGATGACCACGAGAGCATAGTCTGCTTCTTCGACTTCCACAATATAGCAGCTCCACCCATTGTGGACCTCTCGCTCTCCACCTCTGAGCACCAGCTGGTATCGCTGAAGCCTTCCACTACCGGCGGATCTCCGCTGTAGTACAGTGCATATGTCTGAGTCTTCTTGAGATATCTCATAACCCGTTTCACAGCTTTCCAGTGTTCAGCACCTGGGTTACTCGTGAAACAACTCAGCATTCCCACGGCGAAAGCTATGTCAGGCCTTGTGGCAGTAGTAGCATACATCAAACTTCCGATTATACTTGCATACTCCAGCTGCCTGACGCTTTTCCCTGAATTAGACTTCAGCTTCAGATCACACATGTACGACGTATCGATCCCAGGAAGATCCCGATACCCATAACGAGTGATCATTTTCTCAATATAATGAGACTGTGACAACGCTAGTCCAGTGTCTGTCCGGATGATCATGATCCCTAAGATCACATCAGCTCCCCCAAGTCCTTCATACTGAACTTGCTCGAGATGAATTTCTTTGTCTCCGTGACACAGCTCATATCCGTACCTAGGATAAGCATGTCGTCCACGTACAGACAAACGATCACACCTCTTCCATCAGCGAACTTCGTGTAAACACACTTGTCTGTCTCGCTGACCATGTAGCCATTTGACCTTATAACTTTGTCAAATTTCTCATGCCACATCTTGGGAGCATGTTTAAGACCGTACAAAGATTTTACCAACTTGCAGACTTTGTCTTCAAGACCCTTGACGACAAATCCCTCTGGCTGTTGCATATAAATCTCTTCGGTCAGCTCGCCATTTAGGAAAACCGTTTTCATATCCATCTGATGTATCACCATCTTATGTATCGCTGCGAGAGCAATCAACATTCTCATGGTAGTCATCCGGGCCACTGGAGCATACGTGTCAAAGTAGTCGATTCCCTGCTTCTGAGAAAACTCCTTGGCTACTAGCCTAGCCTTGAACTTGTCAATAGTTCCGTCTGCTTTCATCTTCTTCTTGAAGATCCATTTGCATCCGATGGATTTTGCTCCTTCAGGAAGATCAACCAACACCCAAGTGTTATTGGAGGTGATGGATTCAATTTCATTGTCAATCGCCTCCCTCCAGAAAACCGTGTCTCTGGTCTTCATCGCCTCATCATAGGTAAGCGGATCTGCTTCCACATGATAGGTGACAAAGTCACTTCCGAAGTCCTCCGTCCTCCTCACTCGCTTCGTTGACGGCTCAGTGAGATCTGGTTCAACCGTTGTTTCAACAACAACATCTTCTTGGACCACATCTTCATTGAAGACCTGCGCACCCTCATTATTCTCCGGAACATCCGCAAGAACAATATTCTTGTGCCTTGCAAATTTGTCTTCAAAATATTCTGCGTCGCGAGATTCAATGATATGATTTGACTCAATATCAAGAAATCTTTGAGCATCACTCTTCTCGGCATACCCCAAGAAGATCGTCTTAGTAGTCCTTGTCCCAAGCTTCTGAATCTTCAGATCTGGAAGCTTGACATATGCCAGACACCCCCACACTCGAACGACATTCAAGTTAGGTCTGACTTTGAACCAGAGTTCATGAGGAGTAATGTCAGAAGTTGCATGAGGCACCCTATTTAGAATAAAAGTGGCCGTCAGTGCAGCTTCTCCCCAGTAGCACTTAGGAAGACCCGCAGTCAACAGCATTGAGTTAATCATTTCTGTTAACGTTTTGTTCTTCCTCTCTGCTACTCCGTTTGATTGAGGAGAGTACGGAGCCGTAATCTCATTGACAATTTCATGTTCTTTGCAGAACGATGCGAATTCATGAGACCTGTACTCCCCACCTCGATCACTTCTTATTCTTTTGAGTTGTTGTCCAGTCTGCCGCTCAGCTTCGGCTCTGAACTCCTTGAACTTCTCGAATGCTTCGTCTTTAGTCTTCAGCAAGTAGACGAACGCATACTTTGAGAAGTCATCGATGAAGGTTATGAAATACTTCATCCCGGCCTTTGTAGAGAACTGTTTGAAGTCACAGATATCGGAGTGTACCAACTCCAGAAGATCTGTACTTCGATTATCCCGAGGAAAGGGTTTCCTTGTGATCTTTGTTTGAGCACAAACTTCACATTTCTCTACCTTACCCCCACACTTGGAGATAAGTCCTAGACTAGACATTCTGTTTATTCGTTTACAATGAACATGTCCTAGCCTATTATGCCACAACTCAAGAGTATAAGCAGAAGGAGTGATTGCATTAATTACATTAATTACATTGGACTGATTCACAAGCTGAATCTTGAACATTCCTTCGGTATAAAACGATTTCCGAAAATATGTTCCTTTGATAGACATCACCATCTGGCCAGCATAGATGTCCATCCTGAGGCCTGCGTTGCAGAGTAGGCCTCCTGAGATCAGGTTCTTGACGATAGCAGGTACGTGCTTCACGCCTTGACGCGTCAGAGACTTCCCCGAAGTCAGCTTCAACACCACCGTCCCGATACCGAGCACTTCAGCTTGTTCCTGGTTCGCCATCATAACTACTTCAGAAGTAGGTGTGTAGGTGGTGAGCCACTCCTTACTGGAGCAGACATGGCAGGAGGCTCCAGTGTCTACCCACCAGTCAGAGTCAGTCCTTACTGCATCAACCTGCGCAATCATAGCAACAACGTCAGTGATCATAGATACCTTACTCGGCTCTCCTTGTTCTGATTGCTTGGTCTTTGCTTTGCATTCACTTTTGAAGTGGCCCTTCTTGCCACACTTGAAACAAGGCATCTGAGACTTTGCCTTCTTTCGCTTGAAGGAAGTCCCCTTCACGTTCAGATTGTTAAGGTCCTTCTTCTTGCTGTGGGAAGCCGCCTGCTTTCTCCTTGGTTCCTTGGTATGAACCAGATTGGCGTTAGCCAATTGCTTGGACAGTGCGTCCACCTTCAGTTGAGCCCGCATCTGGTCCTCAACATAGATTTCCTGCAAGAGATCTTCAAGGCTGATCTCAAGCTTCTTCCTATGCATGTTTGCATAGAACTTACTCCACCCAGCGGGGAGCTTTGAGACAATTCCTCCAACAACAAACTTGTCGGGGAGGGGCATCGCCTCGTCTTCCAACTTTTGTCGCAGTTTCAGAAATTCCTTTACATGCGGCAACATGAACTTCTCGTCCTCAAAGAGCCATTTGTGATACTTTTCAACCACAAATATCTTGCTCCTGTTTTTGGAGACTCCCATATATTTCTGGCAATTGTCTTCTTACTGTAGGATTCTGCTAGGAAATCCTCCATAGCATTCAGGATAAGCAGCCTGCAAATGCTATTCTCCCTTCTCCACTTGGCCTGCAGTTTAGTAGCCGCAGCAATTGCAGCAGCAGACCCAGTATCTGGAACAGTAGGTTCCTCTTCAAGAAGCACATGATCAACATCTCTGAGTTGAAAAGTGAGATAAACCTTCCTCTTCCAGACTTGATAATACTCTCCATCAAACTTTTCTAACTTACAAAAGTCAGTATTGAGGAGTGAAGCATTAACGTTTTCCATCGTAGCAATATAGCTTTGAGATTGTTATTGCCGGGGCACAATTTTTCGATAGAAAACTGAGAAGATGAAACAATTGTAAAAACAATGTTCCAACGCAACACTTCTAGGAAGGTTGCGCGAGTATAACGAAGATCTAAAAAAATCTCGTTAGTTGATATTACGAGAATCTAAAAAGATTTCGTAATCCACAGCAACATATGATATACGAGAATCTAAAAAGATTTCGTAATCACAGCAGCGACGAAGATGACAGGCGAAAGGTGGAAGATGGTCTGCTGGGGTGAATGATCACCGTTGCTCAAAGCTATATTCGCCCTAACGAATAGCTTCCAGGAACCAGCAAGTTCGTCGCAGAACTTTGGAACACTTCTGCTCTTCTGACTCCTCGGATCGTACACGGACTCCCGTGCAATAGCAAAGCTGGTGCGGCGCCTTTCCTCTCTATAAGGCTGCTGGAATTCGCAAGCAAATTCCGATCAGAACTGTGTTAAAAAACACTTCTGAATTCTCTGTTGTGTTAAAAAACACTTCGTAAACTTTCTGTGGTGGCTTCTATTTCTTGTATATCTATTACCTTGTGAGAGAGAGGATGCCTTATATAGGCCCTGCAGCAACTGCTCGGTTGCCACAAAGTTAGGGTCATGGTAAAAACCACCCCGGACATGTAACAACTGTACAGAACGTGCAAACGCACGTTCTGCTGCAAGTTGCGCCAACTGCGCGCACCCTGCGCATCTTGCACTCCGCGCGACAGAGTGCGCACTGAGCTGCGCGCACTGCACGCATTGCGCAAGCGGCGCATGCAGCGCAACCAGCGCTCCCGCGCAACCCGCGCGCCCGCGCAACCCGTGCGCCCGTGCACCCGCGCAACCAAGCGCAAACTGGACGCGCACCTGGACAACGCACCTGGACTTGCGCAACTGGCTTGCGCAACGTGGCAGCGCAAGTGGCTCGCGCAACGAGCGCTTTAGTGCGCCTAGCGACGATGCTGACGTGCTAAGTGCGCCAACAAAATGCCACATTACGCCTCATGAGCCCGAGTCCGAGTCCGAGTCGCTAAGCCCCGCCCCTACGGGGCTTAGCTCCCATGGAAATAAATTTCCATGGAGCAAAAAGCATGAATGCTTTCAATTGTTGATTTAGCCTTTTTTCCATTAGAAAAATAACCCCACATGGTACACCCATGTGCACCTCCACACCACATGTGCATCTCTAAACTAGCAAAGCTAATATACAGAGATACAAGTCCTTTGGTCTAGCCGATATGGGACTAAAATTCACTTTAAAAAAAGACCAAAACCCAACAGATTCCCCCTCGTGAATACACAGGTGGTCCTGCACTGGGGAATATTATAGTGATTCATGTCCTCGTTATTATGTTTCTTAAAAAAATCGTGACAGAGAATCTCGATATGATTAAGAAGAATGGAATTTTTTGGATTGAATGCACAAAATTAACGGGAATGGAGATGGGGATTCAAGAAATTAAAAATTAAAGAGGGGAAGAAAGTAAGACCTGATTCCGAGGGAGAGAGCTTGATGGAGGCGATTGCGGAGAGTGATGGCGTGATCGCTCAGCTCCGGCTTCTTTCCCTTTCCTCCTGATTTCGAAGACGAACCCATCCCGAATTTATTTATTTATTTTGGGAATGGTTGAGGAGAAGAAGAAGAAGAGAGAGAGAGAGAGAGGAGCGACTTCTCTCTCAATTATTGTTGTGGAGTTTCAGTCGGTGGAAATAAATCATTAGCGGTTAGGCCCAGCTTCCCGCATTGGATTTTGGCTCAGATTAATGGGCTTTAACTATTCGGAAATGCTTTCTTGCCCGCAGGCGGGCCAGTCCGCCCGCCTGCGTGGCACTCTCCCATTGCCCCCCTGTTAGTATGGGGTCCGCGCCATTGACTGACCAATGGGAGAGGGCCACGTGGAAGAGGGCCACGTGGCGGACGGGCTGGCCCGCCCGCGGGCCAAATAGCAGTCCCGTTAACTATTTCAAAGTGCTCTCAATTTAAGAGGGAGAATTTTAAAAAAATACAATTAATCAACGAGAAATGATTTTCACGCCATCTTTGTTTAGAATATAAACCCACAAATTTAACAGTGTTATTGCATGGACCTTGCTAGGGTGCTGATAGAGGTTCCAACCGCTTATAATTTTCCTAAAGTCGCCTCGATTAGTCTATGTGCTGGACGTTGCATTGAGCAACTAGTCGTAAGTGGATCCGACGTACACCTACAAATAGGGTGAGCGTTAGGTTTATTCGGATTCAACCGATTCGAATTAGTCAAAATCAAATAAATCGAAATTAAAAAAATTCAAAACCGAAATCGAACTGAATAATGAATTCGGTTTGTTCGGTTGAAATTAATGGATCGGACCCAAAGTTCGGATCATAGTTAAATTATATTAAAAAAATATAATTTTTATACATATATTTGTTGAATTTCAAAGTTACACACAAAGCTGAACTAGTTGCTAAATTATCAAAGTTATAATTCAAAACGCATACATAGAATTGTCTTTTTCAAACTATACACATTTTTAAATTGAGGAAATTTATATAATTGTATAATTCTTATTTGGTTTTCGGTTTTGGATTGAAACCGAAACTCAAAATCGAAACCGACGAAACTGAATTATTTTGAAACCGAACCGAATCTCTTATTCGGTTCGATTTTCGTTCCAAAACCGAATAATGCTCTCCCTACCTACAATAACATTTGTTGGAGGAAAAAAATAAGACAAATGATAAGAACAGTACAAATTTGTTAGGAGACATCATAGTTTGTTTGCAGTCCTATAATTGCCAGAATTAGTCTTATGCGTATCTTTTTTGGCAATTCGGAATATGAAGTGTAGTGCCCTTGAAAGTGTAGAGTAGTGCCCTTATTAATTTCTGTAGTGCTCTTATCATTTGCCAAAAATAACCTCTTACATTCTGGTCACTAATAAGTGATAATTAGTGTACAAAGGTTAAAGGTTAAAATGATAATGCCAGCGGTCAAATGCATATGTAAAAGCATTTTTGATGCAAACTTTTCCCTACCTGTGTTCTAAAATTCCAACTGTTGAGAAGGAAAGTACATCAAATGCATATGTAAAAGCATTTTCTGGAAATTGTTGAGAAACCCAAATTCGGGGTTGGTTTGTATGAAAAATCCACCCGCAGGATGGGTTTTATGAAATGCCCAGAATTATATATTTCCACGATAAATATTCTAAGATTCCCTTTAGATGTTCTGTATTTACAAAATTGTCATCTTTATAATACCATAACTACCCTTCGTACAAACTCAGATTTCGATTGCGATTTTCGTCTTCTTCTTCACGAGAGATCTGAATTTCATTTCTCTCATCTTCAGCAGAGATCGCAAAGATCGTTCGTAGTTCACTGTGCTTTTTTTCAGTCAAACTCCGATCTTCACTCATCATCATCATCATCATCGTGGAGCGATTTGAAGTTTTTCGGTCAATTGTGGAGAGAAGATCTTCTTCTTCTTTTCCATAAGAGTTAGCATCGTTTTAAAAGAAGAACGAAAACTCTTGAATTTTTGTTCCTGACAAATTTTTTCCAAAAAAAAAAAACAAAAAATTAGGTTTTAGGTTTCTGTCGACTGTTCTTCATCATTTTCCGTGATTTTAACACGGAGAATGGTCATTCTCCGTGCTAAAACCACGGAGAATGACCATTCTCCGTGTTAAAATCACGGAGAATGACCATTCTCCGTGTTAAAATCACGGAGAATGACTATTCTCCGTGCTAAAACCACGGAGAATGGCCATTCTCCGTCATTCTAACACGGAGAATGACCATTCTCCGTGGTTGGAGAATGGCCATTCTCCTTGTTAAATTGACGGATAATGGCATTCTCCGTCATTCTAACACGAAAAATGGCTATTCTTTGTCAATTTAACAAGGAGAATGGTCGTTCTCCATGGTTTTAGCATGATATTACCACGGAGAATGATCATTCACCTACATTTTATGTCCAGTTGAAACTTTGAAGGGTCATAACTTTTGACTGGGAGGTAGAAACGAGGTCCGGTTTGTCGCAAAAGTAGCGTATTTTCGAGGAGCCGGAGATCAACAATTTTTTCGTTAATCGGCCTTCCGAAATTTTAGAATTGCAAAAAAAATGATGTTTGGACCTCCGTTTTAACAGTTTTACCGTTTGTCCGTCTTTCAGAAATTTTTCGACAAATTTTTGAAGTAAGGTTTGAAGATTTTGGAGGAGGAAAACCTAGATTCGAAACTGAACGGCGTATGGAAGAAGAGGAAGTATCGAAATATTTTTTTTGAAGAGTAGGGTTCAAGGGTGTTTTCAATAAATTAGAAGGACAAAAAGGTCATTCAGAACCCCTTTTATATATTTTTCGCTAATTCTGGGCACAAGCGGTGGATTTTTCATAAAACTTATACAATTTTTGGGCTTTTCATAAATTTTCCCAAGCATTTTTTATGCAAACTTTTCCCTACCTGTGTTCTAAAATTCCAACTGTTGGGAAGGAAAGTACACGAAATAGCCCTAACTAGGAACCATCCAAATAATAGATTCAAAAAATACACACTTGTAACCAAGCAATCAATAAATCAAACATACATGCAAGTGTTAATTTATATTTACAAGCAAACCCATGAGATTCACCTTGTTAACATCATACTCTATCACACATTGCATGAACAAAAATATAGGAACAAGAAACACTGTAAGAATTGGACAAAAATGGCCTTTTGATTCATCATACTGTAGATGGACATTACAAAATGATACATGTCAGGTCTATTAAGTTGAGTATAATGATCATCTCTGTCATCTGCACCCTTTACTAGATCTTATCGACCCACATAAAAATAACAAATGGAGTGTGCTCCTACCTCCTTCCTATATCTCATAGTAAAATCTCTATCAGAATATTCTTCTATAAACATCCTCAAAGTTGCTCCCCACAGCCCTGATAAATGGTCAGATGCATGAAAGGAGGGTTAATCTGCTGTCTCTTCGGCCCCTCCTCTCTTCAAACAAATATAAATAAGATGATTCAAATAGAAGAAGCCAAGGGCGGCCCATAGCCGTTACGATGTGACTTCTGCCATCTCCATGCAACTCGAAGACTCTCCTGGAGATCAGTGTATTTTGCATGCCAGTTTAACTCCCTATTGATCTTGGAAGGGTCGCTGTAAACTTCAGCATAGTCTCCTGGACGGCGCTCCAAATATTCAACCTTAATCTTGACACCAGTGGCCTTCTTGCATGCTTCCACAAACTCCTTAACTGATCTACCTGTTAATAGAAAAAGGATATATTTAGGAATTATTCTCCAGCACCAGATTATGCAGGCTGCTCATCTTGAGCCAAGAAACTTCACATAAAGAACACTCTACATAAATTTCGCAAAGAGAATACTTCCTCCATGAGGTCAACAAGACATCGACTACCTTAACGATTAAAAGCTTCAGGCTAACAAAACTAGCTACTCGGAGAGATTAATTGGCAGATAAAATACCAAATAACTATACAGTTTTTAAATTTAAATCACGGTTGCCAAATATCATATATATATTTTGCTATGATACATGAAGTGGTCCAAGAATAGAAGGTCTACCTTCTACTTGTATATATGAGCATCCAGACAAGTTAAACCTCTGCCCGTATATCTTTGGAAGTGTAGATGATGATCAAGGATGTTTAAATCTATATTATATTACAATGTCCTGAGTTAAATAAAACATGCTTTTCATAATTATTTATTTTGCTACCACTCGATACACGTTAACAAAGTTTTCGTGGCTTTTATCTTAATTATTACTCAAACAGATGTAAGTCAGGGTTTGAGATAACGAGCAAAGATTGTGTGACTAACAATAAGATAATAAAATACAAATCTAATTAAAAGAAATTGTGTAACAAGCATATGAATTGTCCTGCTATTATTTCAGCCAAAAAAATAAATTATGACCAAATGAAGAATAGAATCATAAAAAAATTACAAAAATGATATTTGTAAAGAAGAAACATATATTAAACATTTTAGCACAACGTTGGCATGATAACGTTGAATAAATTTTTTGTCATGCTAAAAAATTATTAACTCAAGATGTCAAATGCTAACTACAATATGTGTGTGCATGCGCACACGTAATTACAACAATGGTTTTCCCTGATGAAAAGGGCTTGTTGCAAGTGAGAAAGCAAATGTTGTCTTAACAGGAATAATTGGAAAAGAAAGATTCACAAGGTCGAGACCAATACTATAGATGAAGCTTTGTGGTTATCATGGAAGGAACCAGAGTGGTAAGTGGTCATCCCTAGAATTTTTTAAACTCCACACAAACTATTAGGCAACAACCCAAAAATGGGTGCCCATGACAAATTGCCCTACACAAATTTAAACTGTTTTTTTTTATCAAATTTCCCACCTCGAACAAGCGATTCCTGGCTCAGTACCCAGCGGTTATAGTAATGATTATATGAATTATATCAATTGTTTGCACTAACTGAGGATTTTCCGTGCCGGTTTGTAATATGCATGCTAACAGTTTAGAAAATCCACAGATCAAATGATAACAATATAGAGAAATATTGAAGAAAAGAATAAGAGTGGGAGCACTATTTGACCTTTTCCGGTGCCGACATTAAAAATTCCAACTTTGTTTGGTTTTGCTTTATCAAGGGCTTTGACATGGGCATCAACCAGATCAGTGACATCAATGTAGTCTCGTACACAAGTTCCATCAACAGTCTGATAATCCGTTCCTTTAACCTACAAGGTAGACAAAAGAGTTTATATCTGCATAGTATATTCCTTTGTACAGTGTTAATATGTTCAATTAAAATCACTAAACATCGAAAGTAGTACTGCTATAGAAACTACCTTTAGCCCTGAAATGATTCCTCGTGCTGCATCGAAGCAAGCACCAGAAATGCGTCCATGTTCTCGGAGTTCAGGTCTTGGAGCTTCGCCTAACCTTCCTTCTGGGTCTGATCCAATGACGTTGAAGTATCTGATAATGGATGGGAATTTAATCTCAAATCCCCCTTTAATTCGATATTATAAGTAGAGAAACAGACCTTAAAATCATAACTGCCATGTCTGTGTTCTTAGAGTAATCCAAGATGATGTCTTCTGCCATTTTCTTGGCCTTCCCATATGGGTTGATAGGACGCTGCATTTGAGGAATATAGCATAAATCAGGTTACAGTCTTCAACTTTGTATTTGATAATTTCTTAAAACATCTAAATCTTCATATTCTAGTTCTTCGACTACGACTACCAATAAAGTTGGCATTTTGTCTATTTTTGCCTTGTTGCGAGGTCAGAAACAATACAAATATGCTTAAGCTGTTACTAATGGTTTTATGTAATGGCATAATTTCTAATTAATTTCATAATTTGGGACTACTAATAATTCACTAGTACAAGAAGTACATGCAATCACAAGATTTTTAGCAAAGGAAACTAATGCACGAAATAGTAGATTGACATGAAGAGGAGGTAATCTAAGCTAACCTGAGGTGTTTCTTCTGTTATAGGCATTTTCTCCGGTTCGCCATAAGTGGCACATGTACTCGAATATATTAGAGTTTTAACACCATGAGCTGCCATAGCCTCCAGAACGACCAAAGTATTTGCAGTGATATTGTGATAGTACCTGTTTGAGAGTTAAATAATTATTCAGATAATAAAGGGGAAGATTTCAAACAATTAAAATTAGTAATTAGTATTATAAATAGCAGAAGTTTGATTAATCAATACCAGCAATACAGAATTACTAGGACACTTAAAAAGTAACTTTGTATTATCAAATTAGAATGTTTCTGCTTTTCATATGGCCCCCCGTTACAGAATATTTTCGAGTTTTGATCATGTTTTTAGTATCAGGTGAAACTGATACTGAAACCTCCAAAACCAAACAAACCGCCGAAACAGATACTTGTGGGAGGGTTCCAAAACTGATGCTTAGAACCTTGGTTTAATCTCTCTAGATGAGCCCCTGTAGAATTTCTTTCAACTAGGTATACCTTCAATTTTGGGGGATGTTTCACTTTTAAGTGCCTGCTTGTCAGCTTCGTCCAAAACCATAGGTCACATGCAACAATTATGCCCCAATATGTAAAACTAAGTCCTTTTGCCTCCTAATTCCTTAATCTAAGTTCTTTAAGTAAAAAATTATAATGGTACACCTAGTCTAAATTAGAACAGAACAACAACAACACAACAACACAAGCCTTATACCAAATTTTTGGGGTCGGCTATTTGAATCCTCTTCCGTTCTGCTCTGTTAAGGGCCATATCTTGTGTATTGCTAACATAATCTGTATCCTTCTTTAACATTCAAAGTTCAAAGTTCAAACCATGTTCGACTTGGCCTACCTCTAGTGCGGCTCCATTACCTCTAGTCTAAATTAGAACCAATGTAATGTAAATCTAATCTAATTTGATAATCGTAGCCTACGTAGCCAACAGCCATGACCACATTGTATGATTACCCTATAACCCTAGCCCTTGAGATCTAGGGAGATGGCTAGGTTTAGGGTTTGGGATTCCAGTAGTCGCTGGCCTGGAGGTTAGATAATGCACATGCATAGAAAGTTTAATTCACTGCATTAAATAATAATGCAAGCTAATGGTACACTTTCAAAGAAGAGCTTAACTCATTTTCATTAAGGG
>JANAVB010041416.1:14027492-14117492 GCA_029216955.1 Iris pallida
TATATGTCTACACATATATACACATGCATATATTGGTATTCAACATTAGGTCTATATTCATGGCATTTCAAATGGTTATATAAACTTATATATATTACAAACAATATGCTAACATATATATAATATACATACATAGCTAAGTTAACTATATTCATAAATACTTATTTAAGAGGCTATGTGTGTATGTGAACATGGCAAAGGGGCAAGTGAGGGTTAAATGGGCATACATAGTGTATACATATCAAAGAGTGTCAAAGTGTAAGTGAAAATGTGTCAAGTGTGATAGTGTCAACATTGTGTAAGGGGGTACATGAGGTAATATAGGATTTGTGTTAACATAGAACATTACATCTCATTAACTTATATATTGCATACATTACATCTATTATTACATTACATTCATGCTTGCATTCATTCATCATTCATTTATTCTCTTGCACCACTATATGCACCATACATTACATACTATGGAACCTACATATTCATTACAAGCCATACTTATACATGCTTACATTAGATAGGATACTTACATCTCATTCATCATTTATTTAACCATTTACTCATGTGCATTCTTTATTTAATTACATAATGTATATACATTAACATGGGTTAAAATCAAATAGAACATTATATTACACACAAGGGTGCACAAAATGCATATGCCGAATAGTAACTCCTACTAATAATCAATACTGTACCATCTCAGCATGAATTAAAATTTAGGATTAAAGTATGTTATAGATCTATGTGTTAGCTTTCCGAAACTTCAAACGAATCGCGTTTTCATTTCCGAAAACTCCCGGAATCGCAAAAAACACCGAGAACGCGTTTATCTTTCGTACAGCTGACACTCAAATAATTTTCTAGAAAGTTACAGAAATAATTAGGCCTATTGATATTTATTTTTGGAAAGCTAACTTCAATACGCTTCTTTTAAAAAAAGGGAGATTAAACCGAGCTTTGAGCTAGAAGTTATGATATTTCTAAGTTAGGGCTGAAATTAAAAACATGGATAAAAATCATGACAGATTTAGGTAGTTTGAGACAAAAGAACACAAGTATATAACATAATATATCAAGAACTCACTCTCTACACTAATATATATATATATATATATATATATGAGACACTATAGAACACATCTCCAATACAAAAATAAGATTAAACATGTAATAATTCATTCATACATAACAACAACACATAGTGTGTCCAAATTTGAGATTTTCCCACATGGACACAACCACAACACAAAGGACACTCCTATGACCTCCAAATAGACACGAAATGGACACAAATGGAGATACAACCATAGGGGTCATTCCTATGGGTTCAAAATAGACCTATATGCATGAGGAAATGAAAAGGAGAAGGGATTTATACCTCCCGGTAGATCGAATCGAAGAAAAGCCTTCCCGAGCGACACCGACACGTAGAGATTCCAAAAGGACACGAACGAGCTCCGAATTCTCCCAAACTTGGGTAGCTTCCTCCTTGGCTAGAATGGAGAAGGAAAGAAGAAGATTTGGTGGTGAAATAGAAGAATTTGGTGGAGAAATTGCTAGGGATTGCTCTCTAGGAATTTGGGGAAGAACAAGAGAGAGTGTGTGGATGAGAATAATGAAATGAACTTGAGCCTATCCTCTCCCAAAGTGGCTGGCCATATGGGGCTATTTGTCCTATTATGGTAAGGTCCAAAATGCCCCCACTAACCTATTCTATGAGTATTAGGAAAGGGCTAATTGGTTGGGGCTAAATTAGTCATTCTAAAGTCTCTAATCACACTAACCTTATCCATAATAATTAGTCTAACCTCTAACTAAAATATTTCTATCATGTGGACTAAATTAATATCATGTGGGCCATGCCTAACTAGTGTGTGGGTCCCACTAGAGTCAAACTACCCCCGGTCCCCGTTTCAAGTCGGATTGAGTTGAAATTCGAACCCGACTCAAATAACCCCAAAACAATATCATAAATAATAAATAATATCAAAATAATTCAAAGAGGTCAAATGCAAAAATATCCTTAGGCCAAAAATGACATTAAAATATCATAATCATGGTTAGGCTCTAGGTCGAACAGTCTCTAGGGTTTCACTAGCAAAACGTCAAAACCACAAGTCATTGATTTAAATAATTTTAAAATAATTTAAAATCACCAAAAAATCATATCATGAATTAAATATCATTATTAAAATAATTATAAACACGAAATTTCAAAATTATTCTCATTTGGGAAACTGGGTGCTACAACTCTACCCACCTTAGAAAAATTTTGTCCTCGAAATTTAAGATCGATAGTACTCCTTCTAGAGCCTCTAACCTACCCAATATCTAAGGTAACACTTCCTAACACTGGAAAATAAACGAACATCTAAAAAGTGTCAATCTAGGAATACCTCCAATACTGCTGTACGGCGGTAATGGAACTTCAATAAAATATGGACTGGAACCTATATCCAAGGGACCGGACCTATTTTAAAGTGGTCTTAACTAAGGATGAAAAGGAACTGATCATAGGCTATAGGTATGCTCAAACTATTATCTCCTATTAACCATCTATTAATACATTCTATTACCATAGGAACGATGCATTACTAAGACATATAGGCCCCTATCTCTCATAACACATTTATACTCACCAAAAGACTAGTACATCCTATCAAGGCTGATACTATAATCTCTCCTAAATCTCCTAAGCTACATGTTTATAGACACACATCCCCACATCAAGGACTAACCCATATATATCTACAACTGATACTAATGGAGTGACGTCCCTATTTCCCAATAATCAAGGTCTAAATTTTTTTTTTATCTAAATCATGCAATTTGAAGGAATAGTATACAAGGTCAGGGCATACCGTAGCAGTTGGAAGTCTCACCTAGGTACACTAATCATTCTAGGTCAAAATAGTACTATGGTATCAACACACAAACAATCTAGGGTATCCTAATTGGGAAGGTAAGGGAACAACAATCATCAAGGTTGTAGGGCTGTCTACCATCCTATATGAAAATTGGTCATTAACAAGCAACTAAGAAATTATTAAAAGGTTACTATTCCATAAAATGACAAAATTAAAAATTTAGGCACAACAAATCACAAATAGATTTTTGTCTTGACACGATCTAAGTTGATCAATTTCGAGATAAAACGAGATTTGGGCAAGAAAGGAAATCAATGAAATCAAAGTATGAGCACGAGCATCCAATGATGGAGGTTCAGGTCATGATTAAATTTAATTCGACTGAGTACGAATACGAGGTTCTTAGGCGATGAAAAGATTTCAAGAAGAATTGTCAAGGCTGTCGCGAATGAGACTCTAGGGTCAAGTTTAACTATGTCTCCATTCTCGTAGATTGATACATGAAAAAAAAATAAACCGAAGTGCAATAGGTTGATCAGACCATCATGTACCGGTTCTGATTAGACAATATGTTAGTGGGTGACCACCCAATAAAATATGTTATGACCAAGCTCGAAAATTGATAAGCTTGCAAAACTAAGGCTAATTTAGCAGCACAAGATATAAGGGTGGTAATGATGAAAGGAATTACATAGTCCAAGTTTCTTGACCAACGGGTCAAGTAATCAGATAAGGTACAAGGTTAAGCATCTAAGGAAATAAGCAGAACACCATCACATGTCGGGTCGAAAAAATTGAGTCAAGGCTGGATTTCTAATTGAAATAAGAAGAAATTTAGTATAATGGTAGAGGTTATAGTTTAGCCAGTTGACCAGAAAATCATATCAAGAAAATAGAGTACAAGAAGACGGGTTTTAGTGGGACATGATATACCTACACGAAGGTGAGCTCGTCTAGGTCTTACAAAACTTATCTTTCATCATAAAATCAACTTCCGTATTTTCTTCGACATACACCCTTGAACATTATTCTCCTAAAAATATTTCACAACAACCTCTAAACTTCCATAACTTTGTGCTCTCTCTCCCTAGTCATTTCCTCGCAACATCTTGTTTAATATCCTTATTAAACACAATTAACTTCTCTTTTCCATTACTAACCTTCTATATAGCCTCAGAGTAAAAGTTTTTCCCAGAATCAATAACCAAGATTTTCTAAGTTCTCAAAACTAGGTTGACCTCTGATATCCTCATTAGTTTTGAATACACCTATAAACTATCTCATAACCCCAAAATTTCTCTAAATGTAATTGTTTCCAGATTGGCAGTATACATCTCTTTATTCTATTCGAGACCTTTACCACATTTCTATCTCAAGTTTCCATATGGAACACTCCACATTTGATTTCCTTTAGATCATCATAAAATAACCAGTTACGTCTTCTCTGAGCTACATAATTTACGTCACTTCCTTAACATTTCTCAGGCAAAATGATATGAAGATTCAAGAGTTGTCAAGGTATAGCTGACAGAATTATATACGAGACAGGGAATTGATATAATCAGGACAGGTATATAAGACAAGGAATGATGGTAGTAAAAATATTGGCAGGAAAAGAATAATAAGAATCTGTTCTGCTTATCTATTTAAAAGAGGGACCCATTTTTTTTGAAACAAGAATTATAATACCAAATCCAAAATAAGGCCTAGCAAAATCATTGGTTTATTGTATTAAGAAGAAATAAATTTTTGTAAGAAGTTACACAAGGTTTATAAAAATAGCTAAAGTTACATCCTAAGTTAACAATGAGAAACAAAACAAACAAAACAACAATAATTCCTTCTTTTTTTTTTGAATGACTGAAACAAAAGTAGCAAAAACATGTTCGAAAATATTTAAGGTACAATCTGATAATCATATGCGTCTATCCAAAATCATGGTACTCTAAATCCTCGTCATACTAGTGAGCAAGGCTACGATAATCACAGAGTCCTTGACTTATGCACATACCTCTAGAATCATGGTATTTAACATTTTCGCGATGCCGCTAGCTTGGCTGCGAAAACCTTAAATTTCCAAACCCGAGAAATATATCCAAAATCAGACTATATGTCCTCACCATGCTGGCTAATGTGACTATAGAAGACAAGATTTTCATAACTTAGATGACCTAGCCCATATAATTTCATCTTGCCAAAAATTAAATTAAATCAAAATGAATACCAAAAAAAATAAATTTATCTACGAACATCAAAATTCAGAAATGAACAAAATCCTTCAAATTATATAACTACAAACTCGGATGCTATAGCTAACATCAAGATTCAAATTTCAACAATCTTCATCAAAAATCAATACAAACTCAAATTCAATAATAATCCATCAAAATCAAATTCAATAGCAGAAAGTAAAGATAAATCAAATCAAGGAAAAAAGAAAAGAGTTTTCAAATCGGAGTTAAACAAGATTCTCAAGGGTCGTCCCAGGAATCACTCAAGGGATCATAATTGTGATTGAGTATCTTCAAAAATATATCCTAATCCTACTGCAGGCTGTAATGGTACTCTAGTTCGAATACCACTACACAAACTCGACCTGCATGGGCCACCACTAAAAACGTGTCACGACCCGCACCCTAGAGTTAGGGCACGAGAACGTAACAACGTCCAGCCTACACCGCAATGTCGGCGGTAGAACGCTGTCCTAGGTCACAACATTTAACAATATAATGCTAAGCAGTTTATACTCCCCGAATGGGGGTGACATAGCAGATACAGACTCAATCACATCTAAGGTAGAGCATGATAAGGATAGAAAACATAAAATCCAAAAGAGATACAGGAGATAGAAGTCTAAGTGTCTAAGATACATAAACCCAGAAATATATCTCAAAACTCAAATACAGATACAGTAATCCACAAAGTAAATACAACTCCAGACAAAATGAAATAACTACCTAAACAACCTCTACTGTGTCTCCTCTAGGCTAGCAGGCAATCCCAGGCCATCTGTAAAATTTATCAACAGGTCCAGTCAGGACAGGAGCGAGCACATTACATCTCAACAGTTCATAGCAGGTTAGAAAATATAATCATGCAGTAAAGTAAGATATAGATACTGAAGGAAATGCAGTATGTAAACAGAGAGAGAACTGTAATAGAAATATCTACTATAAGTAGAGAGCTACCAGTGACTAGTGATTTAGAGTACAAAGTCGACATGTGAACGGCTTGATTTGTACATGGCTATACTAAAGAGGCGTACATGGCTATTCTACTTTAGAATTGTTCACATGTCTATTTATACTTCCCCGTACCCCCAACTAATATACAAGGATCCAAACAAGTTATGTTACGTACATGCTTCTATGTAACAGCCCCCGAAGGGTGATAAGCCTCCGAAAGGTGATATGCCCCCAAAGGGTGATAAGCCCCCAAAGGGTGATAAGCCTCCGAAAGGTGATAAGCCCCAAAGGGTGAAGCCTCCGAAAGGTGATAAGCCTCCGAAAGGTGATACATAGTAGTCCCACAAATGGGATAAGGATTCAAAGAAGACTCTGTGATCATATGGGTATATGTCACAAGTGATCAAAGAACTAAAGAAGCATATGATACTCTATGTAAGTGAAACGCACAGAACATAGAGTACCCGATGCTCCCTGAAGGGATAACATCTCAAGAAGGGATCCGTATAGTACTAATCCGTGTGACCAATGTGACAGTATTAAGTAAAGTAATTTAATGCAGGAAATAATTCTAAACAGGATATGAAATAATCAGAGAATGTACTCGCCTGATATCTGAATGTCCAAGGTAAAATAATGTCCGAGAGAGGTGTCTGGCTCCTAATTAGAACAGCACAAGTCACAACATGTCCAGAAGGGTAATATAAAGCACTACAATGCATTCTACATGAATCTAGGTCAAACTAGGCCAAAGTCAACCCTTGGTCAACTCTGGTCAACTGTACTAGTCAAACTAGGTCAAACTAGGTCATGTCCTAACCCAGCAAGTCTTACTAGGCCTAACCAAGACTATCCTAGCAAGCACACATCAATACAAGGCTATACAAGCCAACATACACCCGACTCTATATAGCATGCAATTATTCAATACTCAAATAGGCAAGAATTCACATTGGATATACACTAGGTAATCTATTACTTTAAGCTATATATGTCTACATATATATACACATGCATATATTGGTATTCAACATTAGGTCTATATTCATGGCATTTCAAATGGTTATATAAACTTATATATTACAACACAATATGCTAACATATATAAATACATACATAGCTAAGTTAACTATATTCATAAATACTTATTTAAGAGGCTATGTGTGTGTATGTGAACATGGCAAAGGGGCAAGTGAGGGTTAAATGGGCATACATAGTGTATACATATCAAAGAGTGTCAAAGTGTAAGTGAACAATGTGTCAAGTGTGATAGTGTCAACATAGTGTAAGGGGTACATGAGGTAATATAGGATTTGTGTTAACATAGAACATTACATCTCATTAACTTATAATTGCATACATTACATCTATTATTACATTACATTCATGCTTGCATTCATTCATCATTCATTTATTCTCTTGCACCACTATATGCACCATACATTACATACTATGGAACCTACATATTCATTACAAGCCATACTTATACATGCTTACATTAGATAGGATACTTACACCTCATACATCATTTATTTAACCATTTACTCATGCTTGCATTCTTTATTTAATTACATAATGTATATACATTAACATGGGTTAAAATCAAATAGAACATTATATTACACACAAGGGTGCACAAAATGCATATGCCGAATAGTAACTCCTACTAATAATCAATACTGTACCATCTCAGCATGAATTAAAATTTAGGATTAAAGTATGTTATAGATCTATGTGTTAGCTTTCCGAAACTTCAAACGGATCGCGTTTTCGTTTCCGAAAACTCCCGGAATCGCGAAAACACCGAGAACGCGTTTGTCTTTAGTACAGCTGACACTCAAATAATTCTCTAGAAAGTTACAGAAATAATTAGGCCTATTAATTTTTTTTTTGAAAGCTAACTTCAATACCCCTCTTTTAAAAAAAAACGGGAGATTAAACCGAGCTTTGAGCTAGAAGTTATGACATTTCTAAGTTAGGGCTGAAATTAAAAACGTGGATAAAATCATAACGGATTTAGGTAGTTTGAGACAAAAGAACACAAGTATATAACATAATATATCAAGAACTCACTCTCTACACTAATATATATGAGACACTATAGAACACATCTCCAATACAAAAATATGAGATTAAACATGTAATAATTCATTCATACATAACAACAACACATAGTGTGTCCAAATTTGGGATTTTCCCACATGGACACAACCACAACACAAAGGACACTCCTATGACCTCCAAATAGACACGAAATGGACACAAATGGAGATACAACCATGGGGGTCATTCCTATGGGTTCAAAATAGACCTATATGCATGAGAAAATGAAAAGGAGAAGGGATTTATACCTCCCGGTAGATCGAATCGAAGAAAAGCCTTCCCGGAGCGACACCGACACGTAGAGATTCCAAAAGGACACGAACGAGCTCCGAATCCTCCAAAACTTGGGTAGCTTCCTCCTTGGCTAGAATGGAGAAGGAAAGAAGAAGATTTGGTGGTGAAATAGAAGAATTTGGTAGAGAAATTGCTAGGGATTGCTCTCTAGGAATTTGGGAAAGAACAGAGAGAGTGTGTGGATGAGAATAATGAAATGAACTTGAGCCTATCCTCTCCCAAAGTGGCTGGCCATATGGGGCTATTTGTCCTATTATGGTAAGGTCCAAAATGCTCCCACTAACCTATTCTATGAGTATTAGGAAAGGGCTAATTGGTTGGGGCTAAATTAGTCATTCTAAAATCTCTAATCACACTAACCTTATCCATAATAATTAGTCTAATCTCTAACTAAAATATTTCTATCATGTGGACTAAAATTAATATCATGTGAGTCATGCCTAACTAGTGTGTGGGTCCCACTAGAGTCAAACTACCCCCGGGTCCCCGTTTCAAGTCGGATTGAGTTGAAATTCGAACCCGACTCAAATAACCCCAAAACAATATCAAATAATAAAATAATATCAAAATAATTCAAAGAGGTCAAATGCAAAAATATCATTAGGCCAAAAATGACATTAAATATCATAATCACATGGTTAGGCTCTAGGTCAAACAGTCTCTAGGGTTTCACTAGCAAAACGTCAAAACCACAAGTCATTGATTTAAATAATTTTAAAATGATTTAAAATCACCAAAAATCATATCATAAATTAAATATCATTATTAAAATAATTATAAACACAAAATTTCAAAATTATTCTCATTTGGGAAACTGGGTGCTACAGGACTCTTCGTGCGGATCCTGTCCGTACTGGCTTTTTCATCATTGCCCGGCACGTACGCCTCGTGCACTCAACGCCAGCAACTCAACGCCTCGCTTAGCCCACGACGTCGAAGGTGCCCCCGACGTCTTCACGACACCTATGACAGCTGGTTCCGCCCAGCCACCCATTCTATGCGCACGACGCCCTTACGACGTCTTCCCGACGCCTATTGGGCGCCGCACGACGAGCCGCGTGGTCAGCCGTCGTTTATACCCGTGGTAGAATGGGGCCGGTCCTCGACCGCCCGTGCGACGCCCTAGCCGATGAGTTTTCATGCACGGGGCGCCCCATTCTGTCCCACGCCAGCTCAGTTCGTGGCCATTTTTCGTCAGTCCTCCGATGTTGTGGATGCCCTGCATCGCACAGGCCAGGCTCATCATCGCCCATAGTTATATATATTTATATATATATATATATATATATATATATATATATATATATATATATATATATATATATATTATGGGATGGTTGTGATGTTTTGTTGCCTAGATTGAGGACTTTTTTCTGAGAATGATCTCAGTTGGGTCAGTCCCCTTTGTACAGCAGCCCCTCTACACCAGTAACACACACTTCCTTCTTCCTCTTTATATATATATATATGTTCATATATATATAATATAATATATATAATATATATATATATATATACTTCTTCTCTCTTTCTATATATATAACAACCACTGACATGTCAATGGGTTGCATTTTAGGCCAACATGATGATACGGGAAGGATAGAAAGGGCAATTTCTTATCTGAGTCAGAAATTCACGGATTATGAAACTAGGTATTCCCCTCTTGAGAAGACGTGTCTGGCCTGAGTTTGGGCAACCAAAAGGTTTATACATTACATGCTTTCTTATCCAATCCAGTCAAACTACTGGCCAGGATGGATCCCTTGAAGTATCTATTTGAAAAACTAGCATTGACTGGAAGGACTTGACTGGAAGGACTGCGTTGTGGTAATTCCTTTTTTATGAATAGGATATATATATTATTATATATATATATATATATATATATATATATATATATATTATATATATATATATATATATATGTATATATACTTCTCTTTTAATATACCTTAGTATATACATTGTATATATGTAATGTATAATGTTATGTTTGTATGCTTGTGGCTTGTGTTCTTTTAGGCTTTGTTTAATATGCTAGTATAGTTAGGTATCCTATATAGGTTTGTCCTATATACTAGCTAGTTTAGTTTAGTTTTGTTGTGGTTCATAGAGACTTGTTAGGCTATATTGACCTTAAATATTGACTAGATAGGCCTAGTGGACTCATAGACTTGTTGTTGACTGAACCATAGACTAGTTGACTAGAGTTGACCTAGCTTGACTAGATTGTTGACCAGAGTTGACCAAGAGTTGACTTTGGCCTAGAATGACCTAGAATCATATAGAATGCATTGTAAACTTCATTATTACCATCTTGGTTACATTATGACTTGTGTTGTTCTAAATAGGACTCAGTTACTCCTGTATGGACATCTATTCTCTTAAGTCATTCAGGATCTCAGGCGAGTACATTCTCTGATCGTTTCATACTTGTTAGGATTTATATTCTTGCTCTAGACTACATTACTTGATGCTGACACATTGTTATCACGGATTGGTACTATATGGATCTTTTCTTGAGATGTTATCCCCCTTAACAGGTGCATCGAGTACTTTATGTCATGTGTTTCATGTACATCATGTGCTCTATGCATTCATGTTATTCATGTACTCTCATGTGCAATCATGTACGCTCATGTGCTCTCATGTACTTTCATGTTATCTCATGTACGCTATGTTCTCACATTTGCCTCGTGTATAACCAAAAACTCATGTACGTAACGTAACTTGACTGGATCCTTGTGTATTGATTGGGGGTAGGGGCGAGTATAAATGGTTATGTGATCTTTTTCCATCATGTGCAATCTTGTTACTTATTCATGTACAACTCAGTTAACTTAGGCATGTGCAATCCAAGCCGACTACATAACCATCTTGTGCTCTAAATCACTTAGTCACTTACAGTTCTTACTTACCATATAAATATCTCCAATTTACAATATCTCTCTTATCTTTCATATACATTTCTTGCAGCACTTCATGTATATTATTCTATTGCTTGTTTTATATTTTCTGCCATGATATGAACTATGTGACAGTTATGTATTCGCTCATGTCCTGACTGGACCTGTTAAAAATATTACAGATGACACCGAGGAGTTCTGTGCTACTTATTATGGAGCAGGCCTAGATGACACCTGTGAGTTGGACCCACTGGAGGATCCAGCTCTAGCTGAGGAGATCATCCCTATAGTCTAGACTAGATAGCTAGGCTTTATCTTATTTCTTTATGTCTTGTATTTGACTTTATGAGTTGTATTATTTCGGGTGTTGAGATGTTGTGCCATTTAGACACTTAGACCTATTTCCTTCTGTTGTATGTTCTCTTTTGAGATTTCATATCTATCTATTCGTACTATTTCTACCTTAGAATTGTGATTGAGTTGTACCTTCTGTATTGTCCTCCGATTGGAGAGTATATCTTGTATAGGTACATTATATTGTGTTAAATGTATGTGACCTAGGACAGCGTTCTACCGCCGACACTGTGGCGTAGGTTGGACGTACCCACTTTTCGTGCCCCTACACTGGGTGTGGGTCGTGACAAGAAGGTCATTCTTGGCCACCGAGTCGAGCACCGAGCTCAGAATGGTCGAGTCCGGCCTCGAAGACATAGATGGGGTTATGTTGGAAGCTTCCAGAATTCTCTAGAAAATGGTGGAATCCTCTGAAAGGCCCAAGATTTTTTTAGAAGATGGTAAAATCCTCTTGAAGACTCAGGATGTTTCTAGATAGGGGTGAGCAATAGATGGTTTAAAACCGTAAATCGAACCGAACCGAACTATATTTGTGATTCATTTCGATTTTTTTAAAGTGGTTAGGAGTTCGATTCAGGGAATATAATAAAATGGTTTTCGTTTCGGTTCATGGCTTTTGGGTTGGCCACCGAACTGAACCGAGAACCAAAATATTAGGGTTCAGCAGGTCAATGGTTGTATTTCGAAATTACCTATATACCCTTTATTATATATATATCTCTCTAAAAAATTTGGCTAACCCTAATTCTCTATCTATTTCATTTCTAACGCTCCTTCACTTTCCTCTCCCTATTCCCAGACACGGGGGACGGCAAGCGGCAAGTCCTCTTCCTCTCCCAACTCCTAAGCACAAAATCTAGGGTTTCTAATTTTTTTACAAGATCTAAACCTTTCTCCTTCCTCCTACTATTCTCCTTTCTTCTTGAATTCTTCCTCTTCTCAGGACCATCGTATCAGATCTAAAATTTGTTGTGGAACCCGTCGAACCCTTACATCGGAGAACATCCGTCGAGGTGAGAAAGGCCGGATCTAAACTTAGATGATCCAAACTTAGACCTAGAATTATATTTTTATTTTGTCTTTACTTTTCAATTTTGTTTCTATCAGGCTAACTCTCGACCTTATCTAACTCTGTCGGTCTTGATTATTCTACGACCTAGATCTTAGTTTCAATGTTATAAAGATCTGTAAGTTTTCTTGTAAATCTCATTCTCCTTCTATGAAGCTCGATTATTTAGAATTTTATGTTCTTGTAGATCTGCCAAAGTTCGTTAAGTTTGGGAAAAAGTTTACTTGCATTACATGTTTTGTATGCTTGGATCTAAGTAGTCAGTTAGATTATTGTTTCGATTATTTAGAAATTTTTATGTTATGCATTGGATCTAACTTCTAAATAGTCGGTTATCCATGATGTTACTTATGTATGCTTGGATTACATGTAACAAAAAGTCCTTTATTTTTGGTATGCTTGGATAGTTGGATTACCATGTTCTATTATGTATGCTTGTACTACCATGTTCTTGCAGTGCATTTCCTTACAGGTCAAAAAAATATATTTAGCAATGCAATGCTTGCTGCAAATAAAAGTATACATATATATATTGCTTCAAATAAACTGTTTCCTTGCAGGTCAAAAAAAAGAAATATTTAGCAATGCAATGCTTGCTGCAAATAAAAGTATAAAGAATATATAACTGCTTTGTATTGCATTGCTTGCTGCAAATAAATTGTTTATGTTCTATTGTTCTCTTTATGTTTTGCAACCTCATATTTATGTTCTATTTTTCTGTTTATGCTAGTTTCTGTAGGACAGTGTCACATTACAATTTTATTGCTTGTTGTCATAATACTCCAAATCCATAATCCATGTCCAAATATATTATATAGAAAGTATATTTATAATCAAAATAATATCTGAAACAAATAATCATGAGTGCGGAACTGTCCAGAATCAAAGGAGCTAAATTGATACAAGAATATCCACTGGATACTCAACAAATGTTAAAATATCCAATCTCAGAGTCCTGATGAAATCTTCCTTCCATAACAATCAAGCCAACGTTCGAAGAGAGCGATAACGATACTAAGTCAACACGAAGTCAATGCACGAAAGGGATAACAGGAAATCAACCAAGGCAAAACACCGGTAGAGAGTACATACCCAAATATATAACGATACCCAATGATACGACAAGACATCGTCTTATCTGATAAGGTGATCGCATGACCAACTATAGGATCATATCCATCAACAAGGATAGAGGTAGATAACAACGAAAGACATGACCAGCAAGATAGGTCCAGGTAGAGGAAGACCATTCACAAGTTCAAGGGAGCGAAGGGCAAGTGTAACAAGTTGGAATCCAAACAATAATGGACTAAGATCAATAATCATGTGATACCCAACAATATCTCAAATGAGACCTGCATGGCCACCACTAAAACCTTGTCACGCCCCAGTACCAAAATACGGGAATAGACGTAGTAAGCTATACCGTATAAGGTACAAAAACGTTATACGGCGATGACGGCTGTCATCTTGTTGGGTATCCTAGCATGCAATCAATCTATGGCCCAAATTCGATCTCATATCCACAGGAAATAACAATAAAATAACTACAAGAGAGAGAATCAAATAGAAAGCAGGAAATACTCATATGATAATCAAGAGTCTACGGTACAGGATAATAATGTAGACGAGTATACCTTTCCACAGTTCCTAGCATGGTCTGGAACTGAAGCACATACTCCAAATCAAGTCTGGAAGATCCACAGGGTCGGTCACAGGCAATCTGAGAACAATCCAGGGTTGGTCAGGCCAACTGCAGCAAGTACCAGAAAGGAAGGCTTAAACGGGCGAAGAAAAGCCAGCAGGATAAAATATGACAGAAATAACATATATAATAGTAAATGAGGGTAAGAATCATGCGGTACCAATGCACGATAACAATCCACAACTAATGTAGCTAAATAACCAACAATCATCACAATCCCCTTAATATTCAATAATACTTGCATGGCCAACTGGAATTCGGTATCAGCCAGCCTTGCAAGCAACAAGCCAAACTATTTAGGAGAATAAGCGGCCACTGAAATGCCTATGACTTTCTATGTGGAGGTTGGGTTACCCCAACAATGCAAAATATAGGAATCCTCAAATCATGCCGATCCAGCCTAGCTAGCGGGGCCAAATATAATAAGACTAGATAAGCACCGGTCCCTCGCAAGGCCACCATGCAAGCAAGACAAGCATGGTATATAGTACATAAAGTAGCCTAATACTGCCATCCTCTAATGTGGACGGTAACAACATCTGTGGCGGCCAGTCAAAATAAAGCGGACTAGTACTGCACGACCTCGAGATTTTGTTTCCTCCTAATGCTTCTACCAGTTTAAGTTACCTAGATTATCCATACATTTATCCGGAATCGCATGTCGTGATCACTTGATCATCCTCCTAGATATCGTACCTCAGTACGGGAATGCTAAGTAAGAATCAACTTCGGCACTTATAGTCCCAGTTGTGATTCATTCTTAGTGTTATACAACAAGAAAGCAAGCAATCCTGACCACGCTAAGACTATAGGCCAACTACCAAGGTATCCGTACAGGTAATCATATCATATAGCTAGAATATCAAGATTACATCGCAGTGCAATATAATAAAAGATAGCACCTCAAAGTGCCAGTAGACATGTAGCACCTCAAAGTGCCAGTAGAATCAAGGCCAGTACCACAAAGGGTAAGCTGGAATCATAGTACGGATACACATGGTCATGTCAGAACAAGGACAATCAATCAATCACATGAGGTCATCTGCCCACATCGTGGCATGGATATCAGATCAGGTACATGGTCGAGATCTCAACTAGAATAGCATCTCAAGTACACAGGGGAGCTGACAGCTCTAATCATCAAGTCGATCTATCCATCGGATCAATCTATTAGGAGTCTTCCATCTACTAGAATAAATATCATGCCAGGAAAGATGATCACCAAATACTAAGCTAGTCATCATAATCAATGTCAGTCCCCTGGCTCACAAGAATCCTCTGAATCAATGATCACAAGCTATCAGAAAACAAGCCTATCAACTACCAAGATATAGTAATCGTACCAGATTTTCGGCGCTAAAAATCATGTAATGATACCCTCTATATTCTCCTCGTTCGTGAAACACTTGCACAATCATCAAAATCCAGGAATCCACATAGTCATATCTGATCAAATAAAACATCATCTAAAATGAAATGATAACACCATCCAAGAATCCACATGATTCTACCAAATCAATATCCCGGTATCATACTTCATATAATACCCAATCCTCATATATCCAAAGGTAACAAATCCTGATACATAGGACAACTGTCAGCCCTATCTAGCTAGACTAGGATAACTCCTAGAATTAATGGTCAGGGGACAAGAAATATTAATTAATAACGTCGAAAAAATGGCAAGGATTGCATGAACCGCTCTAGAGCAGATCCATAACCCTTAAACCAAACAAGGAACAGAGTTGTAGACCGTCCCTCGAGTGGAACTGTGCTTCTCACGCTATCCGACGGACAAGACATGTCAAGTAGCTAGGCGACTAATCTAGTCATGAGTCTACCTAGCAGATACTGGAATCAGGTAAACTATACTATGATAAATGTGCATGCGTCTGGTTCAGCAAACCAAAGGAACGGTTCTGTCCAAATCTTTGAACCAAATTCCCGATCAAAAATTTTAAAAAAATTCAGCAGTCTTCTCTGTATTCTGGACGGGAGCTCCCAGCGAATTGGGGCTAAATCCACTCAGCGCAACCCGCCGCAGAATCGTAAACCGAGAACACTAAGTTCCGGGTTCCAGCAGCACTACAATGCGTACCGAAAACCAAACCAAAGCCAAGAACACTAAGTCTCGGCCTCCATCAGTACTACGATGCGTACTGGCGCCAAGCCAACACAAGCAACAAGAATCGCCATGCAGGGCACATCACGGACCCACAATCATATCCACGCCACAAGCACAGTCATAAAAACAGTTAGCCAAGCCGTTACCCCTGTGAGTCGTGCTCGTGTCCTCGAAGGTATGGATGATCCGTCTGAGGTATCCGATACGGTCATAACCCGGTATCGAACCAAGCTATCCTAGGTTATCATCATGGCGATTTTACTGCTAAGCTACACTAATCATGGTTATATATTTATATTTATAAAAAATTAAATGCAATTAAATCCAGGACGAGGGCAAGAGCCATCGATGAGCAAGGGATACTTGCCTAAAGGGCTTGGCTAGGTAAGCAAGTCTTCGACGATCAGGATTCAAGCTAGCACGTCCATCGAGGTCCTCAGAACACTAATAAACAATCATTGGCATAAAATATTAAAATAATAACAAGAAGCATAAGGATAACAAAAGGCTATATCGTGTAGGTCCCATAAGTAGTGCAGGGATCTGGCACAGAAACCGAGGCGCACGGATCGATACGGACACGCAAATTGAGACACACACGTGCATCGAGATGCACACGAGAATCGAGATGACACGAATATCGGAATAAATGGGAAACATAACGTGTACGTAAATCGAGACTTGCACGTAGACCGATACGGGCACGTAAACCAAGACATATACGTAAATCGAGATGATGTAAGATACAATATGACACACAGAGGAGCTAGCGGGGCTGGCCGACCGCTGGCGCTGCCAGGTCGGGGCGGCCCGCGATGGAGGGCGGCTGCGACGGCGGCGCTGCGGCAGCGGACGAAGGGAAAAGAAAGAGGAAGAGGCGGAGGAGGATGAAGACGATGATGGCGGCCGTGGAAGTGGTGCTGGTGGTGGCAGTCGCGGTGGAGGCCAGGGGTGGCGACGATGATATTGGCTGGGGGCGTGGCCACGACGGGGCTGGCCGGGCCGGATGTGGGGGCTAGCGGGAGCTCGAGGGAGAGGAGAACGAGAGAGAGAGGGATCGAGTGAGAGAGAGAGAGAGGGGAGAGATGAGAGAAGGGGGAGGGGTTCTCCAGCAGGAGAAGGAGAGCGGGAGGAGAGAGAGAAGTGAGGGAGCGGGGTGGGCTGGCGGCTGAGAGTGGGGAGAGGGAAAGGGAGAGTGAGAGTTAGGGTTTGGGTTTAGGTTATTTTGGGGGAAAGGATTTATAAGAAATAATAATAATAATAATAATAATAATAATAATAATAATAATAATATATAATAATATTGCTAAATAAGAATAGCCCTAAAATAAAATAACCTTCTCCAACAATATTAATAAAAATGCTAAAAGTAATTTAATACCAACAACAATAACTAAGAGTCGGGCCTCAACAATCATGACCAAGTCAAGATCTAGAATTTAAATAAAATTTAAATATTTACGAAATTTTAAAATCACTCTAAATGCAAAAATAGTCATATACCTATTTTTCAAATAGTGAGGTGACAAGTTAAGGGTTAGGTAGCTTAGATACTCGCTTAATTTGGTGATGTTTAATAGGTAGCACCAAACCAATCAGTGACAACAACTCCATATTTATGCAATGTGCGTATTTCTTCATTTTTATTGAAATTTGTTATCTATAGTTAATATATTGAAAGCCACAAATTTGTTGCTTTAGATGTCGCAAGAAGGTGATCCTCCTCAACCACAAATTTGTGGATGCAGAAGGTTATCCAAAAGCTAGTTGCTAGCATTGTGGAAAAGAATCATTGTCATAGTAAAGTAAATGGAACAAGCAATGTAAAAAATTATTGGAATATATGTCTGGTGAATCCAAGAAATCATGATTCTACTCAATCAATACTCAACTTGCAATCAAATGCAAAGGGCACGGATAAAACACTCACTAGTTGAAAATTTAATCAAGATGAAGTGAGAAAGGTCTTGACACGAATGGTGATTGTTGACGAGCTACCGTTTCAATTTGTTGAGTGTGAAGGCTTTAAAATTTTATGGGTGTTGCTTGTCCAATCTTTCATATTCCAACAAGATGGACCGTAGCACGGGATGGTTATGATATTTACTTTATTGAAAAGAGTAAATTTAAAACATACTTGAAAGAATCCAAACAAATGGTTTGTCTTACGACGGATACGTGGACATCGTTATAGAAGATCAATTATATGTGCCTTATGGCACATTTCATCAATGAAGATTGGGAATTGAAGAAAAGAAAAAAAAAAGTCCAATTTCCAGTCATAAAGGTGAGGACATCGAAAAAGCGGTAGAAAAATGTTTGCTTGAATAGAGTATTGACAGGGTATTCACTATCATGGTTGATAATGCAAGTTCTAATGATGTTACTATTTCTTATTTGAGCAAGAAGATACAAAATTAGGAAAATAGCATTCTACATTGCAAATATTTGCATATGCGATGTATTGCACATATCATCAATCTCGTTGTGGTTGATGGCTTGAGATTGATGTCTTCTTCGATTTCTCGTATTAGGAATGCGATAAGATATGTTAGACATTCTCCAAGTAGATTTCAAATTTTTAAGGAGTGTGTGAAGCCGAAAAGATACAAAGTAAAAAGTTGTTGTGTCTTGATGTGAGCACTCGTTGGAACTCTACATTTATGATGTTGGACACTGCACAGGTTTGAAAGTTCTTTTGAGAGATTTACTTCTCTAGATCCATGGTTCAAAATAGAGCTAACGGAGAATGGTGGGTATCCTAGTGAGGAGGATTGGGCTAATACAAGAAGGTTATGTACTTTTGTAGAACATTTCGATGAACTTACCATGCAAATATTGGGATCCTTATATGTCACTTGCAATAATTTCTTTGATGAACATCCATTGATATTTTTGCGCACTTCCAAGGAGAGCGATGACTTGGATTTGTCTCTCATGGCCGATAAAATGAGAGAAAAGTATAAAAAGTATTGGGGGGACATTGATAAAATGAATATGGTAATATTATTGCACCAATTCTTGATTCTCGACACAAGTTGGAATATGCTCTTGATCATCTCTATGCTCCGGAGAAGAGTGATTTCGTGAAAAAGAAAGTTAAAAGTGTTGCATACCCTATGTTCAATGAGTACAAAAATATTTATTCTCAAAGTGGTGGTACTACTAGTGAAAGAGTTGAACCTTCTAGTGAAAATTAACCGGTGCAATTGAAAAAGATTATGAAAGCCCAATTCAAAAAACATAAGATGGAACTGGGTGGTGGTGATACGAAATCGGAACTTGATAGTTATGTACAAGAGAGTATCGTAGATGATGATGATGAGAGTGATGATTTTAATATTTTGGGATGGTGGAAGCTTAATTCGCTTCGTTTTTCCATCCTTTCAAAATGGCTCGGGATGTGTTGGTCGTTCCCATATCTATCGTGGCTCCCGAGTTCGCTTTTAGTACGGCTGATCGCGTTCTTGATGCATATAGGAGCTCGTTGACTCCAAAAATTGTTCAAGATCTTATTTGTTGTCAAGATTGGTTTTGGGGACCTTCAGATCGACCAATTGTATCTATTATTGAAGAGAATTTTGAAGACGTATATAAAGTTGAAATGGGTAAGTTGTTAATTTTATTGTCGTTTTAGATTTATTTTTTAATTGTACGTGTCTTAACTTGTTCATTCTTTCTTTTAGATTTGGGTAAATTGACAGTAGAATCAACCTCAACAAGTGAGGTTTGAGTATCAACTCTTTGCACTTTCAAATTATATTTTGGTGAATGGGTATTATTGAAGTTCTAAGACTTTAACAAGTGAGGTTTGGGTATCAACTCTGGTTTAAGGAGTGTATGGTGCTGTTCTGAGAAGTTTATGGTATTGTTTTAAGACTGGACTTGTAATATATTTAGTTACTGCTACATTAGACTGTCTGTGTGCTGTTTTCAGAGTTACTGTTGTATGTTTTAGAACTGGTTTGGTGTTGTTTTCAATTACTGCTATATGTTTGAGAATTGTTTGGAATCTTTGGATGTTGTTTTCAGTTACTGGCTTACTTCTACATGCATTAGACTACATGTAATATGTTTGAGAACTGCTTGCAAATTTTTTGCAGTTGTATGAGTGTATTGTGCTGTTTTCAGTTACTAGCTTACTGCTGTTTGGGAATAGGGAGTCTGCTGTTTGGGTCCTTTGGGAAACTATTTTCAGTTATCGTATGGTTTTATTTTCTGTGCAGCCATTGGCTAGGTATATAATTTAGCCAATGGTGAGCATAAATTCATAAAAATTTAATACGTTAAAAGGTTACTAAAATTTCCATGAGAATTGGCAATGCTGATTTGGCTTGAGATATGGTAACATGTATACTACATTGCATATTTAATGATGCATAAAAGCCATTCCGAGCCTTTCTTATTCCTCTTGTTTAGTGATTGTATATGCAGATATAACGTAGTGAAGAAAGGGATTGGTAGCCGGTAACTGTATGTGTTGTCGCAAGGTATAACACTGGCACCCTTCCCGTGCTTAAGTTCTTATGTGACACTCGGCGACACGAAAAAATTGTGCTCTTTATTTGAAAATGTATTGCTACATAACATGTTTTTTCTGCAGGCTGAGGCAACTTCACACGCTCTAAGGAAAGAATCCAACAACACTACACACTTTTAAGGAAGAAGTTGGATGCCAATCATGTACTGCTGCAATTTGCAAATGTATAAACTGTTATTTTAATTTTAAGTCTGAGCCATGAGGGAGATCCACACAATATGTTAATTTAATCCGTGTTGTTGCTGTTATTTTTTAGTCTACAAAAGTTGCGTGTGTTGTATATTTAATGTGTTGCTTGTTGCTGCAAAATTTGTAATTTTGTACAATTTTTTTTTTTTTGAATTTTGCAAATTTATGTGTTGCTGCTGTTATTTCATATTTGCTCTCTGCAGACCCATCACTGTAGAGTCCAATATTATTATGTGTTGCTGCTATTATTCTACAAATTGCTCATGCAAATTTATTATGTGTTGCTGCTGTATTCTGTAAATTTGCAAGTACTCTGCAAAATTCAAATTTTATGAAATCCCAATTTTTGGGAGCTTTGGGCCGGCCCATCACTGTAAAGCCCATCAACTGAAATAACCGATTAAATTGAACTTTTATTTTCGGTTCGGTTCGGTCCGGGTTCTATTTCAAATGGTTCAGTTCGGATGAGAATTTGTCGGTTCGGTTGCTGGCCGGTTCAGGAAAAAATCGGTCTAGTTCAACCGAATCGACCGTTTGCACACCCCTATTTCTAGATGACTCTTGATCTTTCTAGATATACTAGAAGCTTCCATATAAATATCCAGACTATAGTAATCTCCGAAATATGCCGATTCCTGAAGCTTCATGTAAGCCATTTGAGGCCCTATAAATAAGTTGGAGGCTCATTCCAAATGTTGTAATCGCTCTCTAATAAAATAAAATTTTAATCTTCCAACCTCTCTCTTTTGCTTCACATCGCTCATTTATGCCTTAGCGATCTAGCTAAACATTTGGGAGAAGGCTGGCACGAATCTTCAAGTAGGAAGCGTCGCACAGGTCGAAGTGTAGCGTAAAATATTAAGTCACACCTGACATTCCTTTTAAGCATCAACATGAACATGATGGTTGACACCTTGATGATTCCTACCGTCAATGATGATACGTCTAACTTCTCCGGATATTTTCTATGTAACACTTAACAGAAATCATAACGTTCGTTCTTAATAGCCTCGATCAAGCATGAACACCAACCCTTAATTATCAGCTCGTATCTATTTGTCTACTTTGCACGCGTCCATACTAAGTAAATTCTTGATTTGTTTTTACTTTCGTCTCACTTACTAATGTCTTACTAATATGATTTTATACTTACCCTAAAATAAGATGTTTATACTTAAATTCTACTTTTCTCATAAACAAAACATTTGACTGTAGAAGTCTATTTTTTTCATTTACATTGCCACAACGTTCAAAAAATTCAAATATAAATAGATACAACCACAAAACTATCCAATAATGGCCCAAATGCCTGGGAAGTGGATAAGACTAATCACATGCCACGTGATCCTATAATATTCGTATTTTTAAGTTTTTGATCGTTGGAACAAAAAATAATAACAGTTTTTTTTGGTCAAATAAACATTGTTCATGAATAAATAAAAAATATATATCTTATTTTAGGGATAAGTATAAATATATTACGAAGTGGGACGACAAAATTTTCTAAAATTTTCATCTATCAACCCATTCTCTTTGATCATATGAGCTAAAATTTATGTCCATCAATATTGACATCACCCAGTCTTGTCATATCACGCAGACTTGCTGTCTTGGAAGTATTGCCCCATCTTTCTCAATAATTTCCTCATCAGTATCTTCGCATAGTCTGACATCACTTGTCACCATACAAATTGACTGACCCAACTTGACCGCCACGGAGCCTTTTCAACACATTCAAGTCTAACAACTCGAGTATTGATTGTATATAAAGAGACTGTTAAATCATATAATATAAAAGACTTGGCGGTGCATTTCAATCACACTGTTCTTAAAGACAGCAATGCTTTCAGGCCACAAAGGACAGACATCAATATGTTTTCAGGTCACTTGCAATCTGTAGACCAAGTTATACTAAAACGGAACAACAAAGTCCATATGTTATGTTCTTCACAAATCCAACCTCAACATAATATTTCCCTTTTTAACTTGGATACATTGCAGATCTATCTTAACTTACCTGTAAACTGACAATTGTCCGTGCGCCGGAGAAATTTTGTGCAATCTACGACCTATTTGTATTACACTTCAAACACCAACCCTAATTCCATTATACAACTCAACACAATATGTACAGCATTCACCTGACATGCTCAAGTTTAAGTTCCAACAAGCACATATCGAGGAGTTAGCTAGACGCCCTTTTACGGTTGCATTGAACGAAGGACGAACATTAGAAGTGCACAAGCTGGAGTATATTAATCAAATTTGATCTACAGAGCAAGAACCTGGGCTAAAAATGCTCTCTTTGAATAATAATACTGAACTGACCATGTTCCGCTGCTGAATGCATTCAGTTTCAGCTGTGGTTCTTCTGAGAATACCTAACATACTCGGCCCTCAGCATCTCAATCACCTCTGCACTAAGGTTTTCAAGATCACCAGCATCACGTATCTTGGGATACAGATGCGCGATGCTACTGACAGCAACTTCAACTATTTTCCATTGACAAAGACTGATAGCATAGTGGATGATCTGTACTGATGTTTTATGGTCTCCATTTAGACATGAGACGATTACATTCAAGCTCTCCTCTGCCACTTCTTCTAAAATCCAGAATTCGGCTAGTGAAGAAAGCTCCACATATGCCTGCAGTTCTTGTAATTGCTGCTTTACGTCCATGTTGTTCCATATGCAGTCTGTCTTGATTCCTGGTAACTCCCCTGAATAGAAATAAGTGACCAGTTTAACTAGTGCTTTCCAACCGATTGGAACCTTGATCATCTGTGACAAACTGCAAAAGAACAAAAGGTCTCTCTCAACATGGGAACATTACACACCACACGCCATGGTTGGCAACTCCAACAGTGTAAGAAATAATAACTAAATATGAAAGATATCATATCCTAAGAAAGGAGACTAAACTATCTCCATGCATTCACTCCATAGACAACTGAAAGCAGGAAGAAATAATAAGAAAACATTTGAAACAAATGTTGGGCCCATTTTACATCAAGTCTTCTATTCCTCGTTATAGAAGTCGGAAATCGATCAAATTTCACAAACCCAAAATTTACATATATATGATCTCTATACGAGGAAAACATAATGAACAAAAAGATAACGTTCAAGGTTTTAGATGATTATTAAGATCCGAAACATTAGCTTACAGATACGGGTATAGACATGATACGACATTTTTCAAATTTTAGGATACAGGTACAATACAAATACGACAAATGGATGACGAAAGAGATCCCTAGATGACTAGGACGACTAATGCCTAGGCCTAAGCACAACACACACACACACACCCCAATGACAACTTTATCCCAAATAATGGGGTCGCCTCTTTGAATCATTTCTTCCATTCAGCTCTTTTAAGGGTCATGTCCTCTGTAACAAACAAAAAGCAATCCACCATTGTTCATTTTTCATTGTAACAGAGTGGATAACGATGCAAAGTGTCGCTACAGACGCACCAATGTCAACAAGGATTCATTTGATGTATTCTATAAAAATTTATTTCATAGAGATCCATCAATGTTTTACACTTGGCTACCTAACATAACCCTCCTTTATCCGGACTTGGGACTGGCAGTAAAAATATAGACATTAAGCATAGCACAAGCAGAGTTTTAAAAATGGAATCCAAAACAACCGTACAACAAAATATTCTTTGCTAAACATTAAGAACTAAAAAAATCAAACAATTAAAGGATCGACTTCAACGAACTAAACAACTACTAAAAAACTTGAAAAAAAAAAGTTTGCAACTAAGAAAATGAATTAATTACTACAGACCTAGATCTCACTTATCTTCAAAGAGTAAGAAAGTTAACAAAAGAAAGAAACAATATTTCACATAAGCTCATTTAATTAAGGGCTTAAGCAGAATATGACACATAAGGTTGAAATTTTGGCTTGATAAACCAACCTGCCTTCTTAGGCAGGTTTTTTTTTTTTATAAATATGTGAGGTATAAATGGGTCGGACCCAATTAATAAGCGGGGCAGGCAAGGGCTCAAGGTGATAGCTTGTTTTACCCCTGACTTGCTTATTAAGCAGGTCCGATTCAGGTTACTCCACCATGCCTTCTTCCTTTTGCTCTTCTTTTTCTTCATCCCCATCCTTCTCTTTCCCTCTTCTTCACCTCCCCTTTGAAATCCACACCCTTCGGCTCCTCCTGTAAAACCATCCGTCAGCCTCTCCTCCACCCACCACTTATCCATTTCACCTCCCTTCTACCTCACGCCACCCCACAAGTGCCTGAACCCAAACTATTGTTGTTGACACCACCATACTCATCCGAACCCTAAACTGTGGACGTTGGCACAACCAGAGGTGCTGAACCTAGATCTGCCCATGATGGCTTCACCTCTCATCCCTTAGGCTATCCCTTTTGCTGCCAAACACCAGACAGGGCCAGTCGCTGCTCTGTTGTGATACTCCATCGTCACCACTCCATGAGGGTCAACAATGGGATTCTCTAGTCGACCAACATTGACTCAAGATGGAGAATGCTTTGCTTCACGGTTATCTTGGAGAAGTCTATATGGATAATGGACCAACCACCTGACTTTGTTGAGGGTGCAGATGGGAGTCTGTGAGTTGCAGAGTACAATTTATGGATTGAAACAATAATATGGTTTGGTAGATTCAGTGTTTGGCTTGAAGTAGTGCCAGAATGACTATTTTGTATTCTTAGGATATCATCTCATGAGAGTATTGTTTTAGTGGTATATGCGGGTAATATATGTTATCATAGGAGATGATATGCAGGGTATTTCCGATCTTAGAGTTGTTAGTGCCGGGGCACAATTTTTCGATGGAAAACTGAGAAAATGAAACAATTGTAAAAACAATGTTTCAAATCAACACTTCAAGGAAGGTGATTCTGAATTACGAGAATCTAAAAAGATTTCGTAATCAACAGCAATTAGATCGTAGTACTTCTAAAAAGATACAATCAGAATTACTGGCAGCAACGAAGAAGGTGACTAGCGAAAGATGGAAGAACTCCAGCTGGGGTGAATAATCACCGTTGCTCAAAGCTTCATTCGCCCTACACGAACACTTCTTCCAGGAACCAGCAAGTTCGTCGGAGAACTTGGAACACTCTGCTCTTCTGACTCCTCGGATGGACACGAACTCCCGTACAAGAGCAACGCTGGTGCGGCGCCTTTCCTCTCTCTCGAAGGCTGCTGGAATTCGCAAGCAAATTCGATCAGAACTGTTAAAGAACACTTCTGAACTCTCTGTTTACTTGTGCTAAAAAAACTTCGTAAACTTTCTGTGGTGGCTTCTCTTTCTTTTCTGTCACCAGCCTTGAGAGAGAGAGGATGCCTTATTAGGCCCTGCAGCAACTGTTCGGTTGCCACAAAGTTAGGGACGTGGTAAAAACCACCCCGAACATGTAGCAACCGCCCAGAACGTGCAAACGCACGTTCTGCTGCAAGTTGCGCCAACTGCGCACACCCCGCTCTCCTTGCACTCTGCGCGACAGAGCGTGCACTGAACTGCGCACACTGCGCGCACTGCACCCACTGCGCACACAGCGCACGCAGCACAACCAGCGCGCCGCGCAACCCGAGCAACCCGCGCAACTCAGCGCAACCCAGCGCAACCCGAGCAACCCAACCCCGCAACCTGAGCGCAACCTGGCGCGCAACTGGGCAACGCAACTGGGCTTGCGCAGCTGGACATGCGCACCTGGGCAGCGCAACTGGACTTGCGCAACTGGGCATGCGCACCTGGGCAGCGCAACTGGGCTTGCGCAACGTGGCAGCGCAAGTGGCTCGCGCAACGAGCGCAACTAAAGCGCACTATGCTGACGTGCTAAGTGCAAAGTGCGCCAACAAAACGCCACATTACGCCTCATGAGCACATGAGTCCGAGTCCGAGTCGCTAAGCCCCTACGGGACTTAGCTCCCATGGAAATAAATTTCCAAGAGCAAAAAACATGAATGCTTTAATTGTTGATTTTAGCCTTTTTCCATTAGAAAAATAACCCCACATGGCAAACCCATATGCACCTCCACACCACATGTGCATCTTCAATAATAGCAAAGCTAATATATAAGATACAATCTCTTTGTTTTTTCCGATGTGGGACTAAAGCTTTCTAAAGGAAAAACCAAAACTCCAACAATCCCCCACATATCTCTATATATATGGGTATAAGTGTTCCCCACAGTAACTGTCCATCATGCATTAGAAGAGACGTCACTGACGACTTGAATCTTCCCGCATGGATCAAAAATCAGACTATAATAAGAATGGACTAAGCCTTGAATTCTGCATCATAGCTGAAATTCTTTCCACTCACATAATGTAGTTACATGTGCTTCTGGCTACACATTAAAGGTCCTGTGCCAGCCTGCTTTCAGTGTATAATTTTGGGCGTCTACAAGTTTACCCTCAAGAGACGGCCTGATATCTCTTTGTCCATACACTATAGGTGAGTTCATTATAAAGAGACATGGCATGAAGCGCCTTGCGCTTCCCTTGCGGTGCTACGCCGCTATGACATGGCATAAAGCCGAGGCCTTACCCCGTACCGGGAACCTCATTGTAGTGTCATACTACTGTAGCATGAGGCAACCGCCTCTTTGTAGTGCCAAACTACCCACATGAAGCCTTAGGCTCCCTTGCGGTGTTACGCCGCAACGACATGGCTTGCAAGGCCGAGGCTTTATCCCTAACCGGGTACCTCATCGTGGTGTCGTGCCACTATAACATGAGGAACTCCTCTTTGTAGTGCTGACTACACCCCTCTTTATTTTTAACATACAGCATTAGGCTAACTGCCTATTTGCGGTGCTACGCCGCTATGACTTGGCCTGCAAAGCCGAGACTTTATCCTATTACTGGACAACACCCCACATATAGGAACCTCATTGTGGAGTTACCCCACTGTAGCATGGAGTTTCACTCCTTGTAGTGCTGCTCTACCGTGCCTCCTGTAAAGCACACCAGGCATTCACTCTGCCTGAGAACTCATTAAGGCAATTAAGCCAACCTTCCCACAGGAACCGTTTTTCCGCAGAAAACAACAGTAGACAACAGTGGTTATAGGTCCGTAACCTCTCCATGCCCAATAGAACATGTACCCACCGTTCCTGATATTCTTTCGATTAGTGGTCCTCCTTGAACCAAAAGCTAGATGCCTAGTAGATAAATCTTTGAACTAATAGCATAAAAATTTATGGTAGGAATACAAAAATACAATATCAGAATGCCTTCAAGCCATTTTACAAGCTGTGTCATCGACCAGCTGGCGCTTGAGGCCCTTGGTGAACGGATCCGCCAGGTTCTCCTAACTCCGAACATCAATCACTGCAATAACACCTCTTGATAAGATCGTGTACTGTCTTGTGCTTCAACCGCATAGTCCTCTTCTTCCCGTTGAAGAGGTCATTTGATGCCACCGTCGCAGTCGCCTGGTTGTCGCAGTATATCGGTATCGCCGGTATTTGTGCCCCAACCATTGGAAGATCATACATGAGCTCCCGAAGCCATTCTGCTTCCTCGGCTGCGGTATCAAGTGCAAAGAACTCAGATTCATGGATGACCGCGAGAGCATAGTCTGCTTCTTCGATTTCCACGATATAGCAGCTCCACCCATTGTAAAAATGATCCACCTGTGGACCTCTCACTCTCCACCTCTGAGCACCAGCTGGCATCACTGAAGCCTTCCACTACCGGCGGATCTCCGCTGTAGTACAGTGCATATGTCTGAGTCTTCTTGAGATATCTCATAACCCGTTTCACAGCTTTCCAGTGTTCAGCACCTGGGTTGCTCGTGAAACGACTCAGCATTCCCACGGCGAAAGCTATGTCAGGCCTTGTGGCATTAGTAGCATACATCAAACTTTCGATTACGCTTGCATACTCCCGCTGCCTGACGCTTTCTCTGAATTAGGCTTCAGCTTCAGATCATACCTGTACGGCGTATCGATCCCTGGAAGATCCCGATACCCATAACGATTGATCATTTTCTCAATATAATGAGACTGTGACAGCGCTAGTCCAGTGTCTGTCCGGATGATCTTGATCCCTAAGATCACATCAACTTCCCCCAAGTCCTTCATACTGAACTTGCTTGAGATGAATTTCTTTGTCTCCGTGACACAGCTAATATCCGTACCTAGGATAAGCATGTCGTCCACGTACAGACAAACGATCACACCTCTTCCATCAACGAACTTCGTGTAAACACACTTGTCCGTATCGCTGACCATGTAGCTATTTGATCTTATAACTTTGTCAAATTTCTCATGCCACATCTTGGAAGCCTGTTTAAGACCGTACAATTTCACCAACTTGCAGACTTTGTCTTCAAGACCCCTGATGACAAATCCCTATGCTGTTGCATGTAAATCTTTTCGGTCAGCTCGCCATTTAGGAAAGCCGTATTCACATCCATCTGATGTATCACCATTTTATGTATTGCTGCGAGAGCAATCAACATTCTGATGGTGGTCTTCCGGGCTACTGGAGCATACGTGTCAAAATAGTCAATCCCTGCTTCTGAGAAAACCCCTTGGCTACCAACCTAGCCTTGAACTTGTCCATAGTTCCGTATGCTTTCATCTTCTTCTTGAAGATCCATTTGCATCCGATGGGTTTCGCTCCTTCAGGAAGATCAACCAACACCCAAGTGTTATTTGAGGTATGGAATCAATTTCATTGTCAATCGCCTCCTTCCAGAAAACCGCGTCTCTGGTCTTCATCGCCTCATCATAGGTAAGCGGATCAGCTTCCACATGATAGGTGACAAAGTCACTTCCGAAGTCCTTCGGCCTCCTCACTCGCTTCGTTGACGGCTCAGCGAGATCTGGTTCAACCGTTGTTTCAACATCTTCTTGGACCACATCTTCATTGAAGACTTGCGCACCCTCATTGTTTCCGGAACATCCGCAAGAACAATATTCTTGTGCCTTGCAAATTTGTCTTCAAAATATTCTGCGTCGCGAGATTCAATGATATGATTTACTCAATATCAAGAAATCTCGAGCATCACTCTTCTCGGCATACCCCAAGAAGATCCTTAGTAGTCCTTGTCCCAAGCTTCTGAATCTTCAGATCTGGAAGCTTGACATATGCCAGACACCCCCACACTCGAATGACATTCAAGTTAGGTCTGACCTTGAACCAGAGTTCATGAGGAGTAACGTCTGAAGTTGCATGAGGCACTCTATTTAGAATAAAAGTGGCCGTCAATGCAGCTTCTCCCCAGTAGCACTTAGGAAGACCAGCAGCAACAACATTGAGTTAATCATTTCTGTTAACGTTCTGTTCTTCCTCTCTGCTACTCCGTTTGATTGAGGAGAGTACGGAGCCGTAGTCTCATTGACAATTCCATGTTCTTTGCAGAACGATGCGAATTCATGAGACTTGTACTCCCCACCTCGATCACTTCTTATCCTTTTGAGTTGTTGTCCAGTCTGCCTCTCAGCTTCGGCTCTGAACCATTTGAACTTCTCGAATGCTTCGTCTTTAGCCTTCAGCAAGTAGACGAACGCATACTTTGAGAAGTCATCGATGAAAGTTATGAAATACTTCATCCCGGCCTTTGTAGAGAACTATTTGAAGTCACAGATATCGGAGTGTACCAACTCTAGAAGATCTGTACTTCGATTAACCCGAGGAAAGGGTTTCCTTGTGATCTTTGTTTGAGCACAAACTTCACATTTCTCTACCTTACCCCCACACTTGGAGATAAGTCCTAGACTAGACATTCTGTTTATTCGTTTACAATGAACATGTCCTATCCTATTATGCCACAACTCAAGAGTATAAGCAGAGGAGTGATTTCATTAATCATTAATTACATTGGACTGATTTACAAGCTGAATTTTGAACATTTCTTCGGTATAAAAAGCTTTTCCGAAATATGTTCTCTTGATAGACATCACCATCTGGCCAGCATTGATGTCCATCCTGAGGCCTGCTTTGCAGAGTAGACCTCCTGAGATCAGGTTCTTGGCGATAGCAGGTACGTGCTTCACGCCTTGAAGCGTCAGAGACTTCCCCGAAGTCAGCTTCAACACCACCGTCCCGATCCCGAGCACTTCAGCTTGTGCCTGGTTCGCCATCATAACCACTTCAGAAGTAGGTGTATAGGTGGTGAACCACTCCTTACTGGAGCAGACATGGCAGGAGGCTCCAGTGTCTACCCACCAGTCAGAGTCAGTCCTTACCGCATCAACCTGCGCAATCATAGCAACAATGTCAGTGATCATAGATACCTTACTAGGCTCTCCTTGCTCTGATTGCTTGGTTTTTGCTTTGCACTCATTCTTAAAGTGGCCCTTCTTGCCACACTTGAAGCAAGGCATTTGAGACTTTGGCTTCTTTTTCTTGATAGAAGTTCCTTGACTTTTAGATTGTCAGGGTCCTTCTTCTTGCTGTGGGAAGCCGCCTGCTTTCCCCTTGGTTCCTTGGTATGAACCATATTGGCGTTAGCCAATTGCTTGGACAGTGCGTCCACCTTCAGTTGAGCCCGCATCTGGTCCTCAACATAGATTTCCTGCAGGAGATCTTCAAGGGTGATCTCCAGCTTCTTCCTATGCATGTTTGCATAGAACTTGCTCCACCCAGCGGGGAGTTTTGAGACAATCCCTCCAACAACAAACTTGTCGGAGAGGGGCATTGCCTCGTCTTCCAACTTCTGTCGCAGTTTCAGGAACTCCTTCACCTGCGGCAGCATAGACTTTTCGTCCTCAAAGAACCACTTGTGATATTTTTCAACCACAAATATTTTACTGCGGTTCTTGTCTTCTTCGTAGAGTTTTTCTAGAGACTCCCATATGTCTCTAGCGATATTCTTTTTAGAATAGGATTCTACAAGGGAATCTTCCATAGCATTCATGATAAGCAGCCTGCAAATACTATTTTTCCTTCTTCATTTTGCTTGCAGTTTAGTAGCCGCGGTTATTGCGGCAGCAGACCCAACATCTGGAACAGTAGGTTCTTCCTCCAGAAGCGCGTGATCTACGTCTTTGAGTTGAAGGGTGAGATATACCTTCCTCTTCCAGACTTGGTAATGTTCTCCATCAAACTTTTCTAACTTACAAAAGTCAGAATTGAAGAGTGAAACATTAACGTTTTCCATCGTAGCAATAAAGCTTTAGATTGTTAGTGCCGGGGCACAATTTTTCGATGGAAAACTGAGAAAATGAAACAATTGTAAAACAATGTTTCAAATCAACACTTCAAGAAGGTGATTCTGAATTACGAGAATCTAAAAAGATTTCGTAATCAACAGCAATCAGATCGTAGTACTTCTAAAAAGAAGATACAATCAGAATTACTGGCAGCAACGAAGAAGGTGACTGGCGAAAGATGGAAGAACTCCAGCTGGGGTGAATAATCACCGTTACTCAAAGCTTTATTCGCCCTACACGAACAGCTTCCAGGAACCAGCAAGTTCGTCGGAGAACTTGGAACACTCCTGCTCTTCTGACTCCTCGGATGGACACGAACTCCCGTGCAAGAGCAACGCTGGTGCAACGCCTTTCCTCTCTCTCGAAGGCTGCTGGAATTCGCAAGCAAATTCCGATCAGAACTGTGTTAAAGAACACTTCTGAACTCTCTGTTTACTTGTGCTAAAAAACACTTCGTAACTTTCTGTGGTGGCTTCTCTTTCTTTTCTGTCACCAGCCTTGAGAGAGAGAGAGGATGCCTTATATAGGCCCTGCAGCAACTGTTCGGTTGCACAAAGTTAGGGACGTGGTAAAAACTACCCCGAACATGTAGCAACCGCCCAGAACGTGCAAACGCACGTTCTGCTGCAAGTTGTGCCAACTGCGCACACCCCGCGCTCCTTGCACTCTGCGCGACAGAGCGTGCACTGAACTACGCACACTGCGCGCCCTGCACGCACTGCGCACGCAGCGCAACCAGCGCGCTCGCGCAACCGAGCAACCCGCACAACTCAGCGCAACCCAGCGCAACCGAGCAACCCGCGCAACTCAGCACAACCCAGCGCAACCTGAGCGCAACCTGGGCGCGCACCTGGGCAGCGCAACTGGGCATGCGCACCTTGGCAGCGCAACTGGCATGCGCACCTGGGCAGCGCAACTGGGCTTGCGCAACGTGGCAGCGCAAGTGCTCGCGCAACGAGCGCAACTAAAGCGGACTATGTGCCTAGCGACGATGCTGACGTGCTAAGTGCAAAGTGCGCCAACAAAACGCCACATTACGCCTCATGAGCCCTGAGCCCGATCCGAGTCCGAGTCCGAGTCGCTAAGTCCCTACGGGGCTTAGCTCCCATGGAAATAAATTTCCAAGAGCAAAAAGCATGAATGCTTTAATTATTTTATTTTAGCCTTTTTCCATTAGAAAAATAATCCCACATGGCAAACCCATGTGCACCTCCCACTACATGTGCATCTCCAATATAGCAAAGCTAATATATAGAGATACAATCTCTTTGTTTTTTCCGATGTGGGACTAAAGCTTTCTAAAGGAAAAACCAAAACTCCAACAAGAGTTTCTTGCAGAACTTCGGTAAGTACGTTACTTCTTCGTTATCGAGGTAGCTCAGTCTCTGGATGGTATTAGCTCACACAAGAAACATGTTACAGAGCTAAACCTTTTGAGGCTCCTATGATATTAAATATTAAGGTAGGCTAGTAGATAAACTTGCTTGTCGTACTATTATCAGCCTAGTAGGTAAACTCAATTGCCTGACTTAAAAGTTACAGGTCGTGGATATGGCTACAATCTATTGAAATGTACACATGCATCAACAAGGAATCGTTAGTGCAATATAAGCAAAGGTTACCTGTCATGCATTCCCGACTGGAATAAAGCACGTAGATAATCACAGCTAACCGATAATATGATTCTGTGAGCATGTAGATGTGGCATTGATAACTGACACATACTGCAATTCCAAGTCATCTCTTCAAATGCCTCGGGTTCCAGAATGATGTCTCTGTGATGCAGAGTAGATATATATTTGTGAAAAGGAATGTACTGTAGCCAGAAATTCATCAACCAAACTACTTGCTGGATATAAAATTATAAAGAGAACTCATTGACCGCATTGAACACAACAAAAAGACATGAATAGCTAGAAGTTAAATGATATTTTGGAAGATATTAAACAATGTGCATTAAAAAGGACAGTTATTCACGTAGAACACAAACTTACACAAATGGATTTCCCCTGTGTTCAAGTGCGCCAGTGAATTTGCAACATGGGTTGGCCATTCCCCATGTTGGTAGCTTTCTATTAAGCATACGTGATAGTGGCGTCAAAGCGCAGAACTTCACAAGAGCTTTCAATGGCTTCGCCAAGTCCTCTTCTAGAAGGAAGAACCCTGTATAAGTATATTCCAAAATCTTTATAAGTGCACCATAATCCACACGATCGGATATGCGAACCTCATGTTTCAATTTTATCTGGGTCTGCTCAGTCTCATTCTTATTCATTGGGCAATCATCGCACTTTCTACCCTTTAAAGAAGTTTCTTCAGGAGGAAGCAAATATGGGCACCTAGCCGCGAGAATGGCACCATGAACTTTCAAAGCTTGACCATTTGACAGCACAAATTGCAAGTCAACAAACTCATTATCTTGAAGGGCTCTCTCCATCCTCTTTCCCAGCTTGCTTGGGACTCCATAAAACCCGAAGAAGCTCAAGTGTAGGCAGCATACCATCGGGGCCCTGGACTGCAGTTGTTACTCAATATATGAAAAAGCCTGTCGATTAAATTATGAGCTTCAGAGTCTCCTTGCCTCATAAAGACTTCTTCTCTTGAAGTTATCTTGTAGTGGTTGCCCGAGAAATTTGAAAATGATATTAACTGTGAAAGAGACTGAAGACTGTAAAATAGGAGAATATCTTCACCTTCCCAGTCCCGAACATGATCCCAGCAGCATGTTTTCCTTCCGAAGTATGATATAGATGGAAAACAATACTAGACCTACTAACATGTATATCACTAGTTAAGCATCTTTCTATAATTGCAGACACTGTTTGTATACCTTTCTTTTGAACAATAAGTTTCCAATACTGAGGTAAAGCAGAATAGCATGACAAACCTATGAGGCTTATGCAGTTTGTAGACTGTCAGAAACTAGAGAGACATCTCCAGTAGCAATTAAATTTAGGGAAGTTAGTAGAATCTCTAAATAGCCATCGCCATCAGGCCCCGCCATTTCTGACAGATAGTCTCTTGCCCGTGAAGAAATATACTTGGAGGGTGACAAAACCATGAACAGAACTGCCCTGGACACAGGCTCAACCTCGGAGGCGAAGGGGGGCAAGGAACTCCGACTTCTAAGCATCAAGTCCTTAGCCGCTGCACTATTGAAAATATTTGCATCAGTTTTAGTTTTCTAAGCTAAACTATTTGATGGTGATCACCACAAAAGAAGGAAACAGAAAAGAGAAGGAACAAATATGTACCATGCACAGGAAATAAGAACATCAAGGCAACAAAATTTCCCCTTAGTTTGAGGGGCAAAATCTTCTTCACATTGTATTGCAAGCCAGCCTAGAATGTCCCATATGTAAGGTCTTGTATCAGAAGCATTCTCAAACAATTTGGCTATTAGCTCATCAGATGAAACTGTTGCTTGACTTTGGTAATTTGTACTGACATTGCCAAGAAGAGTATCGAGGAGGATTCTATCAATCTCAAGATTCCAGAAACTAGAATGATGACTCCCAGACCACCTAGTAATCTCTGCAGTACGATATGCCTGCATAACTAAAGGCATCTGATCACTGGGAATATTGTTGGAGCATAATGACCTCCATCCACCCATAGCAGAGAGAATTCCTTCAACAATATGCTCACAATACAAAAGGTAAGCGCAGCACATCCTTCGTCAGATCTCTGTAAAGAGGGGGAAAGGGATGATGGTTTTTGATATGTAACAAGAAAAAAGATACTCCAATGTTATTCATACCATCAACTGTTGGCATAGTTTTAGAGCCTCAATTCGAACACTGTAAGGTTGTGAGGTTCCCATGCTTTGCATAATCTGAGAAAGAAGTTCTTTACTTTCTAAAAGCATCATTGCCCCGTTCCCACAGAGAGCTAACATACAAAATGACACATTTTAATTTCCTAGAGATGGAACACTAAGGAGGGATAATAGACTTGAATCTTATCATTGACTGAATAAAGAGAACTACCATAGAAGTGATACCTAGAGCAGTACATAATTGTAGCACAGCAACAGTAATGGAAAGGTCATGACTTGAGTAGTTATCTCGCAGGTTATCCATCAATTTAGCATCACTCCCAACATAATACCTAGAGGGAGGCCATCTCCACATTATAGTCCTAAGAAGAGATGCCATCTCAATAAAATACTCAATAGGCTTCATTCCATATATGAAACCTTGTAAAGCACATACAACATTACCAACTAAACTGGTTTCCTCCACAGATTTCCACACTTCCTTACTACCCTTGTAACTCATCCCCCCTAGCTTTTTTAGTATGCAATTCAATGCAATCGCACATTCAATTTGAACAGGTAATTGACATGATGGCAGCAACTGTGATAGGGACATAACAAGTTCCAAAATCATATTGGATTATGGAACTCCCTAAGCTGTTAACTAACTTCTTCGTCAAGTCTGCTGCCTGGGAGACTATCCTCGGATTTTCTGATTGAAGAATTCCTGCCAAAGCCACCAGCATATCTGAAACTGATTCCTGGAGAGATCCAAGAAGAAAACCAAGAATTCAATGTATGGAACTCAAGTCATATCCAATTAATATTCGCATGCCTTATAAGAGACCAAATTGATTTTTTTTTTAAAACATATTTCACTCCATTGTTAAGTACAGGCGGGTAACAAGTTATATAGCGTTACTATGATGATTCTTTAAGAAAATAAAATTTGCACATTTTGTGTACTAAGCAACTCCCTACCTGTTATGAAGGCAGCTGTATTAACTGTTCATGTTCAATAATTGACGTTAGCAAATGGATACATGACTTATTAACAACCTAAGAGGGAAAGGAAATTGAATAAAGGAAAAAAAGAAGGCAATATCATGATTCAGCAGGAAAATTAAAAATAAAAAATCAGGGGGAGCAAAAATAAACCGACTTAAAATTTAAGGGTAGCATTATGTAAAATTTATATAAAAAAAGGAATTTTTCAAGGGGTACTGGAAATAAATTAACTTGAAACTTAAGGGACATTATATAGAAATTATTAAAATAACACAAAATTGTAATGTAGAAGCCCGTTGAATTTGTAGAGAGAAAAGAGAGAGTAGATAATAGGAAATTGAAGACTATATATGGTAAACCAAAACTAGGGGGAGCGGCCACCCCGTCGTCCTAAGGTGGGTCCCGCCCCCGGCTGGCAGCATCTGTGTGGCTGTTATCAACAACTAAACATGACATGTCAAATCAGTTTCATATTACAATGGATGCCCCATTGACCTAAAGTATTATGGTCCTCATGGGAATTCAAATCGTTATTTGTAAATCACATTTCAAATTCTAGTTTCAACTTCTGTCGAGGATAAATATTTTTACATGTGACATTTTTTTTGTAGAACTAGCAAAATTTTCTCCAAGCCAACTAGATACTTAAAGTTAGAGCATCATTAGTAAGGCCCATCCCATTTTCTAGATTCTAGATTTAGAATGTAAGAGCTCATTTTGTAGGAATAGTAAGTCTCATCCCTAGTCCCAATTTCTACAATTTCGGTCCCATCCCACACATAGGTGCTAAGGGTTGGGCCTCCCATTTTCTAGATTCTAGATTGTAGGAACTCGTTTTGTAGAATAGTAAGTCCCAATTTGGAGCCCAACTTTCTAGATTCTAGACTTTATATAAAAAAATTTCCTACATCAATTTTTGACCACACAATCTTTGGGACCGGAGCTCACTTTATCATTTCCTACTATACTCATACAAATCCAACTCATTCTACATTTACCTTGTTTTTGAAATTTTGGGCCCCAAATTGCATTTGAGAGTCCCAACTACTAATGATGCTCTTAGTTACAGGTTCAATATTGCTTGTAAGTGTTGATACTTGAGAATAGATCTCGACTCAATGGGATAAGTTTCATTAATGGTTGTGATGACATATTTATAGTAGAGCCAAACCAATGTGGGAAACGAGTACAAAGAGTAAATAGGGACAAAGAGTAAATAGGGAAATACAAGAATATGACGCTAACTACTCTAACAGAACGGTTACTTGACCAATTACAATGCTACTGTACGTTCTGACAAATTACTTTTTTAAGATGACATCAAAGTTTCTATAATCCGAAATATCACTGTCACTCAATGCTCACTATGACATATACGTTCATATATTTCTGCGGTTACCGGCAATCATAATCAAATATGGGAATTATTTTTACATGTTGAAGCATGAATGAAAATTTTGCAAGTTTCAATAAACTCTAGTATCAATTGCTTGTGAGTTGCGTGAGATACAAGCTAAGGCAACTTTCCACTACTATGAGATTTAGTACTATGGAACATTAATTAAATGGAAGGGAAGGGAGGATACCTTATTAACTGAAAAAGGAAAACATGCAATCAGGTCCATCCATGGCTCCTAAATTTATCCAAATATACATGGAAAGTTATTTTGTTGTACCTGGACTTGGGAATGTGACTATGTATACATTGCCCTGCGGCATCCTACGCATGTCAACTTCTAATAGAAGCTATAAGAATACTGTATATAGTACAGTACATTTCTTCGAAAACAAAAACAAAATATCTGGTTATTTATATTCATACAACTTCCAATGGGCAATTTCTGGTGATTTAGTAATCAATAATCAGAACATAACAGTTCCCATTGTCATATTTACTAAAAATCCACTAGGTGATCCTTACCAATGAAAACAGATATGAGGACGAATCTACCTTGATAAGAGGATGCTGCAATGGAGCAGAAGATATACAATTGATGAAAGCAGCTACTGTTCGAAGAGCATGCGATTGTATTTCAGCATCCACACAATACCATCTTTTTCTTTTATCGCTGGAGAGTCTACAACATAAAAAGGGCTTAGCTATCCACACACACAAGGGATTTAAAAGTTGGTTCACAAGCCATTTCAATTGTATTGCTAGAGAGCATCTAAGGTATTATTATTCAAACTAGAAATTGTTTAAGATTCTTTCTGAATATCTAAACATAATAATGGAGTTATCACATAACATGTATGACATGTTGCACGGACACGAATATGACATGATACACGCAAGGCATAATGGACATGGCACCTTGGTGTGTCCTAGTGTTTTTGGAGTGTCTCATGTACGATACATGTCAAACACGGAAAATAGTTCATTCCAACTTAGTAAGCTACCTATTTATTTACTGTAACTTTGAAAGAAATTATACTAATCAGACTCCTGTCTCCAAGTTCATGCAAGACCAGGCATGATAAAATATTAACATCCAAAATGATCAAGGAAGACGTCTAAAGGAAAGAGGAGGGGGTGGGGTGGAGTGGGGTGGGGTGGACTTATCTTCTGTTAGGCCATTTTCAAGACTGGCCATGATAAAATCAAACCTTCAAAATGATCAAGGAAGAAGTCTCGAGAAAAAACTTATATCCTCTTGTGTCCTCTCCAAGACAATGTGTGGCAATGTAAGAAACCTCAAAATGATGAAGAGTCTCAAGAAAAATATGTATTTCCTTATTCCTCCTCAGGCTAGTTTGGTTCTCATTTGAATGAGAAACACTCCATATCAATGGCAAAAGCCAAATGGTGCTCACACAAGCATTTGGCGTTTCCATTTTCGATCATTTTTTGTATCGTGAAAACAGATGCCAATGGAAATAGTAACACTTCATTTCGAACATGAACCAAACTAGCCCATATACTATTCTTTAGTTTGTTTTTGGCATTGTAAGTGCTTAATGAAGGTTTCTGCTAACTAATACTAAACAAGAAAAGTAGGTCCAACACATAATTAATACAAAATAATAACCTCGTGATAGAATATCACTGCAGCACAAATCAGTATCAGTAGACTATTACTTTAGCAGGCTACTATTCTATTATTAACTTCCATTTTGGAAGTAGTAATAGCAGCAGCAACGTACTACTTATAGTTACTAAAGGTGCAAGGAGTTATAAAAGGTGCATCGCAGTGCAAATGATGTTCGGGACTAAGCACAATGCACGAAGTGAAAGCACAAGTCTCATCAAGACAATAGTAACTATATTCAAATTAGGTAAAAGTTATTGATTATTTATTGTCCTCCTTTTAACATAATAATATAATCAATTCATCTTTATGCTTTATTCACGTGAACTATATGCAATAGCATAATATTTTTTCTCAAACCAAAATTTGGCAAAGGAGAATGGTAAGATTCGAAGAAGAGGTAGAGAAGAGGAGAAGAAGAAAGAGGAAAAATATAGATTTAATTGAGTTGCTTCAGAATCGATGGTGAGAAGATAAGGATCGTGATATAGAGAGGAAGATAGGACTTTAGGTGTTTTTTTTACCTTATTGTTTCTATCAAAGATTTAGATCTTTTTATTTGTTCTCATCCACTATGAAAGGGGTATTAAAAGACTAATCCAATGGTGATTTCTACTAACACAAAATAAATCCAATGGTAAGTAAAAATAAAGTAACTAACATATAAAATTAGAATATGTATGAGGTGCGTTTCAAATAGAACCGAGCCTCGCTAAGAGGCATTGTGAGGCATGCACATAATGAAGAGAGTCTTGCTCTACTTACATTGAGGTAGAGGAGGAGAAGAAAGAGGGAAATATACTCGCACAAAATAAATCCATTAAGTAAAAATATAGTAACTAACATATAAAATTAGAATAAGTGTGAGGTGCGTTTAAAGCAGGCCCAACCTCACTAAGAGGCATTGTGAGACATGCACATCATGAAGAGAGTCATGCTCCACTTACATTGAGGAGGCATTAAGGGATGAGCTCACGCTTGAGATGCCTCGTACGCGCTTTTCACAACTATGAGTAGTAATATTAAAAATTAACAAAAACATTATAGTACACGCTATGTTCATATACATTTTCGGCTAGAAGTTTTATACTCAAAATCAGGTCACTTAACTAAATAATTGTGCCAATTTCAGTGGTTGAATCTCATATTATCTACCATAAAGGCACCAACAAAAACTATATACTAAGAGAGTTAAAAAAATAAAAATAAACATGAGGACAAATAACTTTGGATAATTAGTGGGAAAGCACCCTAAGATTCCATTTGCCACTTGGTTACCCCACAGTTAAATTTTCAAAAGTTAGCTCTATGTCCTATGCTTCTCCCTAAAAACCTTTATGAAGCATCGTATGACGCTCACAATTGATCAAATGTCAACGATACCCTAGTTACTTCAAAAAATCCCTAGAACTCTTTAATTTTAAATCCTATAATTATTAAAATTATTAGATTGTTTTTCCGTCCCATATTTCTCCTTACCAAACCCAAAGCCTAATCCCCTTCTTCGTCACCCATCTCCCTCAATTGATCAAATGTCAACGATACCCTAGTTGCTTCAAAAAATCCCTAGAACTCTTTAATTTTAAATCCTATAATTATTAAAATTATTAGATTGTTTTTCCGTCCCATATTTCTCCTTACCAAACCCAAAGCCTAATCCCCTTCTTCCTCACCCATCTCCCTCTCGGAGTTCCTCTGTTGTTTACCACTCCGCATGCTCCCCCGTTTGTCGTCTTTTGCACCAACATGTCCTCTCTTCTCTCTAGATCTCTCAATCAGCACCAGTAACGGCCAAAATGTCCATCATAGTTAGAACCTGCTCTAGCAGATATCTAAAATTGTTAAGAGTAGGCCTCTACGATGTAGTCAGGTAGAAATATTGGAGATGTTCGGGAGAACAAGAAAGACAAAGAGGAAGAGGTGAGGGTGTGAGAGGCAAAGGGGAAGCGAAGAGGGTGTCAAAGGTGATGACAAAGGTAGTGATTGTGAAGGTTCTAATTATGACGGTAAGGCCCATAATATATAGGTGTTGTCCATGAGGCGACAATGGGGTGGTAGAAGCTACTGGTAGTGGTCATGATGGTTGTAGTGATGATGGTGATGACAGAGGCTATGGATTGGTGGTGTCAGTAGTTAGTGAGGGCAGAAAAAAAAAACTTCTCTGTATAAACCTGAGAACCTATTTAGGAAGTAATGTAAGTACTACATGGACTGATAGACCCTCATGCATGGAGCTATTTTCAAACAGTTTAACATGGGGAGTTACCAATTAATAGGTTAAATCTGCGGGAGGGATTTCCTTCTAATGATCCAATAAATTTACTCCAAACATGATTGTACCTCTAACAATCCAATAAGCTTACTCCAAAACATGGTTCCTAATACCAACATAATGGAAATAAGGAGGCTGTCCAGAGATGCATTCTTTGTTTACTCCCCTTCTATTCTATTGGTCCTATAAACTTTCTTGGTTTGACGATGTGGAAATCACTTCTTTTCCTTTGATGAGTTTATGCTTTAAAAAAATATTCTGTAAATGTAGCTTTAGATCTCGTAAACTGTCAATGACAACTTTTGGAATTTCAAACCATTTTATGCAGAGGTTTCTAGTCGGAAGGGGAGGTTGTCTTTCTGTGCAGAAAGTATTGCTCCTTCTATGATGAGGCACTCTCTCTCTCTCTCTCTCTCTCTCTCTACAACCATGGGTTAGTTTCATTCGTTTGAACAAGGTGGTCTTTATCCAACAAAAGAAATTTCCAATACAAAAATAGTAATAACAAGTCTCTATATATTAGGGTTAACTGTAGATTTATTTGTAAATAATAAACATTATTTTATTTTATTTATTTCTTGAATGTGGCTGTGCTCTATTGGCAGGTATTCATTTGGAAATGCTCATAGTGATTGCCATTAGAGCCTAACCATTTGACCTTAATACTATTCTATCACAATGATGTTTGAGAACTGAAGTCCTCATTCAAGTCACAAACAACTACATGCTACCAATAGAATCGTGTGTGTGTGTGTGTGTGTGTCTATATAATAGCCATACACAAGAAAAGCAAAAAATGAGAGCTATCCTTAGTTTACAAGTGTTATTGTTTTCTTGATTTTCTTCTTAATATTTCCCCTCTACAAATAACTTTATCAAGAGTTTTGGACAACTATAGACGACATAGGTTTGAAGTGTTATGCCAAAGTTGTTCGTGTATAAGTTTATGGTGGTGGATAATGGTTGTATCTCCAGGGTAGAGCCACAAAAAAGCACATGCACTTAGGCGCTCAGACTATTAAGAATACATATGAGACGACCGTGCGAATTATTGTAGGAGATAGTAAACCTTTCCTATTACCATCGGCGCACATCAAGGATTAACAGTAAGCTCTTACTTTTTTGCAGTAGTTGTTGATGAAATTACTAGGCATCCAAGAGGAGGTTCCATGGTGTAGCGATGTTTGTTGAATTGTGTTTGTTGATGAGAGTAAAGAAGGGCTAAGAAGCTAAAATAGAAGTGCGAAGAGAAACTTCGAAAGTCAAGGGATTTAAAAGTTAGTAGAACGAAACATAGTATATGAAATATAACTTCAATCAAAAGTTAAAGAAAAATGAGGAAAAAGTTCATATAAACGGACAAGAAATACCTATAAGAGGTAAGTTATCGGCATTTAGGATCAATAATTTATCAGGATGGAGATATTGAGAAGGATGCCATACATAAAATTAAGACAAGTTGGTTAAATGGGGAAGTGTTTTTGGAGTACTATGTGATTGCAAGATACCTCTAAATTTAAAAAAAAATCTATACTATAAGACCGTTATGTTTTATGAATCGGAGTGTTGAACAAGTCCAAAAAGTTAGTCTAGTTGAATGAGAATGTTAAGGTTGATGAATGACAATACATTAAAAGACAACATAAGAAATTACTGTATTTGTCGGAAGCGTGGGAAGTTAGAGGTGTCACTAATTAAGGACAAGATGAGAGAACCGTCTTAGGTGGTTTAAACATATGCAACATACACCAATAGATGCTCCCATAAGAATCAACTTTTAAGAACATCTTCCCACTTTCTATCAAAGTTTACCAAAATTGAACTCGACTTTAAAAAATAATTGATTATTGTTACTATACAGTTTTTAAGCAATCCCAAACCAATTGATAAAGGATTGATGTCGGGTCAAGAGCGGATCATAAGAACTTTGTCAAATCTTCTATGGAGCTCTCATATGCTCTCTCTCTCTCTCTCTCTCTCTCATTATGGAGGAGTTCGGGCGGCTATCTGGGCTCCAGTTAAACAGGGAGAAGAGCAGAGTCTACTTCAGCTCCCGGTGTACACAGCAGGAGGAGAGAGCCTTTGCCTTGGGAGTAGACAGAGGCGAGCTCCCAGTGAAATACCTGGGGGTCCCGTTGACGGTCAACTATGCCAGAGAGCAGGATTGTCACAGCTTGGTGGACTTTGCTCAGAGGAGAGTGGAAGGCTGGCAAGCTGCGGGTCTATCATTTGGCGGACGGATTGAGTTGGTGCGTTCGGTTATTGCGGGCATCACGATGTTCTGGTTCCAGTCTATCCAGATCCCTACGGCCACTATTCGCAAAGTGGAGGCCATCTGTGCTGACTTCATCTGGAGGGGAGGAATGCATGCGATCTCCTGGGACCAGCTATGTCGGCTACGGGAGGAAGGAGGAGTGGGGTTGAGGCCTCTTCTTGAGGTCAGGAAGGCAGCATGTGTGAAGATGGCTTGAAAATTCATTAAGGAGGGGGTCGCTCTGGACGGAATGGATAGCAAACAGATACCTAAGGAGGACCAACTTCTGGGCTTGCAGGATAGACAACAATTTCTCGGTCACGTTTAAGGCCATCCTGAGGTGTCGGCCGGTGCTTCAGACCGCTATCTGTAGGCACATGAAGGATGGGACGACTACCGACCTCTGGCTAGACCCTTGGTTGGGTTTCAGATCCCTGCTCGAGCTATTGGGAGGTCAGCTGGACAGAGAAGCGGGTAGGGGGCTCACATGTAGTCGGATCATCCGAGATGGAGTTTGGAGGCCAGAAGGATATCCATGTACTGCTCAGCTTGCCGAGGAGATTCGCCTTATTACTATTGATGCTAGCCAGGCGGGGGATTCATGGAGCTGGGCCGGCCCCGGTACGGAGGACGGGTCAGGTCTATTCTGCTTTCGTAGCTGCTACGACTTGGTTCGGACCCACCACGACCGGACTGAGGAGGTGGACTTCATATGGGATAAGGGGGTTGTCCGTAAAATACAACTATGTGCATACCGACTCCTACGGGGTAGACTGATGACGAGAGGCAGACTCCTCCGATTTGGGATGCAGATTCCGGATGCCAAATGTGTGCTATGTAATGTGGAGGATGAATCTATGAGACATCTCTTCTTTGTATGTCCGGTGACCTGGCACATTTGGACTGAGCAGTGTGCGCAGCTGACAGGAGGAGTTGGGGTGGATAGAGACATCCGGAGCATTCTCAGCTGGATCCGAGATCACAGAGGCCGGGATCCGGAGTGGGCCAGAAGAGCCAGAGTTCGTCTCACCGCATCCGTTTGGCACATCTAGAAGGAGCGGAACATATGTATTTTCGAGGGCTTGACTACCCCCCTATTGGAATTCTACATAACATAGAATTCGATGTATCAGTAATGGCCCCATAATATTATCATTTGGGGCATGGATAGTTGTGATATTTATATATTGTAATACCTTTTCCGCTATATGCGAGAAATAAATTCACCCTTATTCCAAAATATATATATATATATATATATATATATATATATATATATATATATATATATATATATATAACCCTATATGAGTGTTTTTAGCTTTCTTGAGAAAATAGGTTGCTTGCGTGTATCGGTCGGTGGTCGACCTATTTAGTCACAACCGAAGTCGAACCGAAGTTAATCGGTTTAAAAATAATCACAGGCAAACCAAACCAACCAATTGGTCGGTTCGGTTTTGAAACCGACCAACTTGGTTTGGTTTGGATCGGTTCAGCTGATCGGTTTTGAGCAGACAAAATTTTCAAGTATATAAAAGTGTTTCACAAAGTAAATTCACACAAAAATAATTCTAACCATCTCCTGTTTGGAATATGTTTGTATGAAATACCAAAGTGGACAATAATCTTCTAAGTAAATCACTTGCATAATAAATTTCTTCGACAAATCCAAAATGATTCTCGAAAATAAACCCTAATCCTAAAAGATCTATGAATTGAAGATGGAAAATAAACAAACCATGAGATGGATAAGTTGGACCGGATATAAATCTAACTTTAGGTTGTTACTAACTAGGTTCGGTTTGGTTCGGTTTAAGCAATTTTTGGAATGACCAAACCGTGAACCGAACCAAATCGGTCGGATTTTTAAATGGTCAAGTCGAACCAATCCGACCGGCCCATCGGTTCGGTTAAAAACCGACCGATTCGATTTGGTTTGATTCGATTTGGTCGGTTTGGTCCAAATATGCACACCCCTAGGTTGCCATGCCAAAGGGGGTGGTAGCTTGTCCCTCCGGATTTAACTGGAAGGGTAGCAGGAGATGAGGCACGCTCAACTAAAGACAAATGGATTGCTATGGTTTGTCGGAAACAACGATTGCAATCTGAGTAGCAAAACAGTCACAATAAGACCTCGTCGCGTAGCTCTAGGATAAGCCATCAAGGGACAATGATGGGAGTCAGGCTACCAGTGACAACTTCTGGCAGAATTTATCAGGGGAGAGGAAGAGGGGAGGATCTGAAGAGGTCAGGTATAGGCGTAGGTAGGGGTGGTTGGGTCTGAGGGAAAAAAAATTTGTCCTATACTTAGTGCCCAAAAAGCAGGTGTGGACAGTGCAAGTCAGATGATAAAGACGAGACCTAGATGGAAGGCTAGAGGAGCGATTATAAATTCTGAGGAGGTGCTTGTAGCTCCCTCACAGCCAAGATCATGGGCCTCTATCTATAAACTAGCACCAGTGATGGACGATTTCCAATTACACTATAAAGAACCAGTAGTTGATGATGGAGAGTATATGGCGGACATCTCAGCGGAGGATATGGTGGCAGAGTCGGTGGCCATTTGAAAGCACACATTGCTGCTTTATGTTGTTGGACCAAAGACGTTTTATTCAAATTGATCTTTGACGGTCGAAGGGTAACATGGAGGTGTTCTCCCGAGAAAATGAATTTCTTCGTCCAGTTCTATTTCAAAGAGAATCTCGACAAAGTCCCTGACGACGGGCCTTGGATGTTTGATGGCCACTTTGTGGTCATTAAGCGGTGGGATTCATAGATTTCTTTCGTATGTGACCTCCATGCGACTGTTCCCACATGGATCTAGTTTCCTAAAGTGTTGTTGCAGCTATGGAACATAACTGCGCTTCGCAAGATTATTAGTGTGGTAGGGCTACCCTCCTAATGGATGTTGCCATGGCAAAGTGACAACGACTGACTTATGCTCGTGCCTTTGTAGAGATAAGAGTGATGCAACCACTTCCAAAGACAATTCCAATCCATCTCCCGGATGGCCAGCAGATAGATCAACCTATTGCGTATGAATAAATTCATTCATTCGGTATGTTCGACGTGCCATTTTGGTCATTCAAAAGACCAATGCCAAGATCCATCAAGGAAATCTATCCAAGAAGAGTTAGTCGAGGTCCTGCGAGAAGAGGTGGATGGTAGCCCAAGGACGTTGTCAGCAGCGAAGGAGGGTGTTGTCTCACAGGGTAGTAGAGGAGGATTTACTAGTGTTCATCCAAATGATTTGCCTAAGTTCTTGTTGTCCGGCCCCAAGGTGTAAATGTGTCATTGGGGGTGGCCTGGAGAGAGAAATGTCTACAGTCGAGAAATTCCTGAGCTATTGCATCCAAATGAGTTACCTAGCCGTGGTAACTCCATGGTGGTGGAGTGCACAACTACGGATGAGAATGCTCAACCCATGTAGGAGGAGGGAGAAGGCTACTCCAGCAGTGCAATAGAAAACAACATCATGGAAGACAAGTGCAACAGACAACAACATTGTGGATGATCCTGCAACAGGTTAGCGAGTGATCGGACTAGAGGATGGAGTTCTTTCGACCAGCCAGATCAACAAAGTAGAGCTATATTCAAAGGTTGGTGAACAACCTATTGCCAAAATGTAGACAAGTAGCATGTTACTCGAGTCTTATGCGGAGGTAAAAGAGGACGAAGATGAAGATGAGGATGTCGACCCTGTTGAACAGCATTTAATCATGAAGAATCTGCAGTGGTTGGCGCTCATTCAGTCAGCTGAGCAAGAGCTGAGTAAGACCGTCTACACATGTGTATTGCATAATAGGAAGAAGAATCATAATTTAGTTAAGGTCTCATCTCCTTATGTAAGGGAAAGTCCTCGATCATTTAGTTAATAAAATTAACTTTGGATATTACATATATATATATATATATATATATATATATATATATATAATGGCGGCTCTGGAAGCGATCGGGCGCCCGATCGTAGGAAACCCTACGGGGTCCTAGTGGGACCTCGGTGCGCCTAGAGGAGGTCCGGCCGGGAGTGGGCCGACCATGGGCAGCACAGGCGCAGGCGGGGACGGCGAGGACGACGGCGGCACGGGCGGTGGCTATGCGGCAGAGCGTCGATCGAGTAGAAAAGACTCGACCGGCAATGCAGTGGCCGGGAGGGGGCTGGTCGGGGCCGGGGGCGCCACGAACAGCGGTGTGGCGGCCAGGCAGGACGCAAACGGGGGTGGCGAGGCCGGCAAGGGACCGGCCAGAGGTAGTACAGCGAACGGCGGGTCGGCCAGGGGTGGCGCGGCCGGAGGCGGGACGGCTAGGGGCGGTAGAGACCTGGGTCGGGCTCCGGTCGACGGGCGTAGGCATCGTCGGTGATGGCGATCGACGGGATTCAAATAATACGGACCCGGAGGAGGAGGCGGGATGGACAACGGTGATCAGAAGGCGGAACGTGAAAGGGGATGGCAAAGCCCGTCGACTGGGTGGGGCTTTGGAAGGTGACCATCACAGGGGTGGTGACCACTGACACGTGCTACGGAGACACATTAGCGGTGCAGGTCCGGGGGGGCTAGGAGGCCGGATGAGAGCTCTCGCCAAATGCCGAACAACGGGTCCATACCACCAATACCTCAACAACGATGGTCGGCGGTGGATAAGGGCAAGCAGGTTGTTGGAGATCAATGTAAGGCTGGGATTCCGAAATCCTACGCGGATATGTTGAATGGAGGGGTGAATAGCTTGCCAGCACAGATGTCTTATGTTCAACCGAAGATGGTGGACACAATACTTCGGACGACCCTGACGGAGGAAGATCTTGCTGAGATCGCGGACTACTGGCGCAATTCAGTCATCCTATACGTGCTTGGCTCGAGACCGTTTTACGGACAGATCCGTGCGTACGCGGCACGAGTTTGGAGACCGAGGGACGGTATGGAGTTCTTCTCACGAGAAAATGGCTTCTATCTCGTGCGTTTCTACATGCAGGAGGACATGGAGCGGGTCCTCCAGGGAGGACCTTGGACCTTTGATGGCAGGTTTATTATCATAAAGGCATGGACGCCGGAGTCGACTTATGAGCGTGAAGTTCTCCTCACAGTTCCAATTTGGATTAGACTATCGGGTTTACCAGCTAACCACTGGAGCATCTCTATGATGATAAAGATTGCCAATGTTATAGGCAAACCAATCAAGGCCGATGAAGCTACGGCGTACAGAATCGTATGGGATATGCGCGGATCTTTGTTGAAGTAGATGCGAGTGCTGATTTGCCGCCTTTTGTTGAGTATGAGGTGCCTTCCGGTAGAGTCTTTCACCAGACTGTGCAGTATGAGTTTGTACCACCAGTTTGCAGCCATTGTAAATGTTTTGGACATCCCTCTAAAGGGTGTCCGGTAAGGGGAGGTTGGGGATGAGGAAGGACACGGGGTGACTAATACTCCTGGAGATCAAGGATTACGTGCAGGTAGTGGGGTACTTTGTCCGCAGGAGGCGTCCACATCTATGATGGAGGGGGTCCAACCAAGTGCAGGGGGGCCGATACAACTCAGGCTAATCCTTTCTCTCAATGGGTGGACCGGGTGATGCAGCCTCATGGAGAAATGACTGATGCTGGTGGCCACCAGGGCCTTGAGGCGGGAACCGGGACTGGAATGGAGATGGAGGGAGATGGCCAGACCTTGGAAGAAAACGGAGAGGGCGCTACTGCTGTTGTGCGCGGATTCAATCCCGGACAGACTATTGTTTTCCAGTTCAGACATAACAAGTCCTTATGCCGTCCGGGAGGGCGTGGCGAAAAAAAGGTGACAGAAGACCGTACCCATCAGCCGGAGGAGAGCACAAGCAGGAAGCGTCGGGAGGTACTATCTAGAGAGGATGGCGGGAGTCCGGCGATGGAAATTCTGACTACGGGCACCTCTGACCTGTGTGTAACTAACCCCAGATGGAAGGACCATTGTGACAATAGAGGTGATCCCAGCGGGTTTAACCCACCTCTTGAGATTTCTCCGGAAGGCGTAGCGACCGAGGGTCAAACGATGGAGCACACTATTTCCCCTAATGGCGGCTCTAGAGATGTTGAGGGGTCATCTCCTGGATATTAAATATCTATCTTAGCTTGGAACGTCCGAGGAACGTGTGCGATAGGGAGATGGAAGGAGATCAGAGAGGTACTGAGGCGAGAAGCTTGCTCCATTGTAGCGCTACTTGAGACTAAAATTAAGTCTCCTAGACTGCTACAACGGAGGACCCAACATCAGTGGTGTCAGGTGCATAACTTGGAGGTGGGAGGGGTGGCGCGTATATGGGTGAGTTGGGCCAGTAAAAGCTGGGCTGGACAGGTAATTCATCTGTCAGATCAGCTGATTGTCGTGTCTTTCACTAATAAGGGGGGATGGCTTTCATCTTGGGAGCGGTGTATGGCAACAACGATAGGAGGCTGCAAAAAGCTTTATGGGAGGAGATTCTCCAAATCAGTGTTGCAGCTGAGAATCAGTTTCTTGTGTCGTTGCTGCCGATGGGAGACTTTAATGTCCCTACTTTTCAGTCACGAAAAAGTGGAAGATCGGCGTGTCCCAAACGGAGTCCTGCAAGATTTCCAAAATTGCCTTTTGCGATCTGGTTTGCAGACGGTGGAGAGAACTGGTCACATTTGGTCTTGGCATAATAAGGCTATCCACAAACGATTTGCTTGCCAACTCGATCGTGCTTTGGGAAATCGGGAGTGGTTTACTATGTTCCCGAATGCGGTTGCTAAGTGCCTCCAAGCCGGTACGAGTGATCATTCGCCAGTTCGCATCCATTTATCGACGGTTGGCTCCCAGAAGGCATGTCCATTCAGGTATAATAACAAATGGAGCTGTATGCCGGGCTATGCGGAGGTTGTCCAGGCGGGTTGGGGGTATCCTGTTGAAGAAAATCCTCAATTTTGTATGGTTCAGAGGCTGAAGCGGGTGAAGGCAGGTTTGAAACTTTGGGCGAAAGGTTCAATTCATACCCTTCTCTCAGATAAGGAGGACCAACTTCGGAAGGCACAAATTGCTTTGCAGGAGTACATTCTTAATAGCGACCTAGCAGCGACGGAGCAGGACCTGTGTAAGGAAGTCGGGGCGCTACGTACACTGGAAGAGATCGATCCGGCTCAACGAGCCAAGTGCGGCTAGCTGCGGGATGGTGACAAGTGCTCCAAATTCTTCTATGATATCATCCGGGCTCGTCAACATCGTAATCATATCTCTAAGCTATATGGGATTGATGGCCGAGAGGTGGTTAACGCTACTGCACTACAGGAAGAAACGGTCAGGTACTATACTGAGCTTTACAATCAAACTACTTATCCATCTGACTTTTCGGAGGTTGTTTGCAAGAGGTTGGTTACCCCTCGGGAGGGTAACAATGTACTTCTGGCACCAGTAACTATGGAGGAGATTGAAGCTATTGTACGTCATGCAGACCCAAATAAATCTCCTGGCCTAGATGGTTTTGGGTGCCAGTTCTTTAAAATCTATTGGGATATTCTTAAGGAGGAGGTGCTGGAGATCGTCCGAGATTTTTTCGACAACGACAAGCTGCTTAAGAAGCTCAGTCATACTTTTCTGACACTTATTCCGAAGAAGGAAGGAGCGACGTCTTTTAGTGATTTTCGGCCTATCTCCTGCTGCAATTTTATCTATAAAGTTATCACTCACCTGATGTGCAGACGTATGGAGCAGATTATGCAGGACCTGGTGTCTAGTAACCAAGCGGCTTTTGTGAAGGGGCGGTCTATTGCTGATAACAGTTTTTTTGCCCATGAGCTGATCCGGGACTTCAACAAACCGGGAGGAGATAAAGTGTGTGTCAAGCTGGATCTGAGGAAGGCATATGACTCTGTCAATATGGAGTTCGTGCGCCACATTATGCTTGCTATGGGTTTTGATCGTACTTGGGTAGATAGGGTCCGGGTTTGCATCTCCATTCCCTCTTTCTCTGTCCTTGTCAGGGGTCAGCCGTATGGCTTCTTCGGCAGCTCAAGAGGACTTCGACAAGGGGATCTGCTATCGTCATACCTCTTTACCTTGGTCATGGAGTTTTCCATATCGCTCTTGGACGTGGCGGTCTATAGAGGCCAGATCACCCCCACTGTACAAACGGTTGCATCCCCAGGTATCCCATCTTATCTATGCGGATGACCTGCTGGTCTTTCTGGTTCCTTCGCGGTGTGGAATTATGGCTTTGAATGGGGTCATAGAACGGTTTGGCTCACTGACTGGTCTGCAGCTGAACAAGGACAAGAGTATGGCCTATTTCAACAAGCACTGTCGGCAGAAGGAAGAGAAGGCGCTACTTCTTAGTATTGAAAAGGGGAGTTACCGGTCAAATATTTGGGAATTCCGTCATATATCAACTACGCCAGAGAGACCGAATGCCAAAGTCTGGTTGACTACGCTCAGCGACGACTGGAGGGGTGGCATGTCCAGAGCCTATCCTTTGGAGGGCGCATCGAGCTAGTTCGATCCGTCATCTATGCCATTGCTAGATTCTGGTTGCAGACTCTCATGTTGCCGTCTGCGACCATTAGCAAAATCGAAAGACTTTGTGCCAACTTTATTTGGAGAGGAGACCTACATTCTATTGGGTGGACGACTCTATGCAGACCTCGGAAGGAGGGAGGTATCGGCCTACAGTCTTTGCGGACCCTGCGCGATACTGCAGGAGTAAGACAAACTTAGCGTTTTCTTGCACAGGACTCCTTGTGGGCGGTATGGATGAAGGGGAGGTATATGAAGGACCAGTTATTTTGGGAGATCCGAGCCAATAGCAACGACTCCGTTAATTGGAAGAACCTTCTCTCCAATCGATCCACTTTGAAGGGGCATATCTCCAGATCAATTTCGAATGGAGAGACTACTAACCTGTGGTGGGATCCTTGGATCAACCATCTGAGCTTGGCGGGTCGAGTTGGTAGGCAAACGATGCCAACGGCGGGGAGGAGGGCCCGGGTGAGCGCTATTCTTCGGGAGGGTGTGTGGCGAGTGGACCTTCACCCTATGACGAGACAATTTTGGCAGGTGATTGAAGCGGTCCAGGTAGATACTGAGAGTACGGATGGGGACCGATAGGTGTGGATGGACACCGGTCAGCATATCTTTCCCCAATCGATCGTGTACACATCTATTAGGGAGGTTCACTCTCCCATGGAGCTGGCTCAGATGGTGTAGACCAAAGGGGTGGCCTCCAAAATACAATTTTGCTTATACAAACTTTGTCTTAGGAAGTTGCTTACTCGGGACAACCTAGTGAGATTTGGCATGCAGATTCCATCACCTTTGTACGAGTTATGCAAGCAAAAAGATGAATCTATGAAGCACTTATTCTTTAGATGTTCTTTCTCATCATCCATTTGGCAACATCAATGTTCTCAGCTCAGCTTACAGACTCATGGCTCTCGAAGCTGGAGAGAGGAGGTGGCAGATATCATAGCCGAAAGAAATCGGGGCTCCCAGTGGTACAAAACAGCAAGGATTCGGCTGGCGCCTGCGGTCTGGCATATATGGAAGGAAAGAAACAATAGAATTTTTAAGTTGCGACTACGCTCACTATTGAGGTGATACACAATATAGATTTTGACGTAAAAGTGATGGAGAACTTTAAGTCTCCACCAAGATCTGCCTTGTAGACTCCTTAAAAAAAAATTTATATATAACAAGTACATTTTTCCAAAAAATATATATATATATAAAACTAATATATATATATATATATATATATATATATATATATATATATATATATATATTTGAAGAAGTAACTCTACACTACATTACACTAGTGGGTTAGCTCCCCTTAGGGCTGTAAAACGATTCAAACAGCTCGTGTTTGGCTCGGTTTAAGCTCGGTTCGAAGCTCGTTCGTGGGCATGTCGATACCGAGCTCGATCGATTTTTTGTTCGAAGTGGTGTTCGAACCAAGTGCAACCATAGGTTGTTCGACTCGATCTTATTCACGAACGGGCTCAAACTCGGTTCGGTTTCTCGTATTAGGGGTTTCCCTAGTATATGTTATATTTTTTATGGATGTGTATAAATTTTGTCTTATTTTACTCTTTTTTTTTGTTCTTTATATGATGGTAAATTTATGATGTAAAGAGCATAAATAATTCAACAAAAAAGTCTTTAAGACTTGAGTAACCATGTGATGATTTATACAAGTTTAATGGGACTTTGGTTCGGTCTTGGCTCGGGCTCGGTTCGTGTTCGTCCGAGCTCGTAAGCTAAATCGAGTCGAGCTCGATCATTTCGAACTGCTAATTGAACCGAGTTGAAACACCATTTTTGAGCTCGACCTTATGTGAGACTCGTCTCACAGTATCGATATTTATATACTGATACGTACTTTTGTACCGTATTTTGTATTTTATTGATTTTCGGAACATTTTAAATTTTTTCCAACTTATAGATTTTATCCTTGACCGACATATCGTCAGTGTACCATTGTATGCCGACGGCATGCCTGTCACTCTCGTTTTCTGTTATACGTATTTTCAGTGTACGTATACGGAATTCTGGCCTTTGTCAGGTGACCCGTGTTTTGACTTGTCTTTCTTATTCCTGGTTTGGTTTAATTTTGACTTGGTTTAATTTGGTTTTGTTCAACTTGGTTTGGCTTGGTTTGGTTTAGTTGGTTTGAGATGAGATAGTTTTGTATAAAACCCAAACTTCTCTCTCTCCTCCATTATTTCATTTCTCTTCATCTTCTTACTTTTCATTTTCTCCTCCAACCTAAGACAAGTACATCTTGCCAAATGTTGGACAAATGTTATTTTGTTTGTTCTAAACTCTTCCTTACATGATTATAGCATGTTTAGAAGTTGGAGTTTTTGATTTTTATGGGTGGATTCTTGTAGATCTAAGTTTGTAACATTTTCGATTTTTCTTGATTTTGATCTATTAAACCTTGATATTTTCGAAAACTAATTGTCCTATGTTGTAGAAAATTTCGTTCTACCCAATTTTGACCTTTGAAAAGTTAGATTTCGAATTGTTTTGAGAAAGTTATGGACTTTTGAAGTTCATGGGTTCAACCAAGCGTTTTCACGCTGGTTGGAGAAGTTGAACAATGTGTGCGCGCGCCTTAGCGCTGCGCCACTGTGGGCGCATAGTGTTTCCCTTTGGGCGTATAGTTTTTCCTTTTGGGCGCATAGTTCTCCTTTGGGCGCATAGTGTCCCTTTGGGCGCATAGTATTCCTGTGGGCGCATAGCCACTCCTTTATGTGGGCGCATGGCTTCAGGCTTGTAGTATGGATATTTTCATGCTTCTACACCACCTAGGTTGCGCACATCCCGGCATATCCTGGCCCTGGCGCCTCTTGGCCCAGGCGCCCTTCCATGCTGGCGCATGTTGGCTGACGCCACCCTGGCCCATGCTAGCTGTCGCCAGTGTTCTAAAAATCGGCCTAGGCGGCCGCCCGCCTAGGCGCTAGGCGGCCGCCCGCCTAGGCGCTAGGCGGCCGCCGGCCGCACCGAAAAGGCCCTAGGCGGCCGGCCTAAGCGCTGGGCGGGCCTAGTCGGCCCTAGTCGGCCCTAGGGTTAGGATTAGGGTTAATTTTTTTTGAAATTTTCAAGAAAAAAAATAAAAAAAAAAATTCATATTTGACAAAATTAAATACTTAACTGCCGCCGCCGTCGCCGTCGTCGCCGTCGTCACCGCCGACGCCGACTGCTGCTGCTGTTGCTGTCGTCGTCGTCGTCGGGGAGGAGGAGGGAAGAGGGGAGCGGAGGGGAGGAGGAGAGGGGGGAGCGTTGAGGGGAGGAGAGGAGAGGGGGGAGAGAAGTCCGTGGACTCTCTCCTCTCCGCCCCCTTTATAAGTGTGTTTTTTTTTTTCAAGTAAAAAAAATTTGAAGCAACAAACATGGGATTCGAACCCATAACCTCATGTAAAGTCTTAAGTATAGCTACACTAGCCATAAAAGCCCAATAATTTTTGTGTCTATAAGTAACATACATGTTATTTATATATACACTCATGAGCAAAAAGTAAAAAAAAAAAAAAAATCGGCCGCCTAGGCGCCGTTTAGGCGCTAGGCGGGCACTCGGCGCACCGATTCCGTCTAACGAAATCTATAATATTGGCTGTCGCTATCCTGACCCTGGTCCCTTCTGGCCCTGGGTGCCCTTATGCGCCTAGGCGCTATTCTGACCTTGGCACCCTTCCTGGCCTAGGCGCCTTCTTGGCCATGGTGCCACCTTGGCCCGTGCTGGCTGACCCTAGCACGAATGACTGTTTTGACTGTTTTGCCCATTTGAGATATTCAGCTGTTAGTCTTGAAAAACACTCGGACATAAAGCCTGTAGACATTTGTCTTGACTTCAGAATTTTCTCAGTTCATCTTATTGGAGTTCGTATGCGGCTATTAATTTAAATCTTAGTTTTGATCTTCTGGCATGTTTTTTGTACTTGGCCGAATATGATATTTCCTTTAAAGAAAATGAATTTCTTTAACATGATTAGATGATTTTGTACAGTTAGAGAATGATTGTACACCCTTGTTACTAGGGTGAGCGTCGGTATAATCGGTCGGTATTTTTTAAATTGGTATTTTTTTTCGGTATTTTTTAAATTGGTATTTGAAAAATCAATACCAATATCGTACCATTTAGAATCCGTTTTTTCGGTTTCGGTTAAATCGGTATTCGGTCGGTTTTTGTTCGGTATCGGTATTTTACCAATTAATATTTGATCAATTAACACACTTAAAATTGTAGAACCTCTTAACCTATAATATACATTTTTTTACTTTTTTGGAAGCATTAATTTTAAAGCTAAGCCTCTACCAACCAAACAATTAATCAAAATTATTAGAACAATATGTAACAAGTCGCAAACACCTAAAAATGAGCTTAAAATATCAAACACGGTCACTAAGTTTAATCTTTAGTATAAGTTTAAGTAACCAAAATTCACTTCAAAATTCTATGAGAACACAAAAAAATAAGCTCAAAAGATCAAAAACTCAATTCTTAGCATTCTTAACATAAATTTAAGTCCACTAAAATCCATTCCAAGTTCTAGGAAACCAACCAAAACAAAGATAAACATTGAAAATGAGTAATGTAAAATTAAACACGAACAACATTAAAAAATGTGCGCGCACGCGCGTGTGTGTATATATATGTGTGTGTTTGTGTGTGAATCGATTCGGTTCGATTTTTTCGGTATGGTATTACACTCAAACCGTTACCATTACAATTATACCGTAATTTAGTCGGTTCGGCAATTCGGTATCGGTATATAATTTCGGTTCGGTTTTTCGGTATATTTTTAATCGATATTCGGTCCGTTTTTCGGTATCGGTCGGTATTTGCTCACCCCTACTTGTTACACTTGATACTAGCACATATTTAATATTTGATCTATGCCAAGTAGTTACTTTTATTTATTCCCTCTTCCATGCCATGATACCCCTTTTTGGACAAGTTCTTACTTACATGCTATATTTGTTGCCATTTCTCTTCCTTGCTTAGCATGATTGTGGCCCGTCGGGGTGCACTCATGATTTGTGTCTTTTCTTTGCTTTACATGATAGTGACCCGTTGTGGTACACTTATGTTACACGTTACTTCTCTGCTTATACTAGATAGTGACCCGTCGTGGTGCACTCTTGAACATGTCTTTCCTTGCTTACATGATAGTGACCCGTAGAGGCGCACTCTTGACAAGTACTCTTTACATGACAAGTAAACCTAAACAAGACATGCTTAATCAAGATGCCGTTGCGACGACTATTTCTCCCTTGCTAATGCAACTTTTTTGGACACCGTGGTTAAATTCTTTGTGTATGCGTGCACAAGCTACATGTCTCGTCTTGCATCATGTCTAGGATATGGATTATTGATTACCACGGTCAGGAATTCATACTGAATCTGACTAGGATAATGACTAGATTGATCAAGTAGCTCATAAAGAGATTTTTCAGTCACATGCAATCCCGTTATATGGACGCTTTAATTGGACTTGTAGCCTGCCGACGAGTAGGGCGCATTTCCAGCACGCTGTCATGTGTTGCACCCCCAAGTCATCTAATACAACTCTCTCAACCCGCGAAAGGATAACTCGGATAGTCTGCAGGACTTGTGACTGCTGGAACATCTCATTGCATCTTGTTAGTAATTAGGATTGTGATAATCCTAGTTAGTTAAAGTATCAAGCCGTACTCATTGCTTGGCCGTGATTGATGGATGTAGTCCAATCCAGTTTAGTTTTGTCTAGGCAGTGTCCGTATGTTTATTTCAGTATATTATTATTTATACTTTTGTCGATAAATGATCGGAGGCTAAGTTCTGTTCAGGAGAAGGGTTACAACCCCGGTCCTTGTTTGGTTTACGGGTTGTAACTTGGCTTCCGGAATAGCTTCCAAGTTATCTTATTATTTGTCGTCATATTCAGTACTCACATGTTCTACATGATCTTATGCTAAACATTGATTAGAGATTAAGTTCTGTTCATGAGAAGGGTTACAACCCCGATCCTTATTTGGTTTACGGATTGTAACTTGGCTTCTGGAATAGTTCCCAAGTTATCTTATAATTGTCGTTCTATATAGTCCTTACAGGCTCTCATGCCCTAGTTACATCTCATACTCACAAGTCCAGTTATCCCACAAGTCCTACATGATCCCTATGCTGGGTCACCATGTTCTCACGACCTGGCTACCTTACATGCTTACATGACCCGGCTACTTAACATATTTACATGTCCAGTTTATCTTACATGTTCACATGCTTCCGTCTACTTTACATATACACAGTCTACTTTATGTCACACATGAATTACTTTGTGCTCCAGGTTGCTTTGCTTATTATTTTTCCATTCTCGGGATGAGTGCATTGGTAGTGCACGAGTCTCAATCTGCATTTACTTATTGCTTTTCCTAACCATTGCTATGTTAGCTATTGTTGGTTTTAGTCCATAGTTTGGCTTCCTTTGTGGTACTTGTTATTTGGGGTCTGACCCCACTGACGCCAGATCTGATAGAGGAGTCCAAGGGATCTTCCGCACCATCTACTCGACGGTGACCATCCGAAGCACCAGAGTACCTGAATGGGTTTCTTATCATTCTCCCACTTGATATGTACATTATTCTTTTGTGGCATTTAGCCTCCGAGCAAGTGTTTAGCTCGTGTTTTTGGATCTTGACATTTAGCTTACGGGCCAAAACATGATGTGCGTATTCTAGACTATAGCTAGAGTTTATCATGTATGACTATTACTCTTGCTAGTTCTCTATTTTGGTATGACTAGCTTCATGATCATCCATGTATAAATGGTTTGGAACGCTTTACTATTGTATGTCTGACGATCATACTTCTTATACTTTGTATAATTGCCTGTGATTGAGATACCTAGGATTTCTTGACCTAGGATCGACTGTTGGCTTGTAGAAGTAACCCCCATGTCTTGACAGCTTATACGTGATTTCAGAGTACTGACGTACTTTGGTATCACGTAGCTGGCCTTGTCCGTCCCCACTTGCCAGTATTCTGGTTCTGGGACGTGACACCTTAAACTCGGCTCGAATGAAGAGTTCATTCGATAGTTTAGTCGAACCGAGTTTGAACACTCGAGCTCGTTTATTCGATTTTCAGCCCTAGATTCTGTTATTGCCGGGGCACAATTTTTCGATGGAAAACTGAAAAGATGAAACAATTATAAAAACAATGTTCCAACGCAACACTTCTAGGAAGGTTGCGCGAGTATAACGAAGATCTAAAAAAATCTCGTTAGTTGATATTACGAGAATCTAAAAAGATTTCGTAATCCACAGCAACATATGATATACGAGAATCTAAAAAGATTTTGTAATCACAGCAGCGAAGAAGATGACAGACGAAAGGTGGAAGATGGTCTGCTGGGGTGAATGATCACCGTTGCTCAAAGCTATATTCGCCCTACACGAATAGCTTCCAGGAACCAACAAGTTCGTCGGAGAACTTTAGAACACTTCTGCTCTTCTGACTCCTCGGATCGTACACGGACTCCCGTGCAATAGAAACGCTGGTGCGGCGCCTTTCCTCTCTCTCTAAGGCTGTTAGAATTCGCAAGCAAATTCAAATCAGAACTGTGTTAAAAAACACTTCCGAATTCTCTGTTTACTTGTGTTAAAAAACACTTCGTAAACTTTCTGTGGTGGCTTCTATTACTTGTATATATATTACCTTGTGAGAGAGAGGATGCCTTATATAGGCCCTGCAGCAACTGCTAGGTTGCCACAAAGTTAGGGTCATGGTAAAAACCACCCCGAACATGTAGCAACCGCCCAGAACGTGCAAACCCACGTTTTGCTGCAAGTTGCGCCAACTGCGCGCACCCTGCGCTCCTTGCACTCCGCGCGACAGAGTGCGCACTGAGCTGCACGCATTTCGCACGCGGCGTATGCAGTGCAACCAGCGCGCCTGCGCAACCCGCGCGCCCGCGCAACCCGCGCAACCCGTGCACCCGCGCAACCCAGCGCACCCGCGCAACCAAGCACAAACTGGGCGCAACCTGGGTGCGCACCTGGGCAGCGCAACTGGGCTTGCGCAACGTGGCAGCGCAAGTGGCTCGCGCAACGAGCGCAACTAAAGCGCACTATGCGCCTAGCGACGATGCTGACGTGTTAAGTGCGCCAACAAAACGCCACATTACACCTCATGAGCCCATGAGCCCGAGTCCGAGTCCGAGTCCGAGTCCGAGTCGCTAAGCCCCTACGGGGCTTAGCTCCCATAGAAATAAATTTTTCAAGAGCAAAAAGCATGAATGCTTTCAATTGTTGATTTAGCCTTTTTTCCATTAGAAAAATAACCCCACATGGCACACCCATGTGCACCTCCACACCACATGTGCATCTCTAAACTAGCAAAGCTAATATATAGAGATACAAGTCCTTTGGTCTAGCCGATGTGGGACTAAAATTCACTTTGAAAAAAAGACCAAAATCCAACAATCTCCCACATATCTATATATATGAGTATAAGTGTTCCCCACAGTAACTGTCCATCATGCATTAGGAGAGATGTCGCTGACGACTTGAATCTTTCCGCATGGTTCAAACAACAGACTATAATACAAGAATGGACTAAGCCTTGAATTCTGCATCATAGCTGAAATTCTTCCCACTCACATAATGTAGTTACATGTGCTTCTGGCTACACATTAAAGGCCCTGTGCCAGCCTGGTTTCAGTGTATAATTTTGGACGTCTACAAGTTTACCCTCAAGAGACGGTCTGATATCTCTTTGTCCATACACTATAAGTGAGTTCATTATAAAGAGACATGGCATAAAGCGCTTTGCGCTTCCCTTGCGGTGCTACGCCGCTATGACATGGCTTAAAGCCGAGGCCTTACCCCGTACCGGGAACCTCATCGTAGTGTCATACTACTGTAGCATGAGGCAACCGCCTCTTTGTAGTGCCAAACTACCCAGCATGAAGCCTTAGGCTCCCTTGCGGTGTTACGCCGCAACGACATGGCTTGCAAGGCCGAGGCTTTATCCCTAACCGGGTACCTCATCGTGGTGTCGTACCACTGTAACATGAAGAACTCCTCTTTGTAGTGCTGACTACACCCCTCTTTATTTTAACATACATCATTAGGCTAACTGCCTATTTGCGGTGCTACGCCGCTGTGACTTGGCCTGTAAAGCCGAGGCTTTATCCTATTCCTAGGCAGCACCCCACATATAGGAACCTCATTGTGGAGTCACCCCACTGTAGCATGGAGTTTCACTCCTTGTAGTGCTGCTCTACCGTGCTTCCTGTAAAACACAACAGGCATTCACTCTGCCTGAGAACTCATTAAGGCAATTAAGCCAACCTTCCCACATGAACCGTTTTTCGCAGAAAAACAACAGTAGACAACAGTAGTTATAGGTCCGTAACCTCTCCATGCCCTATAGAACATGTACCCACCGTTCCTGATATTCTTCCAGTTAATGGTCCTCCCTTGAACCAAAAGCTAGATGCCTAGTAGATAAATCTTTGAACTAATAGCATAAAACTTTATGGTAGGAATACAATAACTAATATCAGAATGCCTTCAAGCCTATTTTACATGCTGAGTCATCGACCAGCTGGTGCTTGAGGCCTTGGTGAACGGATCCGCCAGGTTTTCCTAACTCCGAACATCAATCACTGCAATAACACCTCTCTTGATAAGATCGTGTACTGTCATGTGCTTCAACCGCACAGTCCTCTTCTTCCCGTTGAAGAGGTCATTTGATGCCACTGCCGCAGTTGCCTGGTTGTCGCAGTATATCGGTATTGCCGGTATTTGCGTCCCAACCACTGGAAGATCATACATGAGCTCCCGAAGCCATTCTGCTTCCTCGGCTGCGGTATCAAGTGCAAAGAACTCAGATTCCATGGATGACCACGAGAGCATAGTCTGCTTCTTCGACTTCCACGATATAGCAGCTCCACCCATTGTGAAAAATAAATTCACCTGTGGACCTCTCGCTCTCCACCTCTGAGCACCAGCTGGTATCGCTGAAGCCTTCCACTACCGGCGGATCTCCGCTGTAGTACAGTGCATATGTCTGAGTCTTCTTGAGATATCTCATAACCCGTTTCACAGCTTTCCAGTGTTCAGCACCTGGGTTACTCGTGAAACGACTCAGCATTCCCACGGCGAAAGCTATGTCAGGCCTTGTGGCAGTAGTAGCATACATCAAACTTCCGATTATACTTGCATACTCCAGCTGCCTGACGCTTTTTCCTGAATTAGACTTCAGCTTCAGATCACACATGTACGACGTATCGATCCCAGGAAGATCCCGATACCCATAACGAGTGATCATTTTCTCAATAATGAGACTGTGACAACGCTAGTCCAGTGTCTGTCCGGATGATCATGATCCCTAAGATCACATCAGCTTCCCCCAAGTCCTTCATACTGAACTTGCTCGAGATGAATTTCTTTGTCTCCGTGACACAGCTCATATCCGTACCTAGGATAAGCATGTCGTCCACGTACAGACAAACGATCACACCTCTTCCATCAGCGAACTTCGTGTAAACACACTTGTCTGTCTCGCTGACCATGTAGCCATTTGACCTTATAACTTTGTCAAATTTCTCATGCCACATCTTGGGAGCATGTTTAAGACCGTACAAAGATTTTACCAACTTGCAGACTTTGTCTTCAAGACCCTTGACGACAAATCCCTCTGGCTGTTGCATATAAATCTCTTCGGTCAGCTCGCCATTTAGGAAAGCCGTTTTCACATCCATCTGATGTATCACCATCTTATGTATCGCTGCGAGAGCAATCAACATTCTCATGGTAGTCATCCGGGCCACTGGAGCATACGTGTCAAAGTAGTCGATTCCCTGCTTCTGAGAAAACTCCTTGGCTACTAGCCTAGCCTTGAACTTGTCAATAGTTCCGTCTGCTTTCATCTTCTTCTTGAAGATCCATTTGCATCCGATGGATTTTGCTCCTTCAGGAAGATCAACCAACACCCAAGTGTTATTGGAGGTGATGGATTCAATTTCATTGTCAATCGTCTCCCTCCAGAAAACCGCGTCTCTGGTCTTCATCGCCTCATCATAGGTAAGCGGATCTGCTTCCACATGATAGGTGACAAAGTCACTTCCGAAGTCCTCCGTCCTCCTCACTCGCTTCGTTGACGGCTCAGTGAGATCTGGTTCAACCGTTGTTTCAACAACAACATCTTCTTGGACCACATCTTCATTGAAGACCTGCGCACCCTCATTATTCTCCGGAACATCCGCAAGAACAATATTCTTGTGCCTTGCAAATTTGTCTTCAAAATATTCTGCGTCGCGAGATTCAATGATATGATTTGACTCAATATCAAGAAATCTTTGAGCATCACTCTTCTCGGCATACCCCAAGAAGATCGTCTTAGTAGTCCTTGTCCCAAGCTTCTGAATCTTCAGATCTGGAAGCTTGACATATGCCAGACACCCCCACACTCGAACGACATTCAAGTTAGGTCTGACTTTGAACCAGAGTTCATGAGGAGTAATGTCAGAAGTTGCATGAGGCACCCTATTTAGAATAAAAGTGGCCGTCAGTGCAGCTTCTCCCCAGTAGCACTTAGGAAGACCCGCAGTCAACAGCATTGAGTTAATCATTTCTGTTAACGTTCTGTTCTTCCTCTCTGCTACTCCGTTTGATTGAGGAGAGTACGGAACCGTAATCTCATTGACAATTCCATGTTCTTTGCAGAACGATGCGAATTCATGAGACCTGTACTCCCTACCTCGATCACTTCTTATTCTTTTGAGTTGTTGTCCAGTCTGCCGCTCAGCTTCGGCTCTGAACTCCTTGAACTTCTCGAATGCTTCGTCTTTAGTCTTCAGCAAGTAGACGAACGCATACTTTGAGAAGTCATCGATGAAGGTTATGAAATACTTCATCCCGGCCTTTGTAGAGAACTGTTTGAAGTCACAGATATCGGAGTGTACCAACTCCAGAAGATCTGTACTTCGATTATCCCGAGGAAAGGGTTTCCTTGTGATCTTTGTTTGAGCACAAACTTCACATTTCTCTACCTTACCCCCACACTTGGAGATAAGTCCTAGACTAGACATTCTGTTTATTCGTTTACAATGAACATGTCCTAGCCTATTATGCCACAACTCAAGAGTATAAGCAGAAGGAGTGATTGCATTAATTACATTAATTACATTGGACTGATTCACAAGCTGAATCTTGAACATTCCTTCGGTATAAAACGATTTCCGAAAATATGTTCCTTTGATAGACATCACCATCTGGCCAGCATAGATGTCCATCCTGAGGCCTGCGTTGCAGAGTAGGCCTCCTGAGATCAGGTTCTTGGCGATAGCAGGTACGTGCTTCACGCCTTGACGCGTCAGAGACTTCCCCGAAGTCAGCTTCAACACCACCGTCCCGATCCCGAGCACTTCAGCTTGTTCCTGGTTCGCCATCATAACTACTTCAGAAGTAGGTGTGTAGGTGGTGAACCACTCCTTACTGGAGCAGACATGGCAGGAGGCTCCAGTGTCTACCCACCAGTCAGAGTCAGTCCTTACTGCATCAACCTGCGCAATCATAGCAACAACGTCAGTGATCATAGATACCTTACTCGGCTCTCCTTGTTCTGATTGCTTGGTCTTTGCTTTGCATTCACTTTTGAAGTGGCCCTTCTTGCCACACTTGAAACAAGGCATCTGAGACTTTGCCTTCTTTCGCTTGAAGGAAGTCCCCTTCACGTTCAGATTGTTAAGGTCCTTCTTCTTGCTGTGGGAAGCCGCCTGCTTTCCCCTTGGTTCCTTGGTATGAACCAGATTGGCGTTAGCCAATTGCTTGGACAGTGCGTCCACCTTCAGTTGAGCCCGCATCTGGTCCTCAACATAGATTTCCTGCAAGAGATCTTCAAGGCTGATCTCAAGCTTCTTCCTATGCATGTTTGCATAGAACTTACTCCACCCAGCGGGGAGCTTTGAGATAATTCCTCCAACAACAAACTTGTCGGGGAGGGGCATCGCCTCGTCTTCCAACTTTTGTCGCAGTTTCAGAAATTCCTTTACCTGCGGCAACATGGACTTCTCGTCCTCAAAGAGCCATTTGTGATACTTTTCAACCACAAATATCTTGCTCCTGTTTTTGTCTTCTTCGTACAGTTTCTCCAGAGACTCCCATATATTTCTGGCAATTGTCTTCTTACTGTAGGATTCTGCTAGGGAATCCTCCATAGCATTCAGGATAAGCAGCCTGCAAATGCTATTCTCCCTTCTCCACTTGGCCTGCAGTTTAGTAGCCGCAGCGATTGCAGCAGCAGACCCAGTATCTGGAACAGTAGGTTCCTCTTCAAGAAGCACATGATCAACATCTCTGAGTTGAAAAGTGAGATAAACCTTCCTCTTCCAGACTTGATAATACTCTCCATCAAACTTTTCTAACTTACAAAAGTCAGTATTGAGGAGTGAAGCATTAACGTTTTCCATCGTAGCAATATAGCTTTGATATTGTTATTGTCGGGGCACAATTTTTCGATAGAAAACTGAGAAGATGAAACAATTGTAAAAACAATGTTCCAACGCAACACTTCTAGGAAGGTTGCGCGAGTATAACGAAGATCTAAAAAAATCTCGTTAGTTGATATTACGAGAATCTAAAAAGATTTCGTAATCCACAGCAACATATGATATACGAGAATCTAAAAAGATTTCGTAATCACAGCAGCGACGAAGATGACAGACGAAAGGTGGAAGATGGTCTGCTGGGGTGAATGATCACCGTTGCTCAAAGCTATATTCGCCCTAACGAATAGCTTCCAGGAACCAGCAAGTTCGTCGGAGAACTTTGGAACACTTCTGCTCTTCTGACTCCTCGGATCGTACACGGACTCCCGTGCAATAGCAAAGCTGGTGCGGCGCCTTTCCTCTCTCTATAAGGCTGCTGGAATTCGCAAGCAAATTCCGATCAGAACTGTGTTAAAAAACACTTCTGAATTCTCTGTTGTGTTAAAAAACACTTCGTAAACTTTCTGTGGTGGCTTCTATTACTTGTATATCTATTACCTTGTGAGAGAGAGGATGCCTTATATAGGCCCTGCAGCAACTGCTCGGTTGCCACAAAGTTAGGATCATGGTAAAAACCACCCCGGACATGTAACAACCGTACAGAACGTGCAAACGCACGTTCTGCTGCAAGTTGCGCCAACTGCGCGCACCCTGCGCATCTTGCACTCCGCGCGACAGAGTGCGCACTGAGCTGCGCGCACTGCACGCATTGCGCAAGCGGCGCATGCAGCGCAACCAGCGCTCCCGCGCAACCCGCGCGCCCGCGCAACCCGTGCGCCCGTGCACCCGCGCAACCAAGCGCAAACTGGACGCGCACCTGGACAACGCACCTGGACTTGCGCAACTGGCTTGCGCAACGTGGCAGCGCAAGTGGCTCGCGCAACGAGCGCTTTAGTGCGCCTAGCGACGATGCTGACGTGCTAAGTGCGCCAACAAAACGCCACATTACGTCTCATGAGCCCGAGTCCGAGTCCGAGTCGCTAAGCCCCTACGGGGCTTAGCTCCCATGGAAATAAATTTCCATGGAGCAAAAAGCATGAATGCTTTCAATTGTTGATTTAGCCTTTTTTCCATTAGAAAAATAACCCCACATGGCACACCCATGTGCACCTCCACACCACATGTGCATCTCTAAACTAGCAAAGCTAATATACAGAGGTACAAGTCCTTTGGTCTAGCCGATATGGGACTAAAATTCACTTTAAAAAAAGACCAAAACCCAACAGATTCCCCCTCATGAATACACAGGTGGTCCTGCACTGGGGAATATTATAGCGATTCATGTCCTCGTTATTATGTTTCTTAAAAAAATCGTGACAGAGAATCTCGATATGATTAAGAAGAATGGAATTTTTTGGATTGAATGCACAAAATTAACGGGAATGGAGATGGGGATTCAAGAAATTAAAAATTAAAGAGGGGAAGAAAGTAAGACCTGATTCCGAGGGAGAGAGCTTGATGGAGGCGATTGCGGAGAGTGATGGCGTGATCGCTCAGCTCCGGCTTCTTTCCCTTTCCTCCTGATTTCGAAGACGAACCCATCCCGAATTTATTTATTTATTTTGGGAATGGTTGAGGAGAAGAAGAAGAGAGAGAGAGAGAGAGAGAGGAGCGACTTCTCTCTCAATTATTGTTGTGGAGTTTCAGTCGGTGGAAATAAATCATTAGCGGTTAGGCCCAGCTTCCCGCATTGGATTTTGGCTCAGATTAATGGGCTTTAACTATTTCAAAGTGCTCTCAATTTAAGAGGGAGAATTTTAAAAAAAATACAATTAATCAACGAGAAATGATTTTCACGCCATCTTTGTTTAGAATATAAACCCACAAATTTAACAGTGTTATTGCATGGACCTTGCTAGGGTGCTGATAGAGGTTCCAACCGCTTATAATTTTCCTAAAGTCGCCTCGATTAGTCTATGTGCTGGACGTTGCATTGAGCAACTAGTCGTAAGTGGATCCGACGTACACCTACAAATAGGGTGAGCGTTCGGTTTATTCGGATTCAACCGAATCGAATTAGTCAAAATCAAATAAATCGAAATTAAAAAAATTCAAAACCGAAATCGAACTGAATAATGAATTTGGTTTGTTCGGTTGAAATTAATGGATCGGACCCAAAGTTCGGATCATAGTTAAATTATATTAAAAAAATATAATTTTTATACATATATTTGTTGAATTTCAAAGTTACACACAAAGCTGAACTAGTTGCTAAATTATCAAAGTTATAATTCAAAACGCATACATAGAATTGTCTTTTTCAAACTATACACATTTTTAAATTGAGAAAATTTATATAATTGTATAATTCTTATTTGGTTTTCGGTTTTGGATTGAAACCGAAACTCAAAATCGAAACCGACGAAACCGAATTATTTTGAAACCGAACCGAATCTCTTATTCGGTTCGATTTTCGTTCCAAAACCGAATAATGCTCTCCCTACCTACAATAACATTTGTTGGAGGAAAAAAATAAGACAAATGATAAGAACAGTACAAATTTGTTAGGAGACATCATAGTTTGTTTGCAGTCCTATAATTGCCAGAATTAGTCTTATGCGTATCTTTTTTGGCAATTCGGAATATGAAGTGTAGTGCCCTTGAAAGTGTATAGTAGTGCCCTTATTAATTTCTGTAGTGCTCTTATCATTTGCCAAAAATAACCTCTTACATTCTGGTCACTAATAAGTGATAATTAGTGTACAAAGGTTAAAGGTTAAAATAAAATGATAATGCCAGCGGTCAAATGCATATGTAAAAGCATTTTTGATGCAAACTTTTCCCTACCTGTGTTCTAAAATTCCAACTGTTGAGAAGGAAAGTACATCAAATGCATATGTAAAAGCATTTTCTGGAAATTGTTGAGAAACCCAAATTCGGGGTTGGTTTGTATGAAAAATCCACCCGCAGGATGGGTTTTATGAAATGCTCAGAATTATATATTTCCACGATAAATATTCTAAGATTCCCTTTAGATGTTCTGTATTTACAAAATTGTCATCTTTATAATACCATAACTACCCTTCGTACAAACTCAGATTTCGATTGCGATTTTCGTCTTCTTCTTCACGAGAGATCTGAATTTCATTTCTCTCATCTTCAGCAGAGATCGCAAAGATCGTTCGTAGTTCACTGTGCTTTTTTTCAGTCAAACTCCGATCTTCACTCATCATCATCATCATCATCGTGGAGCGATTTGAAGTTTTCCGGTCAATTGTGGAGAGAAGATCTTCTTCTTCTTTTCCATAAGAGTTAGCATCGTTTTAAAAGAAGAACGAAAACTCTTGAATTTTTGTTCCTGACAAATTTTTTCCAAAAAAAAAAAACAAAAAATTAGGTTTTAGGTTTCTGTCGACTGTTCTTCATCATTCTCCGTGATTTTAACACGGAGAATGGCCATTCTCCGTGCTAAAACCACGGAGAATGACCATTCTCCATGCTAAAACCACGGAGAATGACCATTCTCCGTCATTCTAACACGGAGAATGACCATTCTCCGTGGTTGGAGAATGGCCATTCTCCTTGTTAAATTGACGGATAATGGCATTCTCCGTCATTCTAACACGAAAAATGGCTATTCTTTGTCAATTTAACAAGGAGAATGGTCGTTCTCCATGGTTTTAGCATGATATTACCACGGAGAATGATCATTCACCTACATTTTATGTCCAGTTGAAACTTTGAAGGGTCATAACTTTTGACTGGGAGGTAGAAACGAGGTCCGGTTTGTCGCAAAAGTAGCGTATTTTCGAGGAGCCGGAGATCAACAATTTCTTCGTTAATCGGCCTTCCGAAATTTTAGAATTGCAAAAAAAATGATGTTTGGACCTCCGTTTTAACAGTTTTACCGTTTGTCCGTCTTTCAGAAATTTTTCGACAAGTTTTTGAAGTAAGGTTTGAAAATTTTGGAGGAGAAAACCTAAATTCGAAACTGAACGGCATATGGAAGAAGAGGAAGTATCGAAATATTTTTTTTGAAGAGTAGGGTTCAAGGGTGTTTTCAATAAATTAGAAGGACAAAAAGGTCATTCAGAACCCCTTTTATATATTTTTCGCTAATTCTGGGCACAAGCGGTGGATTTTTCATAAAACTTATACAATTTTTGGGCTTTTCATAAATTTTCCCAAGCATTTTTTATGCAAACTTTTCCCTACCTGTGTTCTAAAATTCCAACTGTTGGGAAGGAAAGTACACGAAATAGCCCTAACTAGGAACCATCCAAATAATAGATTCAAAAAATACACACTTGTAACCAAGCAATCAATAAATCAAACATACATGCAAGTGTTAATTTATATTTACAAGCAAACCCATGAGATTCACCTTGTTAACATCATACTCTATCACACATTGCATGAACAAAAATATAGGAACAAGAAACACTGTAAGAATTGGACAAAAATGGCCTTTTGATTCATCATACTGTAGATGGACATTACAAAATGATACATGTCAGGTCTATTAAGTTGAGTATAGTGATCATCTCTGTCATCTGCACCCTTTACTAGATCTTATCGACCCACATAAAAATAACAAATGGAGTGTGCTCCTACCTCCTTCCTATATCTCATAGTAAAATCTCTATCAGAATATTCTTCTATAAACATCCTCAAAGTTGCTCCCCACAGCCCTGATAAATGGTCAGATGCATGAAAGGAGGGTTAATCTGCTGTCTCTTCGGCCCCTCCTCTCTTCAAACAAATATAAATAAGATGATTCAAATAGAAGAAGCCAAGGGCGGCCCATAGCCGTTACGATGTGACTTCTGCCATCTCCATGCAACTCGAAGACTCTCCTGGAGATCAGTGTATTTTGCATGCCAGTTTAACTCCCTATTGATCTTGGAAGGGTCGCTGTAAACTTCAGCATAGTCTCCTGGACGGCGCTCCAAATATTCAACCTTAATCTTGACACCAGTGGCCTTCTTGCATGCTTCCACAAACTCCTTAACTGATCTACCTGTTAATAGAAAAAGGATATATTTAGGAATTATTCTCCAGCACCAGATTATGCAGGCTGCTCATCTTGAGCCAAGAAACTTCACATAAAGAACACTCTACATAAATTTTGCAAAGAGAATACTTCCTCCATGAGGTCAACAAGACATCGACTACCTTAACGATTAAAAGCTTCAGGCTAACAAAACTAGCTACTCGGAGAGATTAATTGGCAGATAAAATACCAAATAACTATACAGTTTTTAAATTTAAATCACGGTTGCCAAATATCATATATATATTTTGCTATGATACATGAAGTGGTCCAAGAATAGAAGGTCTACCTTCTACTTGTATATATGAGCATCCAGACAAGTTAAACCTCTGCCCGTATATCTTTGGAAGTGTAGATGATGATCAAGGATGTTTAAATCTATATTATATTACAATGTCCTGAGTTAAATAAAACATGCTTTTCATAATTATTTATTTTGCTACCACTCGATACACGTTAACAAAGTTTTCGTGGCTTTTATCTTAATTATTACTCAAACAGATGTAAGTCAGGGTTTGAGATAACGAGCAAAGATTGTGTGACTAACAATAAGATAATAAAATACAAATCTAATTAAAAGAAATTGTGTAACAAGCATATGAATTGTCCTGCTATTATTTCAGCCAAAAAAATAAATTATGACCAAATGAAGAATAGAATCATAAAAAAATTACAAAAATGATATTTGTAAAGAAGAAACATATATTAAACATTTTAGCACAACGTTGGCATGATAACGTTGAATAAATTTTTTGTCATGCTAAAAAATTATTAACTCAAGATGTCAAATGCTAACTACAATATGTGTGTGCATGCGCACACGTAATTACAACAATGGTTTTCCCTGATGAAAAGGGCTTGTTGCAAGTGAGAAAGCAAATGTTGTCTTAACAGGAATAATTGGAAAAGAAAGATTCACAAGGTCGAGACCAATACTATAGATGAAGCTTTGTGGTTATCATGGAAGGAACCAGAGTGGTAAGTGGTCATCCCTAGAATTTTTTAAACTCCACACAAACTATTAGGCAACAACCCAAAAAATGGGTGCCCATGACAAATTGCCCTACACAAATTTAAACTGTTTTTTTTATCAAATTTCCCACCTCGAACAAGCGATTCCTGGCTCAGTACCCAGCGGTTATAGTAATGATTATATGAATTATATCAATTGTTTGCACTAACTGAGGATTTTCCGTGCCGGTTTGTAATTTGCATGCTAACAGTTTAGAAAATCCACAGATCAAATGATAACAATATAGAGAAATATTGAAGAAAAGAATAAGAGTGGGAGCACTATTTGACCTTTTCCGGTGCCGACATTAAAAATTCCAACTTTGTTTGGTTTTGCTTTATCAAGGGCTTTGACATGGGCATCAACCAGATCAGTGACATCAATGTAGTCTCGTACACAAGTTCCATCAACAGTCTGATAATCCGTTCCTTTAACCTACAAGGTAGACAAAAGAGTTTATATCTGCATAGTATATTCCTTTGTACAGTGTTAATATGTTCAATTAAAATCACTAAACATCGAAAGTAGTACTGCTATAGAAACTACCTTTAGCCCTGAAATGATTCCTCGTGCTGCATCGAAGCAAGCACCAGAAATGCGTCCATGTTCTCGGAGTTCAGGTCTTGGAGCTTCGCCTAACCTTCCTTCTGGGTCTGATCCAATGACGTTGAAGTATCTGATAATGGATGGGAATTTAATCTCAAATCCCCCTTTAATTCGATATTATAAGTAGAGAAACAGACCTTAAAATCATAACTGCCATGTCTGTGTTCTTAGAGTAATCCAAGATGATGTCTTCTGCCATTTTCTTGGCCTTCCCATATGGGTTGATAGGACGCTGCATTTGAGGAATATAGCATAAATCAGGTTACAGTCTTCAACTTTGTATTTGATAATTTCTTAAAACATCTAAATCTTCATATTCTAGTTCTTCGACTACGACTACCAATAAAGTTGGCATTTTGTCTATTTTTGCCTTGTTGCGAGGTCAGAAACAATACAAATATGCTTAAGCTGTTACTAATGGTTTTATGTAATGGCATAATTTCTAATTAATTTCATAATTTGGGACTACTAATAATTCACTAGTACAAGAAGTACATGCAATCACAAGATTTTTAGCAAAGGAAACTAATGCACGAAATAGTAGATTGACATGAAGAGGAGGTAATCTAAGCTAACCTGAGGTGTTTCTTCTGTTATAGGCATTTTCTCCGGTTCGCCATAAGTGGCACATGTACTCGAATATATTAGAGTTTTAACACCATGAGCTGCCATAGCCTCCAGAACGACCAAAGTATTTGCAGTGATATTGTGATAGTACCTGTTTGAGAGTTAAATAATTATTCAGATAATAAAGGGGAAGATTTCAAACAATTAAAATTAGTAATTAGTATTATAAATAGCAGAAGTTTGATTAATCAATACCAGCAATACAGAATTACTAGGACACTTAAAAAGTAACTTTGTATTATCAAATTAGAATGTTTCTGCTTTTCATATGGCCCCCCGTTACAGAATATTTTCGAGTTTTGATCATGTTTTTAGTATCAGGTGAAACTGATACTGAAACCTCCAAAACCAAACAAACCGCCGAAACAGATACTTGTGGGAGGGTTCCAAAACTGATGCTTAGAACCTTGGTTTAATCTCTCTAGATGAGCCCCTGTAGAATTTCTTTCAACTAGGTATACCTTCAATTTTGGGGGATGTTTCACTTCTAAGTGCCTGCTTGTCAGCTTCGTCCAAAACCATAGGTCACATGCAACAATTATGCCCCAATATGTAAAACTAAGTCCTTTTGCCTCCTAATTCCTTAATCTAAGTTCTTTAAGTAAAAAATTATAATGGTACACCTAGTCTAAATTAGAACAGAACAACAACAACAACAACAACAAAGCCTTTATACCAAATTTTTGGGGTCGGCTATTTGAATCCTCTTCCGTTCTGCTCTGTTAAGGGCCATATCTTGTGTATTGCTAACATAATCTGTATCCTTCTTTAACATTCAAAGTTCAAAGTTCAAACCATGTTCGACTTGGCCTACCTCTAGTGCGGCTCCATTACCTCTAGTCTAAATTAGAACCAATGTAATGTAAATCTAATCTAATTTGATAATCGTAGCCTACGTAGCCAACAGCCATGACCACATTGTATGATTACCCTATAACCCTAGCCCTTGAGATCTAGGGAGATGGCTAGGTTTAGGGTTTGGGATTCCAGTAGTCGCTGGCCTGGAGGTTAGATAATGCACATGCATAGAAAGTTTAATTCACTGCATTAAATAATAATGCACAAGCTAATGGTACACTTTCAAAGAAGAGCTTAACTCATTTCATTAAGGGATAATATGAAGGGGGGAAAATATCTTGTGCAGAAGAGAAACCTCAACTCTTGTGTCTGGCAGGAGCATAGTAAACAAAAGTTTAAGGTGATTATGAGTTGGAAAGGAGAGCACTTTAATTCCTCATATAGAAGAGAACAAATTTTCCTTCTCGGAGAGACTACTCTCCCAAACTTCACTTACTGACATGTGGGCCAGGAGTGGCACACATCCGAGTAGGATCTTGCCCCTGACCCACATGTCAGTAAACCAGGAGCAGGTAACTACCGCTCGTGGCAAGTAGGAAAAGTATTTCTCATAGGATAAATCCTAAAAAGGATTAAATATACGAAAATGATATTTTGCCCGTGGTTTGTAACCGCGGACGTGACCGCCGGCCGACGTGGCGGCTGGCCATCCCCCCCCCCCCCCCCCCCCCCCGGTATCTCCGGGTCCCACCCGGACCAGGGGGCCAATGGCCGGCCGCCACGTCAGCCGGCGGTCACGCCCACGGTTACAAACCGTGGGCACGTAGCAGCTCCGTTAAATATATAACTTCTAAAGAGGAAAAGAACCAATACAAGGATATAAAAGCCTTAAGAGACTGCCTATACAGGACAAAAAACATGCTTTTAAGCAATCCAATAAAACGGAAAGCTACAGTACCGAGCATAGTTCGGAAGATTTTATACCCAATGGGACTTAGTTATAGTCTCAAAATATGCACAGCCTGTGGCCAAGATCTATTAGGTAGAGTCACATTCTAAGAAAAACTACCCATGTTACATGTACTACAATAAGCAGATGTGTCAAACACAAACAACTCAATGCCACAACTTGATAAAAATTGAATCATCTTAAGAGTGCATGAAAAGCATACCTAAGAGGTTCAAGTGTACTCTCACCCACATAAGCAACAGCTGCGAAATGCATAACGGCATCAAATGCATTATATTCAAATATTCGGTTAACCTGAAATTGGGTCAAGGAATAAAAACCAAAGCCATCTATAAGAAGAAGAAGAAGAAGAAAAATACTTGTATCTCAATATAATTTCCAAAGTCTACATGATCAGGATACAGCTTACAGCTTTTGGGTCTCCTAAATCAGCATAAATAAATTGGAGCCTTCCAGGTCCCGGAAATAGCTCCTGGAGAACCTTAACAGCGCCAATGTTTCCCCTAGAAAGATTATCCTGTAAAAGACATGGCATAAAGAATATTTATTGCAACAACAAAAACACAACACGTGTTGGTATGTATCATTAAGGGGGGAAAGAGAAAAGAAAGATGGGATACCACTATGGTTACTCGGTATGAGTCCTTAAGGAGTCGAAGAGCAGCATGTGATCCGATATAGCCAGCACCTCCTGTTACTAAGACATGTATTACCCCAGGTTCGTGGCGAGAAAACTGGAAGGAGCAGAAGTTCAAGAAAATGTTAAATTTCATAAAAATGAGAAGAACATAGATATTCAAGAACTCAAAAAAAAAATGAGAGCTAAAGTGCAAGGCAATAGTCAAGCTAAAAAAATTAGGAGGGCCGACCCCCCCCCCCCCCCCCCCCCCCCCCCCACTTTTTTTCAACCCACCGGACACAAACATAGGGAGGATGTGAGGAGTCAGGGCTAGGTTGGCTCCCATTTGAAATGGCAAATGCCAAATGGTGCTCTCTCGAACATTTGACATTTAAGGCCAATCTGTATGGTGAAACTGGCAAATGAGGCAACCAAATGAGTTTCCCTTTGCCGTTTTGGCCACAATGCAGACTAAAGTAGCAAACGCCCTTTTCCAAACAGGAACCAAACTAGCCTTACAATTGTATGTTTCTTTTAAAGAAAAGATGATAAGCCACAAAATTTAGACGACCAACATTCAAAAGAAAGATGAACGAAATACCATGAGGGTTCAACTATAACTTCATTTGTGAAAATTCTAGGAGCAAGGCAACAAATCAGAAAGTACAAGAGGCATCCAGTGCCACATATACGTGCACAAAAAGCTAAACTAAGTACACAAAGAAATTTTATATGCTAGTGAAAATGCTAATCACAAAGAAAAGTGACATCAAACAGAAAATTAGTTGCATAAATAGAAATAAACATTTACCACGCTCGGTCCACTAAAAGCAGGGGACTGCCTCAGAATGACTATGCACAGGACTGTCAATAGAGCAGCCATAAGAATTTTCCCAAGAAAATGAGGTTTTCGCCTTGAATCTGAGTAATCCATTCCTGTAAGAGTTTAATGTTTCAGAACAACGAAGAGTAAAGATACAAAATAAAATAATAAGAGGTAAGAATATAACTACTTTTAGAAGTGTTGCATGTGTTCAGGAGACATAGTGTTCAGAACCGAATTGTATCTCCTAAACAACAAGACTATTAGGTATTACAAAAAACTGCCTACATCGGAATATGTTCTTTTCCATAAGCAAGAAATGAATACCCTTAGGAGTTAGGACAACTATAGAATCAGAAGAAACCTTATCAAATGGACGGTGCACGAACTGATTTCTCCCAACTCTTTTTTCCAGAAAACTAGTAGTAGAACAATTATAGAATCTGGAAAGCATTCTCAAATAGGTCAAGAAGTATGGCTTCCAATAAGAAGTGTAGGCAAAACGAGTTCTACTTGAATAGGGCCATCAATTGAGGTATCTCCATCAAACACAATTTCTTTCTTCTTTTACTCTCGAAACCCCTGGGAAATAAAATTCGTGTCTATTGCGCTAAAGTTTCTACAAAAACAATTGCAGAAACAATTGCAGACTGGTGTTGGGCGGAGCTGATTGGCGCCATACCAAGCACGAATCTCAGTGAGCCAGGTGTGGGCACTAGATATAGCCAGGGGTGGAGCTACAGCAGGGCATGGGTGGGCTGTAGCCCGCCCCAATTTTTTTTTGTTTTTTTTGTTTTTGAATTTTTTAAAATATTTTCTTAATTATGTTTTATTCTCTTGTTTGGATTATATTTTTCTAAAGTTTGGTACTTGAGGCTGCACGATACTAGTATATACCTAAAATTCAACCCCCCCCCCCCCCCCCCCCCCCCCTAATTTTAGATGCTAGATCCGCCACCGGTATAGCCGTGGGCACATATACAAAAAAAAGAATCCATCAAAATGTGGATGATATTGCACGAGGATGAAACCGCAGCTCTTCAATTGAGTAATCCGAAGACGAAACACAGAACAATCCGATTCTTAAGCTGCAACTCTTATTGGCATTTCCATAAATATATAGTTTCCAATAACCTAAGGAACAAAATACCGGAATAAAGAAATCGGCAATGACGCAAACCTGAAAATGGCCAAGATCTGCTTGCCCTAGGCAGACTTCTACTCCTATTAGAAGGTAGCATATGCGTTCGAGGTCGAAATTCTCCGTTCCAACCCGAAAGAAATCAAGCTATGGCCACCTCTATTTCAGGCGAACTGTCTCTACATCCAGAACAGACCAATAATGCTCATTCCTAGAACATAGAATTGAACATAAATATGATAACAACAAACTCAAAACTAGTCTACAACTCAAATTTTGAAACTGATAATTTGCGGAAGGAAATAAATTTCCCCTAAATATATAAATATTATAGGAACGAATACATGAAAGTATTTTGCATTGTATAATTTTAATCAAAAAAAAAAAGAGAGAGAGAAAATTTTGATAATTGGCAGTTGAAGAATAGGGGAAAACGAAGCAAATAGTAAAGATCAAAACACAAAAGATTCAATACTTTTTAATGGAAAATTGTATATATTCTAAGGGAGAAAAAAAAAAGTAACGCAAACCCAAAATTCCGCCGTCAAAACAAAACAAGAAAGATATCATAAGAGCCCAACTGCCCAGGACGAAGACGAGTATTATTAAAAAAACGCCAAATAGATCAAACAAATTTCTCCTTTTTATTTAAAAAACAGATCAAAAAGAAACGCCGATAAAGCAAATTTGCACCAAATTCTAAGTTTTGAAGACAACCCAGATCATAAAAAGGACCCCAAAAAAACCCCACTTGTTTTTCGACAAATCAATGGCGGAACTATGAATCATTAGTAAGAAAGAAGAACACACCTGCAAATGACAACAGAGAAGAGAAGAGAGTTTTGGGAAGTTTTCGAGCGAGGGAGCCGTTGGGCTCCTTCTTAATAGTGAAGAGAGGGAGAGGGGAGAAAAAATAGGGAGGAGAGAGAAAGAGAGAACTAAAGGGCCCAAAACTAAATAAAAGAAGTTTTGATTTATTTTCTTTCCGTTTGGAATCAGGATCTCTGTAAGCTTTCTTTTTTCTCAAGTCTTCTTCTTGCATTAATTTGGTAGCTAAAAAAAAGACTATAATATTGTTAAAAATAAAATAGTAAAGATCAAAACACAAAAGATTCAATACTTTTAAGGGGAAATTGTACATATTCTAAGGAGAAAAAAAGTAACGCAAATCCAAAATTCCGCCGTCGAAAGAAAACAAGAAAGAGACAATAAGAGCCCAAGACGAAGACGAGTATTATAATATATAAAAAAAAACCAAATTGATCAAATAAATTTTTACTTTTTATTAAGGGTGCGTTTGATTGCAAGGTGGAAAATATTTGAAAATAAATTAATCTTGTAGAATTATTTTCCTAGAAAAACAATTCCATGAAATTTTAAAAATTTTCTATGAAAAACTTAATTTGAGTATTTGATTGCCATTATTTCCCACGAAAAAGTTATTTTTCATGGAAAATAATATTTTTCTATGGGTTGAACAAATTTTATTTTTTACCATTTTAGATGAAAATATGAAAAATGATAGTTTTTGGAAAAATAATTTCATGAAAAATATAAGCTATCAAACACTATAATTGATGGAAAATTTGTGATAAAAATATTTTCCATGAAAAAAAAAAAGTCCAATCAAACGCGGCCGATAAAAGCAAATTTGCACCAAATTCTAAGTTTTGGAGAACCCGGAACTAAGAATCATTGAGTAAGAAAGAAAACACACCTGCAAGGAGAAGAGTTTTGGGAAGCTTTCGAGCGAGCGAGCCGTGGAGAGCAAAAATAGGGAGGAGAGAGAAAGAGAGAAAAACTAATATAAGAAGTTTGTTTTATTTTGTTTCCGTTTGGAATCAGGTTTTCTGTAAGCTTTTTTTTTTCCTCTCAAGTCTTCTCTTTGCATTACCTTTGGTAGGTACAAAAATATATATAATATTATTAAAAAATAAATAAAATATAAAAATATTTTAAATATTATTTGAACATGTTTTAATTACGATCTTTATAGATATATTTTTTAATTTTTGAATATATTTAGTTAGATAATACAATATATCTATTTTAAATATAATTTAAATACTAAATATATTTTAGGATTTATTACATGTTTAAAATTTTAGATTTTATTTTATTTTTTAGCTACAACAAGAAGATACATACTCGGTAGCTATAATTTTTTAACTTTTTTATTAATTAATAGAGAATATACATACGATTTAAATGGCTTTAGCCGTTCATTACAAAGGCAAGTCATGTTCACTTGCGTCGCACATTAAAAAATATATCATATGGTTAAAAAGTAAAAATTTAAATTATTTTAAATTGTAATGTGAATATTGAATATATTTTAGGATTTGTAGTTAGAAAATTTTTAGAATTTTTTCCTTAACTAGCCAGTTAAAAAGATTTAAATTTATTTAAAAATAAATAATGAAGGGTATAAATATTATTCATTTTTTAGACATTTTTGAACCACATTTTATTAGTAGAGATTAGTAGAGATAGGTAAAGATTCTCTCTCTCTCTCTCTCTTTATTTTCTCTTGTATGTTTTCTTTTCTAAAATTATATGCATTAATTAATTATGTAATATAATTAAAAAACGTATTATTAACTAGTTATTTTGGTAGGGTTGGATTGGGTCCCAAAACTAAATGTGGTTAAGAAATTTGCTAGAGTTAACCTACTGAATTAAGAAATGAATATAGTTATAAAGTTGTAATAATCTAATGCAGTCAGAGCCGGCCCAGGGGTGAATCTGACAAGCCCTTGGGCTTGGGCAACCCCCCGGGCATGGGCAACCACCTGGGCTTAGGGCAATCCTTCTTAAAAAAAAAAAAAATTCCCTTCCATCCACATCGGCTCTGGACCTATTCCAATTTCTATATTCCCAGACGGCCGCACCTCTCCGCCAAATCGCCAAAAGTCCAATTTATAGCTTTCTTTTATCTGTCCTCATGCACTCGGAAGAAGCAAAGAAATCAATATATTCAGTATCAAAAAAAAAACATTACTTTACTTTCGAATGCATAGTATCTAAGGAGCTATCGTACAAAATAAAAAATAAGCCTTCTTTGGCGAAAGTCCAGTGGGTTCTTCCTGCTTCATACTTGGATATAGTTGGATGTTAAGAACAAATATTATGGAGGTTGGTGATAAAGTATTTCATTTTTAAATATTACGATTTTTTGACAAGTGAGTTGTTAGATGCTAGATTTTTTTTAGAGATTTGTTGACTTACCCCTCACTTGGTTTACCATATTTCAGGATGCACCCCATAGTTTGAAAAAATATATATATAAAAAATGACCAGCCCTTGCCTTCTTCCTCTTTCCTCTCCCCCCTCCCACCCCATCCCCTCTCCGTCACCTCGCCCCAAACCGTCGGTGCCCCCCCCCCCCCCGCTGCCGTTGCATGTCGCTGCTGCATGATGCTTGCTGCCGCGGCTGCGGGGGAGCGGGGACGCGGGGTAGTGGCAGAGAAGGGGGAGGAAAGTGAGCAAAGGCGGGGAGGGGGGAGCGGAGGCGGTGAGGGGGGCGGTAGCGGTGGCAGGGAGGAGGGGGGCCGGTGGCGGGGAGGGGGGAGCGGTGGCGAGGAGAGACATTGTGGTACACTTTTTTTTTCCGGATTCCATCCAAAGTGGAGGGTACTGTATACAGGGCCGGACTTAGTAGGAGGTGTCACCCCCAGTTTTCAAGAATAGAGATATTTTTGTCATTTTTCATTTTTGAATATTTTGAAAATTATTTATTTATGATATTATTTTGGGGTTATTTGAGTCGGGTTCGAATTCCAACTCAATCCGATTTGTATCGGGGACCCGGGGTAGCTTTGACTCTAGTGGGACCCACACATTAGTTAGGCATGGCCCACATGATATTATTTTTAGTTAGTGGGTTAGACTAATTATTCATGGGTAGGTTTAGTTAGATTAGAGATTTAAATCATGACTAAAATAGCCTCGACCTAAACCCTTTTCCTAATATTAATCAATAGGATTAGTGGAGGGCTTTTGGACTTTTAATAAAGGGGACACCTAAGCTCGTGTCACGACCCGCACCCTAGAGTTAGGGCACGAGAACGTAACAACGCCCAGCCTACGCCGCAGTGTCGGCGGTAGAACGCTGTCCTAGGTCTCAATGCATCTAACAGTATGAGACTAAACAGTTTATACTCCCCGAATGGGGGTGACATAGCAGAATGTAAACTCAATCACATCTAAGATAGAGCATAAAGGAAGATAGATAAAACATGAAATCGAAAAAAGATACAACAGATAGAAGTCTAAGTGTCTAAGATACAAACTCAGAATACATCTCAAAACTCAAATACAGTAATCCATAAATACAACTCAAGATGACTGAAAATAAACTATAAGCAAAAACCCTAGCTATCTATGCAACCTCTACTGTCTCCTCTAGGCTAGCAGGCAACCTTCAGGCTATCTGTAAAATTTATCAACGGGTCCAGTCAGGACTGGAGCGAGCACAGTACATCTCAACAGATCATAGCAGGTTAGAAAATATAATCATGCAGTAAAGTAAGATACAGGATCTGAAGGAAATACAGTATGTAAATAGAGAAAGAGAACAGTAATAGAAATATCTACTATACATAGAGAACTAACAGTTACTAGTGAGTTAGAGTAAAATATAAACATGTGAATGGCATAGGAGATTCATGACTACAGCTAAGAGAGTGATTCATGACTACAGCTACTTGGATAATATTCACATCATGTCTATTTCTACTCCCCCATCCCCAATCAATACACAAGGATCTGTTCAAGTTATGTTAAGATTCGTGAAACTTCACATGGCTCATAAAATGAGTGATACGTGAAGGTGATTCATGATGGCTCTATGAACATGAGAGTACATATGTCACAAGCGATTCGTGAATCAGAGAAAGCATAGAGATACGTGATGATTCGTGAAACGCACAAAACATACAGTATCCGATGCTCCCGAGGGGGATAACATCTCATGAAAAGATCCATATAGTACCAATCCGTGTGACCAACGTGACAGTATCAAGTAAAGTAATTTAAAGCAGGAAAATAATTCTAAACAGGATATAAAATGATCAGAGAATGTACTCGCCTGATATCTGAATGTCCAAGGTAAAGATACTGTCCGAGGAGAGGTGTCTGGCTCCTAATTAGAACAGCACCAGTCACAACATGTCCAGAAGGGTAATATAAAGCACTACAATGCATTCTACATGAATCTAGGTCAAACTAGGCCAAAGTCAACCCTTGGTCAACTCTGGTCAACTGCACTAGTCAAACTAGGTCAAACTAGGTCATGTCCTAACCCAGTAAGTCTTACTAGGCCTAACCAAGACTATCCTAGCAAGCACACATCAATACAAGGCTATACAAGCCAACATACACCCAATTCTATATAGCATGCAATTATTCAATACTCAAATAGACAAGAATTCACATTGGATATACACTAGGTAATCTATTACTTTAAGCTATATATGTCTACACATATATACACATGCATATATTGGTATTCAACATTAGGTCTATAATCATGGCATTTTAAATGGTTATATAAACTTATATATTACAACACAATATGCTAACATATATATAATATACATACATAGCTAAGTTAACTATATTCATAAATACTTATTTAGGAGGCTATGTGTGTGTATGTGAACATGGCAAAGGGGCAAGTGAGGGTTAAATGGGCATACATAGTGTATACATATCAAAGAGTGTCAAAGTATAAGTGAACAATGTGTCAAGTGTGATAGTGTCAACATAGTGTAAGGGGGTACATGAGGTAATATAGGATTTGTGTTAACATAGAACATTACATCTCATTAACTTGTATATTGCATACATTACATCTATTATTATATTACATTCATGCTTGCATTCATTCATCATTCATTTATTCTCTTGCACCACTATATGCACCATACATTACATACTATGGAATCTACATATTCATTACAAGCCATACTTATACATGCTTACATTAGATAGGATACTTACACCTCATACAACATTTATTTAACCATTTACTCATGCTTGCATTCTCTATTTAATTACATAATGTATATACATTAACATGGATTAAAATCAAATAGAACATTATATTACACACAAGGGTGCACAAAATACATATGCCGAATAGTAACTCCTACTAATAATCAATACTGTACCATCTCAGCATGAATTAAAATCTAGGATTAAAGTATGTTATAGATCTATGTGTTAGCTTTCCGAAACTTCAAACGGATCGCGTTTTTGTTTCCGGAAACTCCCGGAATCGCAAAAACACCGAGAACGCGTTTGTCTTTCGTACAGCTGACACTCAAATAATTCTCCAGAAAGTTACAAAAAGAATTAGGCCAATTAATATATGTTTTTAGAAAGCTAACTTCAATACACTTCTTTTAAAAAAAATGGGAGATTAAACCGAGCTTTGAGCTAGAGGTTATGACATTTCTAAGTTAGGGCTGAAATTAAAAACGTGGATAAAAATCATGACGGATTTAGGTAGTTTGAGACAAAAGAACACAAGTATATAACATAATATATCAAGAACTCACTCTCTACACTAATATATATATATGAGACACTATAGAACACATCTCCAATACAAAAATATGAGATTAAACATGTAATAATTCATTCATACATAACAACAACACATAGTGTGTCCAAATTTGGGATTTTCCCACATGGACACAACCACAACACAAAGGACACTCCTATGACCTCCAAATGGACACAAAATGGACACAAATGGAGATACAACCATGGGGGTCATTTCTATGGGTTCAAAATAGACCTATATGCATGAGAAAATAAAAAGGAGAAGGGATTTATACCTCCCGGTAGATCGAATCGAAGAAAAGCCTTCCCGGAGCGACACCGACACGTAGAGATTCCAAAAGGACACGAACGAGCTCCGAATTCTTCCAAACTTGGGTAGCTTCCTCCTTGGATAGAATGGAGAAGGAAAAAAGAAGATTTGGTGGTGAAATAGAAGGATTTGGTGGAGAAATTGCTAGGGATTGCTCTCTAGGAATTTGGGGAAGAACAAGAGAGAGTGTGGATGAGAATAATGAAATGAACTTGAGCCTATCCTCTCCCAAAGTGGCTGGCCATATGGGGCTATTTGTCCTATTATGGTAAGGTCCAAAATGCCCCCACTAACCTATTCTATGAGTATTAGGAAAGGGCTAATTGGTTGAGGCTAAATTAGTCATTCTAAAGTCTCTAATCACACTAACCTTATCCATAATAATTAGTCTAACCTCTAACTAAAATATTTCTATCATGTGGACTAAAATTAATATCATATGGGCCATGCCTAACTAGTGTGTGGGTCCCACTAGAGTCAAACTATCCCCGGGTCCCTGTTTTAAGTCGGATTGAGTTAAAATTCGAACCCGACTCAAATAACCCCAAAACAATATCATAAATAATAAAATAATATCAAAATAATTCAAAGAGGTCAAATGCAAAAAATATCCTTAGGCCAAAAATGACATTAAAATATCATAATCACATGGTTAGGCTCTAGGTCAAACAGTCTCTAGGGTTTCACTAGCAAAACGTCAAAACCATAAGTCATTGATTTAAATAATTTTAAAATGATTTAAAATCACCAAAAATCATATCATGAATTAATATCATTATTAAAATAATTATAAACACGAAATTTCAAAATTACCCTCATTTGGGAAACTGGGTGCTACAACTCTACCCACCTTAGAAAAATTTCGTCATCGAAATTTAAGATCGATAGTACTCCTTCTAGAGCCTCTAACCTACCCAATATCTAAGGTAACACTTCCTAACACTGGAATAATAAACGGACATCTAAAAGGTGTCAATCTAGGAATACCTCCAATACTGCTCTGCTGTACGGCGGTAATGGAACTTCAATAGAATATGGACTGGAACCTATATCCAAGGGACTGGACCTATTTTAAAGTGGTCTTAACTAAGGATAAAAAGGAACTGATCATAGGCTATAGGTATGCTCAAACTATTATCTTCCTATTAACCATATATTAATACATTCTATTACCATAGGAACGATGCATTACTAAGACATATAGGCCCCTATCTCTCATAACACATTTATACTCACCAAAAGACTAGTACATCCTATCAAGGCTGATACTATAATCTCTCCTAAATCTCCTAAGCTACATGTTTATAGACACACATCCCCACATTTAGGACTAACCCATATATATCTACAACTGATACTAATGGAGTGACGTCCCTATTTCCTAACAATCAAGGTCTAAAATAAATTTATCTAAATCATGCAATTTGAAGGAATAGTATACAAGGTCAGGGCATACCGTAGCAGTTGGAAGTCTCACCTAGGTACACTAATCATTCTAGGTCAAAACAGTACTATGGTATCAACACACAAACAATCTAGGGTGTCCTAATTGGAAAGGTAAGGAACAACAATCATCAAGGTTGTAGGGCTGTCTACCATCCTATATGAAAATTGGTCATTAACAAGCAACTAAGAAATTATTAAAAGGTTACTATTCCATAAAATGGCAAAAATTGAAAATTTAGGCACAACAAATCACAAATAGATTTTTGTCTTGACACGATCTAAGTTGATCAATTTCGGGATAAAACGAGACTTGGGCAAGAAGGGAAATCAATAAAATCAAAGTATGAGCACGAGCATCCAATGATGGAGGTTCAGGTCATGATTAAATTTAATTCGACTGAGTACGAATACGAGGTTCATAGGCGATGAAAAGATTTCAAGGAGAATTGTCAAGGCTATCGCGAATGAGACTCTAGGGTCAAGTTTAACTATGTCTCCATTCTCGTAGATTGATACATGAAAAAATGAACCAAAGTGCAATAGGTTGATCAGACCATCATGTACCGGTTCTGATTAGACAATATGTTAGTGGGTGGCCACCCAATAAAATATGTCATGACCAAGCTCGAAAATAGATAAGCTTGCAAAACTAAGGCTAATTTAGCAGCACAAGATATAAGGGTGGTAATGATGAAAGGAATTATATAGTCTAAGTTTCTTAACCAACGGGTCAAGTAATCAGATGAGGTACAAGGTTAAGCATCTAAGGAAACAAGCAGAACACCATCACATGTCGGGTCGAAAGAATTGAGTCAAGGCTGGATTTCTAATTGAAATAAGAAGAAATTTAGTATAATGGTAGAGGTTATAGTTTAGCCAGTTGACCAGAAAATCATATCAAGAAAATAGAGTACAAGAAGACGGGTTTTAGTGGGACATGATATACCTACACGAAGGTGAGCTCGTCTAGGTCTTGCATATAAGATTTATTGGAGGGTAACATCTAGTATTACATTCCGAATATCAAAGTCACGATAAGGAACGTCAAGGATCTCAATTAGAAAGTGGGAGTTCAAGAGGTGGTAATTAATGCACAAAAATAATGAAGATCGAGTTAGTCATCTGATAACCAGTTACGTCTTTTCTGAGCTACATAATTTACGTCACTTCCTTAGCCTTCCCCATGCAAAAGATACGAAGATTCAAGGGTTTCGAAGTGCATCTGGTAGGGACGACAAGATATGGGTAATTAATGTAATGAGACAGAGTTTAAGATAAGAGGTAAATAAGAATGCAAAGGAATAATGACGAGAAAGAATAATGAAGATATGTTCCTTCTCATCGGTTCAAACGAGAGGAACCCATCAAGCTTAAATTCAATAGCAAGGAATGAGGGTGAATCCAAACAAGAGGAAAAGGAATTCCAATTGAAGTTCAAAATGAGTTTCTCAGGGGTCGTCCCAGAAATCTCTCAAAGAATCCTAAGTGTGATTGAGTACCTTAGATTTAAAATATTAATCTAAATACAAAATTAAATCAACAACTACAAAATTTTATCAAAATCATCAACTAATACCAGGATTCAAAGTTCTACAATGAATCCACAAAATCAAATTCAAATCAAGGAAAAAGGTGAATCAAAACAAGAAAAAAGAGTTTAAATCGGAATTCAAAATAAGATTCTCAAGGGTCATCCCAGGAATCTCTCAAGGAATCCTAACAGTGATTGAGTATCCTCTCATCCTAACATCATAATTTATATATCCTATAGCAGGCTCGTAGTAGTACAACTAAGTCGTTGCGCTACTACGAAATCGCACTAATGTGAATCTCGACCTGCATGGGCCACCACTAAAAACGTGTCACGACCCGCATCCTAGAGTTAGGGCACGAGAACGTAACAACGCCCAGCCTACGCCGCAGTGTCGGCGGTAGAACGCTGTCCTAGGTCTCAATGCATCTAACAGTATGAGACTAAACAGTTTATACTCCCCGAATGGGGTGACATAGCAGAATGTAAACTCAATCACATCTAAGGTAGAGCATAAAGGAAGATAGATAAAACATGAAATCGAAAAGAGATACAACAGATAGAAGTCTAAGTGTCTAAGATACAAACTCAGAATACATCTCAAAACTCAAATACAGTAATCCATAAATACAACTCAAGATGACTGAAAATAAACTATAAGCAAAAACCCTAGCTATCTATGCAACCTCTACTGTCTCCTCTAGGCTAGCAGGCAACCTCCAGGCTATCTGTAAAATTTATCAACGGATCCAGTCAGGACTGGAGCGAGCACAGTACATCTCAACAGATCATAGCAGGTTAAAAAATATAATCATGCAGTAAAGTAAGATACAGGATCTAAAGGAAATACAGTATGTAAACAGAGAAATAGAACTGTAATAGAAATATCTACTATACATAGAGAACTAACAGTGACTAGTGAGTCAGAGTAAGATATAAACATGTGAATGGCATAGGAGATTCATGACTACAGCTAAGAGAGTGATTCATGACTACAGCTACTTAGATAATATTCACATGTCTATTTCTACTCCCCCATCCCCAATCAATACACAAGGATCTGTTCAAGTTATGTTAAGATTCGTGAAACTTCACATGGCTCATAAAATGAGTGATACGTGAAGGTGATTCATGATGGCTCTGTGAACATGAGAGTACATATGTCACAAGCGATTCGTAAATCAGAGAAAGCATAGAGATACGTGATGATTCGTGAAATGCATAAAACATGCAGTATCCGATGCTCCCGAGGGGGATAACATCTCATGAAAAGATCCATATAGTACCAATCTATGTGACCAACGTGACAGTATCAAGTAAAGTAATTTAAAGCAGAAAAATAATTCTAAACAGGATATGAAATAATCAGAGAATGTACTCGCCTGATATCTGAATGTCCAAGGTAAAGATACTGTCCGAGGAGAGGTGTCTGGCTCCTAATTAGAACAGCACCAGTCACAACATATCCAGAAGGGTAATATAAAGCACTACAATACATTCTACATGAACCTAGGTCAAACTAGGCCAAAGTCAACCCTTGGTCAACTGCACTAGTCAAACTAGGTCAAACTAGGTCATGTCCTAACCCAGTAAGTCTTACTAGGCCTAACCAAGACTATCCTAGCAAGCACACATCAATACAAGGCTATACAAGCCAACATATACCCAACTCTATATAGCATGCAATTATTCAATACTCAAATAGGC
>JANAVB010041416.1:14122492-14145949 GCA_029216955.1 Iris pallida
GACCTAGTATGACCCAGTTTGACCCAGTGACTTAGTTTAACCTAGTTTGACTTAGACTTGCATATCATGACTTAAATTGTTTTCTTTCACTGTTTGGACTCATGGCATCTCATCTTAGGTCTGTGATTACTCTGAGTGTCTGTTCACCTTATCAGCTCAGGACCACAGGCGAGTACAATCACTAATAGTTTTTATTGTCTTGATATCTGCTATATTCGATTCAGTTGTAGTGTCTTACTTGATTTCCAGACACGATAGTTCACGGACTAGTATATGTCGGATCCTGTCATGAGATGTTATTCCCGGATTACTTGGTATTGGTACAAGACTCGACTTGTTACTTGTACTTGTATAGAGATGGACTTGGGAGTGGGCTGACCCCTGCTTTTGAGTCCCGTGTCATGACGTGTCATGTCTGGATCCTTTATACTATTCGGGGATGGGAGTTATTAGTGGTTGTGTAATCAAATCTACTTATTCTTCACACTTGTATTTGTCATTGTGCATAGCTATACCCTCGCTCACGACGGGTAAAGCCTGACTCCATTTGTTCATAGCTTTCCATGGTGGCCGGCCTTACTGCTCTGTTGTACACTTGTTCATAGCCGGTCAGATGAAAAGTCTGATCCTGATTCCCAAGCCGATCACATAACGCACTAATAATTCATGGCACCTTTTATATTTATTTTATTACATCATATATCCTACTCAGTTCTACCTTCAGTACTTTTTCATCATGTTATGATATTCAGTACTCACATGTTCTACATGATCTTATGCTAAACCTTGATTGGAGGCTAAGTTCTGTTCGGGAGAAGGGTTACAACTCCGGTCCTGTTTGGTTTACGGGTTGTAACTCGGCTTTCGAATAGTTCCCAAGCCATCCTATATCTTTGTCTTGTATTTCATTATAATTGTCTCTTATAGAATTTGTCAATTTATATGGAAGCTGTTAGTGTTTGTACTTGCTCATTTTCTGACATAATACCGTTGATATATTACAGATAATTTTGAGGCAGATTGCCCGACCTATTATGGGGTCGAGTTAGATGGAGTAGACCAGGACCGTGGCTTGATAGTAGAGCCACTAGACTTTGCACACCCAGAGTAGTGTAGCTTAGTTAGGTTTGCCTGGACTGCGATCCAGCTAGTACTTTCAGATTGTAGTAATTTATATTATATTCTGTGACTCTGTGATGTTGTGTAATCTCTGGGCTTGTGTGGATCTTGAACTTATTTCTTATTTTCATCTATCATATTTTTTTTCCATGCTATCTACCTTAGTTTTACTTGTGATTGAGACTGTATTGCTATGTCAATTCAGAGTGTATATACTGTACAGTACCTTTATACTGTTTAGTCATAGTATTTACAGACCTTATATACAGCGTTCTACCGCCGATTCTGTGGCGTAGGCTGGACGTAACCACGTACTCGTGTCCCTACCAGGGTGCGGGTCGTGACACACTTTTGTGGTGGCCCATGCAGGTCTGTGTCGTAATTAGTACGATCTCGTAATGGTGCTCGACTTAGAGTACTAATTACGAGCCTGCGACTAGGACATAGGATCTAGGATATGATAGGAGTTACTCAATCACATTTTAGGAAATTTTTTTAATCTTTTGATTACCATGACAAATTCTTGCATTTGAATTCAATTGTCCTCCTTTGATAATATCTTATCTTGTACCATATTGATCTCTTGGTTCAATTCGTCTTCAGGATGACAGTGACTCGTTCTCAGGCAGCAGGGCCTAGTGCAGTTCCAGAGAGATTTGATCCAGTAGGACCTCCACCACCGGCTAGGGAGTAGCAGTCGAGAGAGCAGCAGCCTCAGTTCCTGCCCTTCAGGCGAAAGTAGTAGTCGAGAGAGCAGCAGCCTCAGTTCCTGTCCTTTAGGCGGGAGTAGCAGTCGAGAGAGCAGTAGCCTCAGTTCCTGCCCTTCACGCGGGAGTAGCAGTCGAGGGAGAGCAGCAGCCTCAGTTTCTGCCCTTCAGGCGGGAGTAGCAGCGGCAGTTCCAGGAGGTCTTCCACCTCCAGCAGCGGGACCGTCCATAGTCATTCCTGAGACTTTTTTACCGTCGCCTCCGCTACCGACTGATACTCAGCAGATGATAGCCCTTCTACAGCAGAGTTGCAGACCCAGAGGGCACAGGCCGAGGCACAGCACTGCCAGACGAGGGTGTTACGGCAGAGCATGGAGAACTCCACCAGCTAGCGATGGCAGCAGTAGAGAGGGTTGTACCGGGTATAGTTCAGGGTGCCCCAGTTCAACAGCAAGGTCAGGAAGGCCTGGCACATGCCTAGATTTCAGAAAGATAAACCCAAGGGACTTCAAGGGTACCGAGGGTATCTTGTATGCAGATGACTGGTTGGAGGACGTCCATAGGAGCCTGGAGTTAGTAGAGTTTCCGAGGGGACTATGGGTCACAGCTGCGGCGAATCAGTTCTTCGACATCGCCTTGACGTGGTTTCGCACGGATCCTCGTACGTCAGTGAGAGGTTTGACATGGGAGAACTTTAGGCGGCTCTTCAAGGAGAAGTTCTACCCAAATGTGGCTCTGACAGCTCTAGAGGCCCAGTTCATCGGATTGGAGCAGGAGAACTCGTCGGTAGACGAGTATGCAGCGGAGTTCTTCCGTCTGAGCAGGTTTGCACCAGATCTGATCCAGGATGAGGGGTATAAGGCCCGCAAGTTCTGGAGGGGTCTTATTCATGCGGTTCGCACTCGTACTTCCGGGCGACGCGATGCGACCTTCGAACAGATACTGATGGAGGCACAAATAGCAGAGGAGGACTTCGGCCTCAAGTCGAAGAGGGGCAGTGACATTCTTGGAGCGAGTTCCAGTGTAGGGCCAGCGAAGCGCCCTCACTTCCAGTAGAGGCAGTTCCAGCAGTAGCCTCAGTTACAGTTTTAGCAGGCACCAGTACGTGTCGACCAGCAGCAGGGTCAGGGCAAGAGGCAGGCCATCCAGTGTGCTTTCTACAAGAAGATGGGGCACACCTGGGAGGTTTGCAGGATGAGACTGGGAGTTGTTTATTCTGTGGAGCTCCAGATCACCAGATGAAGAACTGTACTGCTCGTGCAGCCAGACAGGCAGGCCAGGACAGAGTGCAGCAGGCTAGAGGAGGCCAGCAGGGCGTGCTTTCGCCATGACTGTTGAGGGCACTCCGACAGTAGCAGGGTAGATTGCAGGTTTCAATCTTTTGATCTCATTTTCGCATTGCCTCCTTATAAACTGTCTTGAAATTCGATTCCATCTGTTTCTGATCGTTTGATAAAATTTTGTTCTTGTGATGTGATATTCTTTTGAGATAATTCGTATGAGCTAGGTCGCCTCGATTATGAGATTTTAGAATCCTCTAGGGTCAAGCTAGCAGACATCGTGAGGAGATATAGTCGGATTATGGACGTATTTCTCGGGTGTAGGAATTTAAGGTTTTCGCAGCCAAGCATGCGACAATGCAAAAATTTTAAATACCATAATTCTAGAGGTATACCTTAGTCGAGGACTCTGTATTATCGTAGCCTTACTCACTAGCATGACGGAGATTCTGAGTATCATGAATTTGGACAGACGCATATGATTATCGAACTGTATGATTTTTCTGTGTTTACGTTGTTTTAAATTTTTGAGGATGAATTCTTTTAAGGTGGATAGACTTGTAGCACCCAGTTTCTAATTGAGAGTAATTTTAAATGTTATAATTTTAGTCATTTAATTATTGTCATTTAATACATGGATTTTGGAGATTATAATCATTTTAAATTTTAAGCCATGACTTGTGATTTGATGTTTTACTAGTGAAATCCTAGATACTGTTTGACCTAGAGCCTAACCATGTGATTAGGATATTTTTAGTATCATTTCTGGCCCAAGGGTATTTTAGTCATTGGACCTCTTTGATTTATTTTGATACTATTGCATTGGCGATTGTTGATTTGACTTTTGATAGGTGAGATTTTGTGTTGGTTTCGTGTCCATGTCGGACACGTAACCATTTTTATTTACAAGTGTTGTTGTGCCTTAAGAGATTTTTATTTTGCTAAATTTTTTTGGAAGTAATTGAGAGGGATTGTTTTCTGCATGTATTTTCTGTGATTGCTTGGTTTTAATTTTGAGGAAGAATTTTTTTTAAGGTGGATAGATTTGTCACCCCAGTTTTCAAGAATAGGAGTATTTTTATCATTTTTCATTTTTGACAATTTTGAAAATTATTTATTTATTTATGATATTATTTGGGGTTATTTGGGTCGGGTTCGAATTTCAACTCAATCCGACTTGTATCGGGGACCCGGGGTAGCTTTGACTCTAGTGGGACCCACACATTAGTTAGGCATGGCCCACATGATATTATTTTAAGTTAGTGGGTTAGACTAATTATTCATGGGTAGGTTTAGTTAGATTAGAGATTTAAATCATGACTAAAATAGCCTCGACCTAAACCCTTTTCCTAATATTAATCAATAGGATTAGGGGGGCTTTTTGGACTTTTAATAAGGGGGACACCTAAGCTCTAGTGGCCGGCCACCTAAGGGGAGGGATAGGCTTGAGCCTCTTGTCATTATCCATCCATTTTCTCTCTCTTGTTCTTCCCCAAAATTTAGAGAAGAGTTCCTATTGATTTCTCCATCAAATCAATCCATTCCTCTACCCAACCTTCTTCATTTTTCTCTACTCAAGCAAGGGAAGGAGCTAGCCAAGTTTGGAGGTTTTGGAACTCGTTCGTGTCCATTTGGAGATCTACGTGTCAGTGTCGTATCGGAAGGAGTTTTCCTAGATTCGATCTACCGGGAGGTATATCTCTTCTCTACATCATTCCCTCATGCATATAGGTTATTTTGGACCCATAGGAATGACCCCCATGGTTGTGTCTCCATTTGTGTCCGTTTCGTGTCTATTTGGAGACTTCTAGGAGTGTCCTTTGTGTGGTATTGTGTCCTAGTAGAAAATCCCTATTTTGGACACTTGTATTTTAACATATTTTGTGTGAATGATTTTAATTAGATTTTAATCACAGATTTTATATTATTAGAGAATGTGTTCTTCAATGTATCATTTAGTATATATATATATATATATATATATAATATATATATATATATATATATATGTCTCTCTAATTTATATACAATATTGTGTATTTATTTTGTGTTGGGTGTGTGGAGATTTCGGGCATGAGAGAGTATGGAGAGAGTGGTGGAATTGGTTGGTGTTAGAAGTGTGTGTGTGTTTGTATTGAGAATGTTACAGAGGATTTGAGAGAGTGGGGAGATGAGAGAATTGGGAGTGTGCACTGCTGGTTCGAGAAATAGCAGCAGCAATATGGTATCAGTCCCCACAGGGGACTGATTTGGCAGTAGGTAACAGTCCCCACAGGGGACTGTTTACATTCACTATACCAAAAAAGGAATTTAGGAACAGTTTTTTAATATGCCTAATATTTTTAGGAACATATAAATACCGTTCCTAAAAGTGGCGTTGCAATATTAGGAACAGTTATAAAGCGTATCAAATGTTATTTGGAACGTTTAAAAGGCGTTCCTAAAGTATATTTTGGAACACATATAATATGTTCTTAAAATATATTTGGGACGTCTATCAAGTGTTTCTAAATTCACTTTTGAAACACATACAATATGTTCCGAAGGTATTTCTTGGGACATCTTTAAAACGTTTCTAAATGTATTCTGAAACGTTTTGCATATGTTCCTATATATAATTTGCAACATTTTTTACATTATTCTTGTCGCTAATTGAAACATTTTATTAACGTTCCAGTGTATTTTCCTAATTTCAATTTTACAGCAAATTTTTTTAACCACAAATAATTCATAAACTAAACATAAAACACATAATAAATGGTGCTATTTTTTTACATTGCCTCAATCAACATCCAAGAGAGCCATTAAATTAACCAAAGCTTTCAACTTAATATAAAATAAAATACAACAACATATCCCAAAAGTTAAATCTTTATAAAACATCATCAAGAGTATGTATAATGTAAGTTACAAATAGTATATAAAATCTAGCTCGACAAAGATATCAAAATTTAGACAAATCCAAAAGTTTTTTTTTCCAACAGAATGGAGATTTGAACAACGCTAGCGGCAACTGGCATATATTACTTGATGGATGCATGTGACTTCACAATCTCGCCAACACGGTGCATAAAGTGAGGTGCTCTCTTTTCAATTGCTTTTCCATGTCCGTTGAAGTCAATTTTCTCCCCAAGTTTGTTGCTTTCCTGTGAAACTAGATTTTCTTGAGTGAAGTTGCTACCCATATGTTGTGCTTAGCAAGAAAACCTTCATTATCAAAAAAAAATGATTATTGGTTTACATAACATATTAAGAAAATAATGGAACTTAAACTACTAAAATGGTATTGTCTACACAATCATACAACACTTTAATTTGTATAATAGTAATATCTTGTTAAAAGAGCATTCTTCCTGGGAGAATTTTTAAACTACTATAAAAGTTTCGAGGTATAGTAAATTAATAGTGAAAATAGTGTAATACAAGAATTATAATAAAGAGTAAAAGAAGACTTACTAAGGCTCCATGTATTTGATGAAGGACTTGTTCCACACAAGGAAATCGCCGAGGGAAACTTCTCCAATTTCTTAGATTCTGGATTTTTATCAGCCTTGTAAATCTTTGCAGAGAACACCTTTCGCGTAACCATGCTCACTTTCAATTCATCAGGTTCTAAAACATAGCCATGACATATACCCCAATGGATTGGATCTACTACCTCCTTGGCAATTGCAAGACAGTTGCCATCCCAGTCAAGCAGCTCACACAATCTTGCAACTTCGATAGGTTCATTGTGTGCCACTTTAGTAGATTCTTTGCGTGGCACTTTAGTAGGTTCTTTGCGTGCAACTTTAGTAGGTTCTTTGCGTGCCACTTCAGTCGGTTCTTTGTGTGGCACTTCAGTAGCTTCATTGCGTGCCACTTCAACAGTTTTATTGCGTGCAGATGTCGTCGAGTCTCCTTGAGCTAAGGAATGTCTTTTCCTTGTTAGATTCATGTTCATCATCATTGGGGGCGGCGAAGGCCACAAATATGATTTAAGTAAACACTCAAGTAACACACACACACACTTTAGTTCTTTGATAAAGTAATGTTAGGTACTCACCGAACACATGTTCAAACATAAATCAACTTTGATTCCAACCTTTCAAAATTCTTCTCTATAGTCTTTCTTTCTGCTCTTTCATTCAAAAGCATTATATAGGAAGGAAGGCAATCCTCATACTGTCTCCTAGAAACATGGCTACCAACACCCGGAAGACTGCCTTTGGAGTTCTTACCTAGAACTTGAGTCAAAGGATCAAAATCAATTGATAACGGGTGAATGTCGCTATTGTTTTCACTATTTTTAGCTTCTTCGACCTTTTTCTTAATTTTTTCCTGTAATGTGATGTGAATATAACTAAATAAATACAAAAATATAAGTATATGTATTAAACTTTACTAATGTCTTTTATCTTACCATCAACTCCACAGCGCTAGGCAATATGCTTCTATCCTTTCTAGTATGAGTTTCTATCCACACTGCAGTTCGTGAAATTGGAATAGTAGGATCTACTTGTTTTTGAATCTGTATCATAAATGATTGTTATTATATCATTTTAACCATTAAAATATTAAAGGTGTACCTGAATTCATACCATCTCCTCCAACCATTGTAGCACTCTTACGTCCTCCAGTATGGCCACACCTACTACGCTTCTTATTTTCAGCATTTTTCACTCTACGTTCTTTTGTTTTTTCTCCACACTCATTTTCACAGAATTTCTTCCAATCCTTTTTTGTTCAAGGAGGAATATTCAATTTTTGTGCCTCTATATTTGGACACTTGTCCAAAAATTCTTCCGCAAAGTATTTTTATGCTTCCTAAAGACTCGCCATTGAACCTTGAAGATGTCTTTTGATGTAGGTTGGTACTTCAAATTCTTTCTGCAATAAACATATGTTAAGAGGAATAAAACATATGTTAATGTGCTATTTTCTAAATAAAGAACCCCTTAAAAACAATACAAAAATGTATAAATGTCATCTCACCAATATGCCATTCCAAATTTTATCCTTCTGATGATCAGGAACCAACCTCCAGTCAGTGTACTTGATGGATGCATGTGACTTCACAATCTCGCCAACACGGTGCATAAAGTGAGGCGCTCTCTTTCCAATTGCTTTTCCATGTCTGTTGAAGTCAATTTTCTCTCGAGGTTTGTTGCTATCTTGTGATTCTACTTTTCCTGATTGAAGTTGCTGCCCATATGTTCTGACATTGTACTTAGCAATAAAACCTTCAGTATCAACCAAAAAAAAAGATTATTGGTTTACATAACCAAGAAAAAAGATTGTAGTTTCAGTTTCAAGGAAAAGATGAGAAATGAGTCATGTTATCTGCATGTAAAATCAAGTAAATGTTATTTGTCTAACATTGTGTCATGTTCTGACATATGTTATTTCAAAACTCGTGAATTCGGACCAAGAGTACTTGTGCTTTGCACTTATCATCAGATTTAGTGGTGACATATCATCAGTAAAGGCCATAAACTTGTAGAAAAAAATACTTATGAGAGCAAGCAAAATTTCTCCTTAGGAAAAAAATTGCAGAAGGAAACAACATAGGGATCGCAGAGAAAATTTTCAAAGCTTGAAGAAAGTTTCTATGCTAACCCCCTACCCGGCTGTATTTATGAAAGATCGCAGAGAAAATAATAGCTTCCAGGTGGGCCGTTGTTCTAATTGTTCAACGTTCCCTGGGGCAAAAGATAAAGCCATGACACAAGTTGAGGGGAGACAGTTTCTCATAGCAGCCCAGGAAAGACAGCCTCTGCATACATTCTTTGTAGGAAACCTCAACAAATAGCATTTGGTCAATTCAAATCGTAGTTTTACTCACTTGTGGGAAAAGAAGTGAAGCTTTGAAGCCTCATGTACACCGATGAGTTCAGCATAATCACTACACTTCGAACAAAAGAGTAGATTGAATCCCTCCAACATCCAGTGGATAGAACTAGCACGAAGTAGCTGTTATTCTTATTCTATAAGTTCCTGGTAATATTTTTTTGACTTGGCTTATATTAGTGGCAATTTTGTGGATCATTAGTTTCTTCTCTAGTGTAAAAGGGAATAGGAAAAAAAAACATATTGTAGAGTTGTCATTCTTATGTCCACAAAAATAATAGATAAATTTCTCACTTCTGCCAACTGCTGAAAGTTTATGTTCACAATGAGCTATTCATTCTTGCAATAAAAATACAGTAATATCCTTGTCAAATGTGCCTGTTAAGAAACACTGTAGGTGGTTTCCTTAGTTTTACAACATTTGTGCTCTATCTAGCTTCTTGTAGTTTTACGACATTTGTGTTAAGGTTGCATACGTATAGTTGGTAAATTGTACAGGTGTTCTGACATTGTGCTTTGCACATTATCATCAGATTTAGTGGTGGATAGAACTGAATTAGAAGACTGTAAAATTTATTCAGGGGTAGAAGAGCAAATTGCAGTAAAGGCCATATATGCAAACAGTTTTTAAAGGCAATATATAGAAATGAAGTAAAATCTTCATTCAGCAGGTAGATTTGACATGTTATCTGCATGTAAAATCAAGTAAAATCAAGTAAATGAAGACTGTAAAATTCATTCAGCAGGTAGAAGAGCAAATTGCAGTAAAGGCCATATATGCAAACAGTTTTTAAAGGCAATATATAGAAATCAAGTAAAATCTTCATTCAGCAGGTAGATTTGACATGTTATCTACATGTAAAATCAAGTAAAATCTTCATTCATTCAACAGTTTTTAAAGGCAATATATAGGAAACTAGTAATGGTTAATTTGACATGTTATCTGCATGTAGGAAACTTGTAGGAAACTGCAGTAATGGTTAATTTGACATGTAGTAAAGGTATACAATATATGCAGTAAAGGCCATAAACTGCAGTAATGGTTAATTTGACATGTTATCTGCAATATATGTAGTAAAGGCCATAAACTTGTAGAAAAAAAATCTACATATGAGAGCAAGCAAAATTTCTCCGTAGGAAAAAAATTGCAGAAGGAAACAACATAGGGATCGCAGAGAAAATTTCCAAAGCTTGAAGAAGAGGCAGGGACAGAAGAAGCCAAAATTTCTAGTTTGCTTAGCAAATATGAGCAGTTATTTGAGGAACCAAAAGGACTACCTCCTAAAAGAAATTATGATCATAGACTACCACTCTTACCTAGCTCAGTACCAGCTTATAGCAGACCTTACAGACACGCTTACATACATAAAATGAGATTGAAAGGCAGATCCAGGAATGTTAGACACAGGTATAATTAGACCTAGTAATAGCTCTTATTCATCACCTGTGCCTAGTCAAAAAGCTGATGGACCTTGGAGGTTGTGTATTGATTACAGAAGGTTAAATCAAAAAAAGTGAAGGAAAAATTCTCAATTCCTTTCATTGAAGAGTTGTTTGATGAACTCCATGGAGGCATTTTTTCTTTTTAAATTGGACTTGAGAGTAGGTTATTATCAGGTGAGGATGCAGAGGAGGATGTCCACATAACAAAACCCATGAAGGACACTATGAATTCTTGTGATGCCTTTGGACTCACTAATGTCCTACTTTCCAAGCCATAATGAATGCAGTCTTCAAAGTCTATTTGAGAAAATTTGTCCTAGTAATTTTTTATGACATTTTAGTTTACAGTGCAGACCTCAAGGATCACCATGAGCATCTAGAGAGAGTCTTCATTAAAGTGAAAAAAATTAGCTGAAGGTGAAAAGAAGCAAGTGTTACTTTGACACTGTTCAAAACCAAGTGGTCTATTTGGGACACATTATATCAGGCAGGGGAGTGGAAGTGGATCAAGAAAAAGTTGTCATGGAACGGCCTGTTCCTAGGACTATCAAGGAGTTGGGGGGATTCCTAGGCCTTACAAGATATTATAGAAGATTCATTCAAGGTTATGGCTCTATAACAGGACCTCTCACTGACCTGCTCAAAAAGAATTATTTTCAGTGGAATGATAAAGCACAAGAAGCCTTTGAAAAACTGAAGAAGACTCTTACACAACCACCAGTGTTAGCCATGCCAGTCTTCAAGGAGGAGTTTATCCTAGAATGTGATGCTTCTGGAGTGGGAATATGGGCTGTACTAAAGCAGAAAGGTAGCCTATAGCCTTCCTAAGCCAACACATCAAGGACAGAGCTTTATTTTTTTTTTATCTACTTATGAAAAAAAATGTTAGCAATTCTGCTAGCCATTAAATGGAGCCAATATTTGTGGGAAAAAACATTCTTGATTAGGACAGACCATAAATCTTTAAAACACATATTAGAAGAAAGGGTGTATATAGATGCTCAATACAAGTGGATACTCAAACTGCATGGCTATTCATACAGAGTTGAATATAAGGGAGAGAAAATAGAGCAGCTGATAGTCTATCTAGAAGGGAGCAAGCCACTTATCTGTACTACAGATCTTGCAGACTGGTTACAATAATGTAAAAATCAAATGCAGGGTTCAAATTTCTACGAGTCCCTGAAGGACAAATGGCATCAAGGATTGCTGGATACTCTACTAAATATACTATGAGAAATGATCAGTTCTATTACAAAAAGAGGCTATTGATAGACCTATAGTCTGAATATGTTCCTCTCATGCTGAGGGAGCACCATAACATGTTACATGCAGGGCGCTCAAGCACATTGAAGACTCTCCACTGTATCTCAAGCTTCAACCCTACAGGCAGATTTCTGTAGCTCAAAGAAGATTTCAAAAGTTGGCTCCCAAATACTTTGGACCCTACCAAGTGGTGTCCTATTGCATACAAATTAGCATTACCTAAGGATTTCCAAATTCACCGTCTTTCATGTATCACAACTTAAACAAAAAATCAGTGCTAGAGTTGAGCTACATGAAGGATTATCAAGTTATAAGGCCTATTACTGGAACCAGAGTGGACATTGGACAGGAGATTAGTGCAAAGAAGAAACAAAGCTGGTAGACCTCTTAGTGCAATGGAAAATGGGACCCAGAGGATGCTACAAGGGTTCATTATGAGAAATTCATCAAAGAATATCCCTACTTTGACCTTGAGACAAGGTCAAATTAAGGGAGGGACATTGATACGATCTCATTCCTCTCCTTAGAGACTGAAGCTCTGATAGGAACTGAAGCTCCAAAGACTAGAAGACTAATTGGGTATTGACACTCAATAAAGACCCTGACTGACACTGAAGAACTGATACACTGAGGATAAGGAGGCTACAACCTGCATACAACCCAGACATTGATGTATTGAATACTGAGGGCCAAAGGTTGCTGAATCTACTATATACTGGCCAGTACATATGAAGCAGTACCCGTTAGTACACTGGATAATTGCAAGTGTTGTTCCTTCCAAACTCTCAAGAGTATAAAATTCTGAAGAAACAAAGTTTGAAGCAGCTTCACATCTCTTGTTGGTTTGTATCCAAGGTGACTACAACTAATACATTCTCGAGGCTCCAGAACATATACAGAAGTACAGACATATATAGAAGAAATGGTATAAGCCAAATGGCATAACTCAGGCTCCAGGGCTCCAAATGGTATACTCAAGCTATAAAATTTTCTATCAAAATATTATCAAACAAAAAAATCAAGATTAATAATTAAATATCTTAAAAAGATCACAAAACTAAAAAGTTACTCCCAAATATAAGAGATCGAGCTAAAAATAACATATTTAAGCAAAAAGGATAAAAAGTTCTAGTATCTTGATTCCTTTGGTGGCACAGGAACAATATTTTCATTCATCAAAATTGAACAAATTATGTAGGTTAGGATTGTCATTCAATGATAGTCGGTGGGGATGCTTATTATGTCAACTTGCTTAGTTAGCCTCTTGGGTGTATGTAAAACCACATGCCATCCATCTTCCTTTTGATCTTTAGAATAGAATACACCGCTGGCTTCTCGAGCTAAAATGAACAGATCCTCCTCCACTTTTTCTTTGTTCTTGAGCTTCTTTAAATTTACCATCACATGATTCCAAATAGGATCAACCTTACAACCATTTTTAGAATCCTTACTTTCACCCAATCACAATAAAATACCGTCTCCTTAAAATCTATGTAGTCCAACTCTAATATATCTCTAATTATTCTATAGTAAGTCATCATTCCTTCCTTTGGATTTTTATCTTTTCGACCAGCAACAAAAGTAGTATAAGCCTTCATAGATACGCCACTGTCTTGGGTCACCAAATTTATATCGGAGGAACTTGACGAAAAGACAAACCCATTGACACAATATTTATTGTATCTTGTTGCCTTATACATTGGACCGTTGGCTAATCTCCATAAGGTTGTATTGGTTTCCCCAGCCTTCTGTAACTGTATTGCAAAAGAATTCACTAGTCACTAAACTTAAAAAGTGACAAACTAGTAAGAAAATATGACATAGTTTATGTAAAATACCTCATCACACAACCAAGGAATGAATTCCTTGATTGTTGTGCTATCTTAGTAGCCCCATCTTTTCGAATCTGGACAGACGTCCTTTGGAAATATTCAGCATACTTACATAAATTCACAATAATCAAAACAATTCATACTCTTAACAAGTTTAATAGTCATTTAGCTAAAATATATAGATAAAACATACTTTTCCCAGTCGTCCAAGTCTTCAAGTCGGTTGAGTACCCATCTTCGTACTTGTTCAAATTGCACATTGTTTATCTCGACGACTTTTCCAACATCTAAAGGTTTCTCATCTGATAAGTCAATATTCTCATCCACCCAATCTTCTCGACTCGACTTATGAGTACCTTCACCTATATTTGGCATATACGCCATACAATACATCACAGATTCATCTGTAAGATAAGACTCTGCTATAGAGCCTTCTATGTACCTTTTATTAAGGGTATACTCTTTATACCGCTTCATTAATCTGACATAACAAAATATAAAAAATATTAAATAGAATAAGTAAAATTGCATTAAATGCAAAATATTTTCTAAAAAATATTGTATACCTTTCAAATGGGTACATCCATCGGAATCTGACTGGGCCACATGCCAAAGCCTCGTCTGCCAAATGAACCATACAATGCACACTTATGACAAAAAGAAGGGAGGAAGTTCCTTTTCAAGAATACACATTGCTTCCACTAATGCCGTCTTTGCTTTACGGAGTTCCTCCTTATTTATCACTTTAGCACATAAGATATTAAAGAATAAACTAATTCTGTGAATAGCAATTCTCAAGTCCTTTTCCTTTTTAAAAGCATGTTTAAGTAAAACTGGAAGCAAGTGTTGCATAATCATATGATAGTCATGCGATTTGAGCCCCTTAGCTCTGGAGGATGGATAGTCACCAAATTACTCAAGTTAGAGAAAAACCCTGTAGGCAATTTTAAATCTTTCAAGCAACAAAAATTCTTCCTTTTCCTCCTTAGTTAAGGCGTATGACGCCTTTGGCATTGAAGTTTTTCGGTGTCTTTTTCTTCTACTAACCATAATTTCTTGTTGATGCCCAATTTCTTCAAATCTTTTCGTGCCTTCAACCCATCTTTTGTTTTTCTAGTGACATTCATCAACATGCTTAATAAGTGATTAGTGACATTCTTTTCAGTATGTATGACGTCAATGTTATGGCAAATCTCAAGAAACTTCCAGTATGGCAAATCAAACAAAATTGACCTTCTCGACCACGGAGGTGCAATAGTGGAATTAACATCCATATTGACATCTTCATCGACCCCAACCTTGTGTTTTTACAATGTTCTTACTCTTTTTTCTTTTGCCGGTGACTCTACTAAGCCCTTGCCCATCATTACTCTTAAGAATTTCAGAAATTCGTTGTTCAACTTCTTCACCAGATAATTGTGGAGGTGGCCGATGATCTACGGACTTGTTGAATCTTTTATCATTTCTAAACTTGTGGTCGGACCTTAAAAATCGACGATAGCCTCGATAACATATTTTATTTGAGTCTTCAAGATGCTCAGAGTCAACATCATCGGCGCATACTGGACAAGCCTTATAGCCATGAATATTGCACCCAGATAGTGTTCCATATGCAGGTAAATCGTGGACCCCCCATATCAACATTGCTTTCATTGTAAAAGAGGTTTTAGTAAATGCATCCCACGTCGGTACACCATTTATCCAGAGCTCTTTAATTCATCTACAAGTGGTTCTAAAAACACATCGATGTGTTTGCCTGGTGATTTGGGCCCTGATATTAATAAAGTCAACAATGAGAACTCCTTTTTATGCACAAAGATGGTGGAAGATTTAAAGGTGCTACAATCACCGGCCAACAACTATAAGTGCTGCTTTGAGTTCCATGTGGGTTAAAGCCATCAATTGATATTACGAGCCGTAAATTTCTAGCCTCAGCAGCAAAATATGGCCAATTGACATTGACTGAATCCCATTGACCTGAGTCGCATGGATGTCTCATTAGATTCCATCGGTTTTTGCCTTCTTATGCCAAGTCATTGCATCTGCTATCCAAGGAATGCTAAAGAATCTCTTTAGCCTTGGGATCAACGGAAAATATTTCACAAATTTTGCTGGCTTTTTTGACATTTTTTTTACCTCAGAGTCATGCTCAAAGACAAGCTTATACCTGCTGACTCCACATTTGGGACACATATGATGATTGTCCTTCCATATAGGATGCAACCATTTCTGCATGCATGTATGGTTTCGCATTCCATTCCCAAGTCCTTGATCATGTTCTTCATTTGTGGATAATTTTTGGGAAGATTGCAGTTTTCTACAAATAAAGACTTTACCCAATCCAATATAGCAGTCACGCTATTCCAAGTCAAACTGTATCGTGTTTTCAAATTTGTAACTCGATAATAGTAGACAACATTGTCTTACCCTTAGGACAACCATTGTATAGAGGTTGTGTTGCCATCTCCTTATATTTTTTGTATTTTCTACTCTCATTCATCTCGGTCTCAACACCAACAGTTTGATCGCCTCCTACTCCACCTTCAAGTGTAATATTCATGTCTTCTAACTCGTGCTCATTCCTCCAATTGTTCATATTGAAAACATGATCAACAAGTTCCTCCATCATAGGCTGGTCAGCTTCTTTGATTGGGTCGGATTTTATTGTTGTAGACTTCTGGCCCATCGGATTTTCTCCATGTTGATCCCATAGCACATAGCTCTGATCAATACCATTTGACAACAAATGAAAGCTGATTAAATCAAGCTCTATGTGTCCCTTCGAGTTTCTACATCGAACACATGGGCATAAAAAACGGTCTTCTCCGTTAGCATTCTCCTTGACAAATTTCACAAATTGTTTGACACCTTCAATATATTCTAAGTCCCCCGTTTGCTCATCCATGACTTGTCCAAAGGCATTTTCTATACCAAAAAATTCTTTTTATAAGATAAATCTGTAGAAAATAAAAATAAATGAAGTAAATACTCAATAAAGTCATAGGAAAAAATATAAATTAAGGATCTCCAAGATGGACCTGAGAAATAAATTAAATTATTTGAAGACTTATAGAGATTAACTATTTATGCAAGCAAATCTAATTTTTTTTTGCAAATATGTGATACTTTTCAGTGGCGCAACATGTGCCTCATAAGTTTGCAAATGGACAAAGTACAGTTTATAGTATTAGCCGATACCGATTTGAGACAGCCAATACCAATACGGGGCATGTCCTAAAATAAAGAAGAAAAAGAAAGTTACTTCAAAATCAAAAGAAGAAAAAGAAGTTACTTCAAAATCAAAAGCTTCCATTACCTATACTTCATATATCACTTCTCAACAACTAAAGTCCCAAAATAAATCAAATAGTATCGCATAAGCTTCAATCAAATCGGAATGACCAAATTTCTCATGTATACTCCTTGTTTAGACCAACCTCCCTTCTCAAATCTTCTTCCTAACAGTTCTTAGCAACCTGATGCAACTCTCTAAGCCTGTCATAGTGCTAGTCAGGACCTAGTTCAACATGACAACATCCTCGAGCATTATAGGTTACGGTAATAAAAAACACACCTACATTTCACCTGTATGTTGTTGTTTTTCTTATTTCAGTCCAGGGGCTTTTCTTATTAACAACTATAGGACTTTAATTGACAACATATTGTGTCAACAAATAAATCCTTTGATTTTTCAGCTGGTCCCTGCACATATTCTTATGTTATAACTGGGCTCCCTATAATACGGGGACTTGTGAGGCTCAAGATTTACAATTTTACATAGCAATTACAGTCATGTGCTTTGTTATAACTCTTCTATAAACGAGTTTGATGCCTTTACTATACGATAAATATCAAAAGTTGTTCAAACATGACTTCAATCTTGTAGACATTCTCTTGTTCCAATATAACTTTATGAAAGATCATATATAACCGTTTCATCTTTAAAAAAATGCTGCAACTAGATTATGCAGCCTCTTTGTTTATGTAACAAGATAGAAATTTCCGTTTAAGATAAGGGCAAGTCCAAACAACCATTACAAGTTAGGCTAGCAATCAATTGGACTTGAAACTTATATCAGGAGTTGGCTTAAATTCGACATAAGTCTGACAAAACTTGGATGCTATTCTATATGTATGAAGTCTCATAAGTTTGACAAAACTTATATCAGGAGTTGGCTTATATTAGGACTTGAAACTTATATGATTCTTTTTATTACAACACTTGGATGCTATTCTATATGTATGAAGTCTTTTGATCGTGTTTCACGCCAACTCCTTTCATTTTTGCCATGAATACTTGTATGATGAGGAAACTTGTGTTTCCAAGTTATCATCACTATATATCACTCTAAGTCTGATAAAAAAATGTTTTGCTATATTAAGGTGCAATATGAGGAGGATATATGCCATCCTTTTTCGAATGTTGCGAAGGAATCCTCGGACTTCAAAAGGTCGAGGTAAGTTATGGATTGCATTATACCGATCCAAGGTTGTAATTGATAGTATAAATATGAAGATGTTAACTTTCCTGATAGCATCCAATACAAACATATTTTATTATCTTCGATAAATAGGGTAATACTGGTATCGACAGGTGCACTTACATCACAACAGTATAAATAGACATCACACTCATGCAAAAGTAGTCCAAAATAAAATTTGGTTGCATTTCTCTATCTAGTTTGATATTGACTAACGTTACAATATGCTCGATGTTCGAGGGGAATTTGCACATGATAGTAAACATCTAAAGGTTTTAATCCTATGGAGGTATGATCATAGGATGGAACTCAAGATATTTCAAACTAATTGGTGAATGGAAAGGTTCTTTTGTGATCTTAGTTTTATCAGATTGGTAGATCAAGTCCAGTTCACTATCTCATCAGTTTATGGTCCATGTCTTCGGTATCTCAGATCAGAACTCGGGAACTTGATTATGTTATATCTATTTTCCATGGTACTTGGTTAGTTTCCCATATTCGAAGTACAATCAGAAAGTTCTAATGGATTTTTTAGAAAGCAAAAAAATTGATGTTCCATTGACGGCTAGAAACTTTATGTTGTCCAACAAAAGAGACGATCCAATTCACAGATTCTTGTTTCTTCGAATAAGATGGTTAATTTTCGCTATCTGTGTTTGGGAGAATCAAAGTCACTTGGTGTCTAACTTTCTAAGATCTGTGTATATAGGAAGAATCAAAGTCACTTGGTAAAATGGGGGAAAACGAAAACAAAATTATACTACTTAAATATATATGGAAAAATTACGCATACATAGAGAGAGGCATGATGAAATTCAAAAATTAAAAAAAAAAGAAATAGAAAGAACAAACCCTTCCTTGATAGATGATGGCAAGCCCTCCAAACCCTTTTCAGCCCTGAGTTGCGAATCCTTCCTCGATGGCGATCTTCGAACCCTTCGTAGATAGAAATCTTAAAACCCTAGATGGCGACCTTAAATCCCTTCATATATGGAGATTTTACACAGGTTTGAAGCTCTGTGATTGGTGAGATCTTCAAACCCTTCCTCTAGCGATCGTAGGAGATTGAAATTGATTCGGAGCAGATTGAAATTGATTGATTCGGAGGAGATTGAAATTGATTCGGAGGGAGATTGAAATATTGGAGAGAAGAAAACTGGGGAAATATGAGGGGGAAAAGGTTTGGTTATATTGGAACATTTAGGTTCGGCTATATTTAGTAATTGCTTAAGATGCACATGGATGCAATCTCAACTTGGAACATATTTGGAACACTAAAAAGGTGTATTTTAATAAAATAAAATTATAAAAATAAAATAAAATATATTAGGAACGTTTTTTTGCTGCGGAACATATTTAATATGTTCCAAAACCTAGGAACAAAAAATAAGTGTTTCAGATTGAAAATATCTAGTGTTTCTATGTTTGCCATTTGGTGTAGTGATTAGCAGCAGTAGCAGTGATGACTGCTACTTGTAACAGTTAGTAGGAGGGGGATTAGCCCCTTTAGATGAGCTGCAGTAGCAGCAGTTAGTAGGGGGAGTGGGGCCCCATTGGACAGCCCATAGGCAGCCCAGAATCAGCCCATGGGTAGCTCTATTGGACATCCATGTAGGAGGCCAATTCAACCCCACTTAACAGCTTATAGGACAACCCCATTTCAGCCTTATGATTCACCCATTCATCCACCTAATTTGACAGTCCCTTTAGCCCTCTCTAGGTGTGAGCTATATGTTTATATGTGTGAGCCTATAGGTGAGCCTAGGTGTGAGCCTAAGTGTGGTGCTATATGTGACCATATGTGAGTGAGTGAGTGAGTATTGTGTGTGTGAGTGGTTAGCTAGCATGTTAGAATAATATAGGATAAGGTATGTTGGGATAACCAACATGTGTCATAAGATGAACTAGATGTCTAGGAAATCCATATTTCTTGGTAGGTAAACCCTAGATAGGATAGTATCTAGATATCCTAACGAGCCTAGGCTAGTATCTTGAGAATTAGCGGGGTTTCCTTTGTAATGGACAAGGTATCGGGAATACCTTGTAAAGGGTAAATATAGGTAATTGTCTATAGCTAAGGTAAGTGGTTAGGGTTTAAGATATGGTTAGGATTGGGTTCCCTTGGTTGGTAATGGTCAAAAATAGTGCTCCTAGACTAGTTTTGACTTCGGTTGACAATTTTGACCAAAAGTCAAAAAAGTCAACCGAGAGTCAAACTTAGCCTATAAGTGACTAGAATTGACCAAAACCAAATCAGAGTTGACCAGTTGACTGAAAGTCAATAGTTGGTCAACATTAGCCTAGTTTGACCTAGGGTTGACCCAGGGTTGACTCAGTATTGACCAGAGTTGACCAAAGTTAACTTTTTGACCAAAAGTCAACTATAAGTCAACCCTCGACCCAGATTGACCTAGTTTGACTTGGATTGACTTCCTGTGACCTTGTTTGACCTTGGTTGACCTAGTATGACCCAGTTTGACCCAGTGTGACTTAGTTTGACCTAGTTTTAACTTAGACTTGCATATCATGACTTAAATTAGTTTTTCTTTCACTGTTTGGACTCATGACATCTCATCTTTAGGTCTATGATTACTCTGAACATCTGTTCACCTTATCAGCTCAGGACCACAGGCGAGTACATTCACTGATAGTTTCATTGTCTTGATATCTGCTATATCCGATTCAGTTGTAGTGTCTTACTTGATTTCCAAATACGATAGTTCACAGACTAGTATATGTCGGATCCTATCATGAGATATTGTTCCCGGATTACTTGGTATATTGGTACACGACTCGACTTGTTACTTGTACTTGTATAGACATGGACTTGGGAGTGGGCTAGCCCCTGCTTTTGAGTCCCGTGTCATGACGTGTCATGTCTGGATCCTTTTACTATTCGGGGATGGGGAGTTATTAGTGGTTGCGTGATCAAATCTCTACTTATTCTTCACACTTGTATTTATCATTGTGCATAGCTATACCCTCGCTCACGACGGGTAAAGCCTGACCCCATTTGTTCATAGCTTTCCATGGTGGCCGGCCTTACTGCTCTGTTGTACACTTGTTCATAGCCGGTCAGATGGAAAGCCTGATCCTGATTCCCAAGTCGATCACATAACGTACTAATAATTCATGGCACCTTTTATATTTATTTATTAACATATATCCTACTCAGTTCTACCTTCAGTACTTTTCTTACCATGTTATGATATTCAGTACTCACATGTTCTACATCATCTTATGCTAAACCTTGATTGGAGGCTAAGTTCTGTTCTACATGATCTTATGCATGAATGATTACTTGGTTGACTGCTAGTCATAGATTGCCAGAATTAGATTAGCTTGTCCCGACACCTCTAGCCTCTTGATTAAATTTTGAAGACGAAATTCTTTTAAGGTGGGTAGAGTTACTCCGTTTTCCGTAATACGTATTTTCAGTATACGTATATGAATTTCTGACATTTGTCAGGTGGACCGTAATTAGACTTGTCGTGCTTAGCCTAGTCTTGATTTAATCTTAACTTAGTTTATTTTAATTTGGTTCGATTCAATTTGACTTGGCTTGGCTTGGTTTGTTTTGGTTTGAGATGGAGGGATTTTGTATAAAAATTAACTCCTTCTCTCCTTCATGATTTGCATTTACTTCTTTATCTTTTTCATTTACTCCTCCCACCTACCAAGCCCTAGGCAAGTAAATTACTTCATGATGGATCTCAAGTTTTATTTTCATTCTCTTCCTTACTTGATTCTAAGTCTCTTTAGAACTTGACATTTTTGGGTTTAATGGATGGATTCTTGTAGATCTAAGTTTGTAACTTTTTCAGTTTTCTTTGGTTTTGATCTCTGAAACTTAGTTATTTTTGAGATATAATGGTTCCATGTTGTAGGAAATTCAATTCTACATAATTTGTCTTTTAAACCGCTTGATTTCGACTTCGTATGAGAAAGTTATGCCATTTTCGTATTCATGGGTTCCCCACGCCTTTTGGTGCTGTCGGAACGATGAACAGTACCGCGTGCAACTTGTGCGCCGTGCGCCGTGCTTGCACGCAACGTGCGCCGTGGGCATTTTTGCTCGCGCACACAGCGCAACTTGCGGCGTGCGTATAATTTTCTGTCGCGCAACGTGCGCCGTGCTTGCGCGCAACGTGTGCCATAGACGGTTTTGCTCGCGCGTGCAGTACAACTTGTATGCCGTGCGCTGCACACGATTTTCTGTCCTACAACGTGCGCCGTGCTTGCGTACAACTTACGTCGTGTGCGGTTTTGTTCGCACGTGCAGCGCAACTTGCGCGCCGGCACCGTGGGCGATTTTCTGCAACGCCACGTGCGCCGTGCTGCTTGCAACGTGTGCCGTGGACAATTTTGCTCGCACACCAGTGCGCAAATCACTCCGAATGACTGTTTTATCCGTTTGAGCTATTTTGTAGCTAAAATCTTGAAAAACTCAAAACTAAAAGGTTGGCCCATTCCATGGTTACACCCGATTTTAATAAACATAAACTTAAGTCAATACACAAAATATACGAACTGCTGCTAATCATTTTAGGTCTTCTGAAATCAATATTAACAAGCGTACTACTACATCAGCAAAGCATGTAAATTATCATTCTGAAGCTTATTTTCATTAGAATCTAGTCCGAGTCATTTTATAAATTATGTATTTTATCTTTATTGAGTCTAGGATATAAATTGTAAGATCAACTGGATAATACTGGCTTAGGTTAATCATAGTCCACTTTCCTATACAGCCTACCTATCCATATTCACCTACCAAAAGTTTAATTCCATTCTGCAACAATATTTGACAAATTTTTAACATTTTACTGAGACAGAACTCAAACCGAGTTCGGTCTGAGTTCGGCCGAACTCTGATGAGTTTGGTCAGTTGAATTAATATTTGTTGCCTCCAAATCTGCATGTAAAGTTAATTTGCGAAATCTTTGCATCGAACTCTGCCCGAGTTCGGTCCTAGAAAACACCTATAAATAGAAGATAATTTCTCATTCCAACTCACTCAATCAATTTCATCTCTTTCTCTTCAGTGAGTGTTTTCATCTGATCAAAATTTTATATCACACCTACACTCCTCTTAGCCAAAAGCCAGTAATATCTATTTCGATCTAGAGTCTTTTGGTTCTTAAGAGTTGTAAAGAGGTTGTTCAAAGTACAGAAACTATATCTGTTGTGGAGCGATCGTGGCTTGTTGCCAAGCACGGTGTTGTAAAGTTGGTCGTGCACTTGTCACCAAGCACGGGTTGTAAGAGACTGCAAGCTTTCAATTAGCTTGTGCCTTAATGGATTACACGAGCAAGAGTACTCGAGAGGATTAGTTCTCTTAAAGGGATCTAGTATACATCGCTGTGCCACTGAGTTTGATCTCTATCTCTTGCTATATTTATTTACCGTCTCTTATTCACTGCCATGTTATCTGTTTAAAATGTTAAATTGGTGATTATTTTTGCGTATCGTACACACTATTACACCCCCTCTAGAGGTG
>JANAVB010041416.1:14145962-14163462 GCA_029216955.1 Iris pallida
AAAAAAAAAAACGACAAACCGACAAAATTGGGTTAAAACAACAAAAAATAATCAAAAAGTGAACAAAAATGACAAAAATTGGGTAAAACGACAAAAAATCTCTTGAACCGACAAAAATTGGTAAAAACGACAAAAAATGACAAAAAGCGATAAAAATGACAAAAAATAATCAAAAAGTGAAAGAAAAAAAAGACAAAAAATGGATAAAACGACAAAAAATCGCTTAAAACGACAAAAAAAATGGTAAAAACGAAAAAAATGACAAAAAAGCGATAAAAATGACAAAAAAAGAAAAAATGTTGAAAACTAATCACAAATTGATCAAAAAGAAGAAAAAAATTTAGACAATTTTTTTTTTTTGCCCGGGCAAAAAAAAAAATACCGACCTATTCTCAAGGATAGAATTCCCATGTTTTGTGGGTAAACTATTTACCCCGATATTTATAATTCCCGGAATAATTTTTTATAAGCCAAACAAACGTGGTATAGATTCCCATCTTAAATTTTTTTCCGGGAATAAAAAAAATACCGCGTACCAACGCCCCCTAAGGGATAATATGAAGGGGGGAAAATATCTTGTGCAGAAGAGAAACCTCAACTCTTGTGTCTGGCAGAGCATAGTAAACAAAGTTTAAGGTGATTATGAGTTGGAAAGGAGAGCACTTTAATTCTCATATAGAGAGAACAAATTTTCCTTCTCGGAGACTACTCTCCCAAACTCACTTACTGACATGTGGGCCAAGTGGCACACATCCGAGTAGGATCTTGCCCCTGACCCACATGTCAGTAAACCAGGAGCAGGTAACTACCGCTCGTGGCAAGTAGGAAAATTTCTCATAGGATAAATCCTAAAAAGGATTAAATATACGAAAATGATATTTTGCCCGTGGTTTGTAACCGCGGACGTGACCGCCCCGACGTGGCGGCTGGCCATCCCCCCCCCCCCCCCCCCCCCCCGTATCTCCGGGTCCCACCCGACCAGGGGCCAATGGCCGGCCGCCACGTCGCCGCATCACGCCCACGGTTACAAACCGTGGGCACGTAGCAGCTCCGTTAAATATATAACTTCTAAAGAGGAAAAGAACCAATACAAGGATATAAAAGCCTTAAGAGACTGCCTATACAGGACAAAAACATGCTTTTAAGCAATCCAATAAACGGAAAGCTACAGTACCGAGCATAGTTCGGAAGATTTTATACCCAATGGGACTTAGTTATAGTCTCAAAATATGCACAGCCTGTGGCCAAGATCTATTAGGTAGAGTCACATTCTAAGAAAAACTACCCATGTTACATGTACTACAATAAGCAGATGTGTCAAACACAAACAACTCAATGCCACAACTTGATAAAAATTGAATCATCTTAAGAGTGCATGAAAAGCATACCTAAGAGGTTCTAGTGTACTCTCACCCACATAAGCAACAGCTGCGAAATGCATAACGGCATCAAATGCTTATATTCAAATATTCGGTTAACCTGAAATTGGGTCAAGGAATAAAAACCAAAGCCATCTATAAGAAGAAGAAGAAGAAGAAAAATACTTGTATCTCAATATAATTTCCAAAGTCTACATGATCAGGATACAGCTTACAGCTTTTGGGTCTCCTAAATCAGCATAAATAAATTGGAGCCTTCCAGGTCCCGGAAATAGCTCCTGGAGAACCTTAACAGCGCCAATGTTTCCCCTAGAAAGATTATCCTGTAAAAGACATGGCATAAAGAATATTTATTGCAACAACAAAAACACAACACGTGTTGGTATGTATCATTAAGGGGGGAAAGAGAAAAGAAAGATGGGATACCACTATGGTTACTCGGTATGAGTCCTTAAGGAGTCGAAGAGCAGCATGTGATCCGATATAGCCAGCACCTCCTGTTACTAAGACATGTATTACCCCAGGTTCGTGGCGAGAAAACTGGAAGGAGCAGAAGTTCAAGAAAATGTTAAATTTCATAAAAATGAGAAGAACATAGATATTCAAGAACTCAAAAAAAAATGAGAGCTAAAGTGCAAGGCAATAGTCAAGCTAAAAAAATTAGGAGGGCCAACCCCCCCCCTTTTTTTCAACCCACCGGACACAAACATAGGGAGGATGTGAGGAGTCAGGGCTAGGTTGGCTCCCATTTGAAATGGCAAATGCCAAATGGTGCTCTCTCGAACATTTGACATTTAAGGCCAATCTGTATGGTGAAACTGGCAAATGAGGCAACCAAATGAGTTTCCCTTTGCCGTTTTGGCCACAATGCAGACTAAAGTAGCAAACGCCCTTTTCCAAACAGGAACCAAACTAGCCTTACAATTGTATGTTTCTTTTAAAGAAAAGATGATAAGCCACAAAATTTAGACGACCAACATTCAAAAGAAAGATGAACGAAATACCATGAGGGTTCAACTATAACTTCATTTGTGAAAATTCTAGGAGCAAGGCAACAAATCAGAAAGTACAAGAGGCATCCAGTGCCACATATACGTGCACAAAAAGCTAAACTAAGTACACAAAGAAATTTTATATGCTAGTGAAAATGCTAATCACAAAGAAAAGTGACATCAAACAGAAAATTAGTTGCATAAATAGAAATAAACATTTACCACGCTCGGTCCACTAAAAGCAGGGGACTGCCTCAGAATGACTATGCACAGGACTGTCAATAGAGCAGCCATAAGAATTTTCCCAAGAAAATGAGGTTTTCGCCTTGAATCTGAGTAATCCATTCCTGTAAGAGTTTAATGTTTCAGAACAACGAAGAGTAAAGATACAAAATAAAATAATAAGAGGTAAGAATATAACTACTTTTAGAAGTGTTGCATGTGTTCAGGAGACATAGTTATCAGAACCGAATTGTATCTCCTAAACAACAAGACAATTAGGTATTACAAAAAACTGCCTACATCGGAATATGTTCTTTTCCATAAGCAAGAAATGAATACCCTTAGGAGTTAGGACAACTATAGAACCAGAAGAAACCTTATCAAATGGACGGTGCACGAACTGATTTCTCCCAACTCTTTTTTCCAGAAAACTAGTAGTAGAACAATTATAGAATCTGGAAAGCATTCTCAAATAGGTCAAGAAGTATGGCTTCCAATAAGAAGTGTAGGCAAAACGAGTTCTACTTGAATAGGGCCATCAATTGAGGTATCTCCATCAAACACAATTTCTTTCTTCTTTTACTCTCGAAACCCCTGGGAAATAAAATTCGTGTCTATTGCGCTAAAGTTTCTACAAAAACAATTGCAGACTGGTGTTGGGCGGAGCTGATTGGCGCCATACCAAGCACGAATCTCAGTGAGCCAGGTGTGGGCACTAGATATAGCCAGGGGTGGAGCTACAGCAGGGCATGGTTGGGCTGTAGCCCGCCCCAATTTTTTTTTTTGTTTTTTTTGTTTTGAATTTTTTAAAATATTTTCTTAATTATGTTTTATTCTCTTGTTTGGATTATATTTTTCTAAAGTTTGGTACTTGAGGCTGCACGATACCCCCCCCCCCCCCCCCCCCCCCCCCCTAATTTTAGATGCTAGATCCGCCACCGGGTATAGCCGTGGGCACATATACAAAAAAAAGAATCCATCAAAATGTGGATGATATTGCACGAGGATGAAACCGCAGCTCTTCAATTGAGTAATCCGAAGACGAAACACAGAACAATCCGATTCTTAAGCTGCAACTCTTATTGGCATTTCCATAAATATATAGTTTCCAATAACCTAAGGAACAAAATACCGGAATAAAGAAATCGGCAATGACGCAAACCTGAAAATGGCCAAGATCTGCTTGCCCTAGGCAGACTTCTACTCCTATTAGAAGGTAGCATATGCGTTCGAGGTCGAAATTCTCCGTTCCAACCCGAAAGAAATCAAGCTATGGCCACCTCTATTTCAGGCGAACTGTCTCTACATCCAGAACAGACCAATAATGCTCATTCCTAGAACATAGAATTGAACATAAATATGATAACAACAAACTCAAAACTAGTCTACAACTCAAATTTTGAAACTGATAATTTGCGGAAGGAAATAAATTTCCCCTAAATATATAAATATTATAGGAACGAATACATGAAAGTATTTTGCATTGCATAATTTTAATCAAAAAAAAAAGAGAGAGAGAAAATTTTGATAATTGGCAGTTGAAGAATAGGGGAAAACGAAGCAAATAGTAAAGATCAAAACACAAAAGATTCAAAACTTTTTAATGGAAAATTGTATATATTCTAAGGGAGAAAAAAAAAAGTAACGCAAACCCAAAATTCCGCCGTCAAAACAAAACAAGAAAGATATCATAAGAGCCCAACTGCCCAGGACGAAGACGAGTATTATTAAAAAAACGCCAAATAGATCAAACAAATTTCTCCTTTTTATTTAAAAAACAGATCAAAAAGAAACGCCGATAAAGCAAATTTGCACCAAATTCTAAGTTTTGAAGACAACCCAGATCATAAAAAGGACCCCAAAAAAACCCCCACTTGTTTTTCGACAAATCAATGGCGGAACTATGAATCATTAGTAAGAAAGAAGAACACACCTGCAAATGACAACAGAGAAGAGAAGAGAGTTTTGGGAAGTTTTCGAGCGAGGGAGCCGTTGGGCTCCTTCTTAATAGTGAAGAGAGGGAGAGGGGAGAAAAAATAGGGAGGAGAGAGAAAGAGAGAACTAAAGGGCCCAAAACTAAATAAAAGAAGTTTTGATTTATTTTCTTTCCGTTTGGAATCAGGATCTCTGTAAGCTTTCTTTTTTCTCAAGTCTTCTCCTTGCATTAATTTGGTAGCTAAAAAAAAGACTATAATATTGTTAAAAATAAAATAGTAAAGATCAAAACACAAAAGATTCAATACTTTTTAAGGGGAAATTGTACATATTCTAAGGAGAAAAAAAAGTAACGCAAATCCAAAATTCCGCCGTCGAAAGAAAACAAGAAAGAGACAATAAGAGCCCAAGACGAAGACGAGTATTATAATATATAAAAAAAAACTAAATTGATCAAATAAATTTTTACTTTTTATTAAGGGTGCGTTTAATTGCAAGGTGGAAAATATTTGAAAAAAAATTAATTTTGTAGAATTATTTTTCTAGAAAAATAATTCCATGAAATTTTAAAAAATTTCTATGAAAAACTTAATTTGAGTATTTGATTGCCATTATTTCCCACGAAAAAAGTTATTTTTTATGGAAAATAATATTTTTCTATGGGTTGGACAAATTTTATTTTTTACCATTTTAGATGAAAATATGAAAAGTGATAGTTTTTGGAAAAATAATTTCATGAAAAATATAAGCTATCAAACACTATAATTGATGGAAAATTTGTGATGAAAATATTTTCCATGAAAAAAAAAAAGTCTAATCAAACGCGGCCGATAGAAGCAAATTTGCACCAAATTCTAAGTTTTGGAGAACCCGGAACTAAGAATCATTGAGTAAGAAAGAAAACACACCTGCAAGGAGGAGTTTTGGGAAGCTTTCGAGCGAGCGAGCCGTGGAGAGCAAAAATAGGGAGGAGAGAGAAAAACTAATATAAGAAGTTTGTTTTATTTTGTTTCCGTTTGGAATCAGGTTTTCTGTAAGCTTTTTTTTTTTCCTCTCAAGTCTTCTCTTTGCATTACCTTTGGTAGGTACAAAAATATATATAATATTATTAAAAAATAAATAAAAATATAAAAATATTTTAAATATTATTTGAACATGTTTTAATTACGATCTTTATAGATATATTTTTTAATTTTTGAATATATATTTAGTTAGATAATACAATATATCTATTTTAAATATAATTTAAATACTAAATATATTTTAGGATTTATTACATGTTTAAAATTTTAGATTTTATTTTATTTTTTAGCTACAACAAGAAGATACATACTCGGTAGCTATAATTTTTTAACTTTTTTATTAATTAATAGAGAATATACATATGATTTAAATGGCTTTAGCCGTTCATTACAAAGGCAAGTCATGTTCACTTGCGTCGCACATTAAAAAAATATATCATATGGTTAAAAAGTAAATATTTAAATTATTTTAAATTGTAATGTGAATATTGAATATATTTTAGGATTTGTAGTTAGAAAATTTTTAGAATTTTTTTCCTTAACTAGCCAGTTAAAAAGATTTAAATTTATTTAAAAATAAATAATGAAGGGTATAAATATTATTCATTTTTTAGACATTTTTGAACCACATTTTATTAGTAGAGATTAGTAGAGATAGGTAAAGATTCTCTCTCTCTCTCTCTCTCTTTATTTTCTCTTGTATGTTTTCTTTTCTAAAATTATATGCATTAATTAATTATGTAATATAATTAAAAAATGTATTATTAACTAGTTATTTTGGTAGGGTTGGATTGGGTCCCAAAACTAAATGTGGTCAAGAAATTTGCTAGAGTTAACCTACTGAATTAAGAAATGAATATAGTTATAAAGTTGTAATAATCTAATGCAGTCAGAGCCGGCCCAGGGGTGAATCTGACAAGCCCTTGGGCTTGGGCAACCCCCGGGCATGGGCAACCACCTGGGCTTAGGGCAATCCTTCTTAAAAAAAAAAAAAAAATTCCCTTCCATCCACATCGGCTCTGGACCTATTCCAATTTCTATATTCCCAGACGGCCGCACCTCTCCGCCAAATCGCCAAAAGTCCAATTTATAGCTTTCTTTTATCTGTCCTCATGCACTCGGAAGAAGCAAAGAAATCAATATATTCAGTATCAAAAAAAAATATTACTTTACTTTCGAATGCATAGTATCTAAGGAGCTGTCGTACAAAATAAAAAATAAGCCTTCTTTGGCGAAAGTCCAGTGGGTTCTTCCTGCTTCATACTTGGATATAGTTGGATGTTAAGAACAAATATTATGGAGGTTGGTGATAAAGTATTTCATTTTTAAATATTACGATTTTTTGACAAGTGAGTTGTTAGATGCTAGATTTTTTTTTTAGAGATTTGTTGACTTACCCCTCACTTGGTTTACCATATTTCAGGATGCACCCCATAGTTTGAAAAAATATATATATATAAAATGACCAGCCCTTGCCTTCTTCCTCTTTCCTCTCCCCCCTCCCACCCCATCCCCTCTCCGTCACCCCCCCCCCCCCCCCCCCCCGCTGCCGTTGCATGTCGCTGCTGCATGATGCTTGCTGCCGCGGCTGCGGGGGAGCGGGGACGCGGGGTAGTGGCAGAGAAGGGGGAGGAAAGTGAGCAAAGGCGGGGAGGGGGGAGCGGAGGCGGTGAGGGGGGCGGTAGCGGTGGCAGGGAGGAGGGGGGCCGGTGGCGGGGAGGGGGGAGCGGTGGCGAGGAGAGACATTTTGGTACAATTTTTTTTTTCCGGATTCCATCCAAAGTGGAGGGTACTGTATACAGGGCCGGACTTAGTAGGAGGTGTCACCCCCAGTTTTCAAGAACAGAGATATTTGTGTCATTTTTCATTTTTGAATATTTTGAAAATTATTTATTTATGATATTATTTTGGGGTTATTTGAGTCGGGTTCGAATTCCAACTCAATCCGATTTGTATCGGGGACCCGGGGTAGCTTTGACTCTAGTGGGACCCACACATTAGTTAAGCATGGCCCACATAATATTATTTTTAGTTAGTGGGTTAGACTAATTATTCATGGGTAGGTTTAGTTAGATTAGAGATTTAAATCATGACTAAAATAGCCTCGACCTAAACCCTTTTCCTAATATTAATCAATAGGATTAGTGGAGGGCTTTTTGGACTTTTAATAAAGGGGACACCTAAGCTCGTGTCACGACCCGCACCCTAGAGTTAGGGCACGAGAACGTAACAACGCCCAGCCTACGCCGCAGTGTCAGCGGTAGAACGCTGTCCTAGGTCTCAATGCATCTAACAGTATGAGACTAAACAGTTTATACTCCCCGAATGGGGGTGACATAGCAGAATGTAAACTCAATCACATCTAAGGTAGAGCATAAAGGAAGATAGATAAAACATGAAATCGAAAAAAGATACAACAGATAGAAGTCTAAGTGTCTAAGATACAAACTCAGAATACATCTCAAAACTCAAATACAGTAATCCATAAATACAACTTAAGATGACTGAAAATAAACTATAAGCAAAAACCCTAGCTATCTATGCAACCTCTACTGTCTTCTCTAGGCTAGCAGGCAACCTCCAGGCTATCTGTAAAATTTATCAACGGGTCCAGTCAGGACTGGAACGAGCACAGTACATCTCAACAGATCATAGCAGGTTAGAAAATATAATCATGCAGTAAAGTAAGATACAGGATCTGAAGGAAATACAGTATGTAAATAGAGAAAGAGAACAGTAATAGAAATATCTACTATACATAGAGAACTAACAGTTACTAGTGAGTCAGAGTAAAATATAAACTTGTGAATGGCATAGGAGATTCATGACTACAGCTAAGAGAGTGATTCATGACTACAGCTACTTGGATAATATTCACATGTCTATTTCTACTCCCCCATCCCCAATCAATACACAAGGATCTGTTCAAGTTATGTTAAGATTCGTGAAACTTCACATGGCTCATAAAATGAGTGATACGTGAAGGTGATTCATGATGGCTCTGTGAACATGAGAGTACATGTGTCACAAGCGATTCGTGAATCAGAGAAAGCATAGAGATACGTGATGATTCGTGAAACGCACAAAACATACAGTATCCGATGCTCCCGAGGGGGACAACATCTCATGAAAAGATCCATATAGTACCAATCCGTGTGACCAACGTGATAGTATCAAGTAAAGTAATTTAAAGCAGGAAAATAATTCTAAACAGGATATGAAATGATCAGAGAATGTACTCGCCTGATATCTGAATGTCCAAGGTAAAGATACTGTCCGAGGAGAGGTGTCTGGCTCCTAACTAGAACAGCACCAGTCACAACATGTCCAGAAGGGTAATATAAAGCACTACAATACATTCTACATGAATCTAGGTCAAACTAGGCCAAAGTCAACCCTTGGTCAACTCTGGTCAACTGCACTAGTCAAACTAGGTCAAACTAGGTCATGTCCTAATCCAGTAAGTCTTACTAGGCCTAACCAAGACTATCCTAGCAAGCACACATCAATACAAGGCTATACAAGCCAACATACACCCAACTCTATATAGCATGCAATTATTCAATACTCAAATAGGCAAGAATTCACATTGGATATACACTAGGTAATCTATTACTTTAAGCTATATATGTCTACACATATATACACATGCATATATTGGTATTCAACATTAGGTCTATAATCATGGCATTTTAAATGGTTATATAAACTTATATATTACAACACAATATGCTAACATATATATAATATACATACATAGCTAAGTTAACTATATTCATAAATACTTATTTAAGAGGCTATGTGTGTGTATGTGAACATGGCAAAGGGGCAAGTGAGGGTTAAATGGGCATACATAGTGTATACATATCAAAGAGTGTCAAAGTGTAAGTGAACAATGTGTCAAGTGTGATAGTGTCAATATAGTGTAAGGGGGTACATGAGATAATATAGGATTTGTGTTAACATAGAACATTACATCTCATTAACTTGTATATTGCATAAATTACATCTATTATTATATTACATTCATGCTTGCATTCATTCATCATTCATTTATTCTCTTGCACCACTATATGCACCATACATTACATACTATGGAATCTACATATTCATTACAAGCCATACTTATACATGCTTACATTAGATAGGATACTTACACCCCATACATCATTTATTTAACCATTTACTCATGCTTGCATTCTCTATTTAATTACATAATGTATATACATTAACATGGATTAAAATCAAATAGAACATTATATTACACACAAGGGTGCACAAAATGCATATACCGAATAGTAACTCCTACTAATAATCAATAATGTACCATCTCATCGTGAATTAAAATCTAGGATTAAAGTATGTTATAGATCTATGTGTTAGCTTTCCGAAACTTCAAACGGATCGCGTTTTCGTTTTCAGAAACTCCCGAAATCGCGAAAACACCGAGAACGCGTTTGTCTTTCGTACAGCTGACCCTCAAATAATTCTCCAGAAAGTTACAGAAAGAATTAGGCCTATTAATATATGTTTTTGGAAAGCTAACTTCAATACACTTCTTTTAAAAAAAATGGGAGATTAAACCGAGCTTTGAGCTAGAGGTTATGACATTTCTAAGTTAGGGCTGAAATTAAAAACGTGGATAAAAATCATGACGGATTTAGGTAGTTTGAGACAAAAGAACACAAGTATATAACATAATATATCAAGAACTCACTCTCTACACTAATATATATATATATGAGACACTATAGAACACATCTCTAATACAAAAATATGAGATTAAACATGTAATAATTCATTCATACATAACAACAACACATAGTGTGTCCAAATTTGGGATTTTCCTACATGGACACAACCACAACACAAAGGACACTCCTATGACCTCCAAATGGACACGAAATGGACACAAATGGAGATACAACCATGGGGGTCATTCCTATGGGTTCAAAATAGACCTATATGTATGAAAAAATGAAAAGGAGAAGGGATTTATACCTCCCGGTAGATCGAATCGAAGAAAAGCCTTCCCGGAGCGACACCGACACGTAGAGATTCCAAAAGGACACGAACGAGCTCCGAATCCTTCCAAACTTGGGTAGCTTCCTCCTTGGCTAGAATGGAGAAGAAAAAAAGAAGATTTGGTGGTGAAATAGAAGGATTTGGTGGAGAAATTGCTAGGGATTGCTCTCTAGGAATTTGGGGAAGAACAAGAGAGAGAGTGTGGATGAGAATAATGAAATGAACTTGAGCCTATCCTCTCCCAAAGTGGCTGGCCATATGGGGCTATTTGTCCTATTATGGTAAGGTCCAAAATGCCCCCACTAACCTATTCTATGAGTATTAGGAAAGGGCTAATTGGTTGGGGCTAAATTAGTCATTCTAAAGTCTCTAATCACACTAACCTTATCCATAATAATTAGTCTAACCTCTAACTAAATATTTCTATCATGTGGACTAAAATTAATATCATGTGGGCCATGCCTAACTAGTGTGTGGGTCCCACTAGAGTCAAACTATCCCCGGGTCCCTGTTTCAAGTCGGATTGAGTTGAAATTCGAACCCGACTCAAATAACCCCAAAACAATATCATAAATAATAAAATAATATCAAAATAATTCAAAGAGGTCAAATGCAAAAAATATCCTTAGGCCAAAAATGACATTAAAATATCATAATCACATGGTTAGGCTCTAGGTCAAACAGTCTCTAGGGTTTCACTAGCAAAACGTCAAAACCACAAGTCATTGATTTAAATAATTTTAAAATGATTTAAAATCACCAAAAATCATATCATGAATTAAATATCATTATTAAAATAATTATAAACACGAAATTTCAAAATTATCCTCATTTGGGAAACTGGGTGCTACAACTCTACCCACCTTAGAAAAATTTCGTCCTCGAAATTTAAGATCGATAGTACTCCTTCTAGAGCCTCTAACCTACCCAATATCTAAGGTAACACTTCCTAACACTGGAATAATAAACGAACATCTAAAAAGTGTCAATCTAGGAATACCTCCAATACTGCTCTGCTGTACGGCGGTAATGAAACTTCAATAGAATATGGACTGGAACCTATATCCAAGGGACTGGACCTATTTTAAAGTGGTCTTAACTAAGGATGAAAAGGAACCGATCATAGGCTATAGGTATGCTCAAACTATTATCTTCCTATTAACCATATATTAATACATTCTATTACCTTAGGAACGATGCATTACTAAGACATATAGGCCCCTATCTCTCATAACACATTTATACTCACCAAAAGACTAGTACATCCTATCAAGGCTGATACTATAATCTCTCCTAAATCTCCTAAGCTACATGTTTATAGACACACATTCCCACATTAAGGACTAACCCATATATATCTACAACTGATACTAATGGAGTGACGTCCCTATTTCCTAACAATCAAGGTCTAAAATAAATTTATCTAAATCATGCAATTTGAAGGAATAGTATACAAGGTCAGGGCATACCGTAGCAGTTGGAAGTCTCACCTAGGTACACTAATCATTCTAGGTCAAAACAGTACTATGGTATCAACACACAAACAATCTAGGGTGTCCTAATTGGGAAGGTAAGGGAACAACAATCATCAAGGTTGTAGGGCTGTTTACCATCCTATATGAAAATTGGTCATTAACAAGCAACTAAGAAATTGTTAAAAGGTTACTATTCCATAAAATGACAAAAATTGAAAATTTAGGCACAACAAATCACAAATAGATTTTTGTCTTGACACGATCTAAGTTGATCAATTTTGGGATAAAACGAGACTTGGGCAAGAAGGGAAATCAATAAAATCAAAGTATGAGCACGAGCATCCAATGATGGAGGTTCAGGTCATGATTAAATTTAATTCGACTGAGTACGAATACGAGGTTCATAGGCGATGAAAAGATTTCAAGAAGAATTGTCAAGGCTATCGCGAATGAGACTCTAGGGTCAAGTTTAACTATGTCTCCATTCTCGTAGATTGATACATGAAAAAATGAACCAAAGTGCAATAGGTTGATCAGACCATCATGTACCGGTTCTGATTAGACAATATGTTAGTGGGTGGCCACCCAATAAAATATGTTATGACCAAGCTCGAAAATAGATAAGCTTGCAAAACTAAGGCTAATTTAGCAGCACAAGATATAAGGGTGGTAATGATGAAAGGAATTATATAGTCCAAGTTTCTTAACCAACGGGTCAAGTAATCAGATGAGGTACAAGGTTAAGCATCTAAGGAAACAAGCAGAACACCATCACATGTCGGGTCGAAAGAATTGAGTCAAGGCTGGATTTCTAATTGAAATAAGAAGAAATTTAGTATAATGGTAGAGGTTATAGTTTAGCCAGTTGACCAGAAAATCATATCAAGAAAATAGAGTACAAGAAGACGGGTTTTAGTGGGACATGATATACCTACACGAAGGTGAGCTCGTCTAGGTCTTGCATATAAGATTTGTTGGAGGGTAACATCTAGTATTACATTCCGAATATCAAAGTCACGATAAGGAACGTCAAGGATCTCAATTAGAAAGTGGGAGTTCAAGAGGTGGTAATTAATGCACAAAAATAATGAAGATCGAGTTAGTCATCTGATAACCAGTTACGTCTTCTCTGAGCTACATAATTTACGTCACTTCCTTAGCCTTCCCCATGCAAAAGATACGAAGATTCAAGGGTTTCGAAGTGCATCTGGTAGGGACGACAAGATATGGGTAATTAATGTAATAAGAGAGAATTTAAGATAAGAGGTAAATAAGAATGCAAGGGAATAATGGCGAGAAAGAATAATGAAGATATGTTCCTTCTCATCGGTTCAAACGAGAGGAACCCATCAAGCTTAAATTCAATAGCAAGGAATGAGGGTGAATCCAAACAAGAGAAAAGGAATTCCAATTGAAGTTCAAAATGAGTTTCTCAGGGGTCGTCCCAGAAATCTCTCAAAGAATCCTAAGTGTGATTGAGTACCTTAGATTTGAAAATATAATCTAAATACAAAATTAAATCAACAACTACAAAATTTTATCAAAATCATCAACTAATACCAGGATTCAAAGTTCTACAATGAATCCACAAAATCAAATTCAAATCAAGGAAAAAGGTGAATCAAAACAAGGAAAAAGAGTTTAAATCGGAATTCAAAATAAGATTCTCAAGGGTCATTCCAGAAATCTCTCAAGGAATCCTAACAGTGATTGAGTATCCTCTCATCCTAACATCTTAATTTATATATCCTATAGCAGGCTCGTAGTAGTACAACTAAGTCGTTGCGCTACTACGAAATCGCACTAATATGAATCTCGACCTGCATGGGCCACCACTAAAAAGTGTCACGACCCACACCCTAGAGTTAGGGCATGAGAACGTAACAACGCCCAGCCTACGCCGCAGTGTCGACGGTAGAACGCTGTCCTAGGTTTCAATGCATCTAACAGTATGAGACTAAACAGTTTATACTCCCCGAATGGGGGTGACATAGCAGAATGTAAACTCAATCACATCTAAGGTAGAGCATAAAGGAAGATAGATAAAACATGAAATCGAAAAGAGATACAACAGATAGAAGTCTAAGTGTCTAAGATACAAACTCAGAATACATCTCAAAACTCAAATACAGTAATCCATAAATACAACTCAAGATGACTGAAAATAAACTATAAGCAAAAACCCTAGCTATCTATGCAACCTCTACTGTCTCCTCTAGGCTAGCAGGCAACCTCCAGGCTATCTGAAAAATTTATCAACGGATCCAGTCAGGACTGGAGCGAGCACAGTACATCTCAACAGATCATAGCAGGTTAGAAAATATAATCATACAGTAAAGTAAGATACAGGATCTAAGGAAATACAGTATGTAAACAGAGAGAACTGTAATAGAAATATCTACTATACATAGAGAACTAACAGTGACTAGTGAGTCAGAGTAAGATATAAACATGTGAATGGCATAGAAGATTCATGACTATAGCTAAGAGAGTGATTCATGACTACAGCTACTTGGATAATATTTACATGTCTATTTCTACTCCCCCATCCCCAATCAATACACAAGGATCTGTTCAAGTTATGTTAAGATTCGTGAAATTTCACATGGCTCATAAAATGAGTGATACGTGAAGGTGATTCATGATGGCTCTGTGAACATGAGAGTACATATGTCATAAGCGATTCGTGAATCAGAGAAAGCATAGAGATACGTGATGATTCGTGAAACGCACAAAACATACAGTATCCGATGCTCCCGAGGGGGATAACATCTCATGAAAAGATCCATATAGTACCAATCCATGTGACCAACGTGACAGTATCAAGTAAAGTAATTTAAAGCAGGAAAATAATTCTAAACAGGATATGAAATGATCAGAGAATGTACTCGCCTGATATCTGAATGTCCAAGGTAAAGATACTGTCCGAGGAGAGGTGTCTGGCTCCTAATTAGAACAGCACCAGTCACAACATATCCAGAAGGGTAATATAAAGCACTACAATGCATTCTACATGAACCTAGGTCAAACTAGGCCAAAGTCAACCCTTGGTCAACTGTACTAGTCAAACTAGGTCAAACTAGGTCATGTCCTAACCCAGTAAGTCTTACTAGGCCTAACCAAGACTATCCTAGCAAGCACACATCAATACAAGGCTATACAAGCCAACATATACCCAACTCTATATAGCATGCAATTATTCAATACTCAAATAGGCAAGAATTCACATTGGATATACACTAGGTAATCTATTACTTTAAGCTATATATGTCTACACATATATACACATGCATATATTGGTATTCAACATTAGGTCTATAATCATGGCATTTTAAATGGTTATATAAACTTATATATTACAACACAATATGCTAACATATATATAATATACATACATAGCTAAGTTAACTATATTCATAAATACTTATTTAAGAGGCTATGTGTGTGTATGTGAACATGGCAAAGGGGCAAGTGAGGGTTAAATGGGCATACATAGTGTATACATATCAAAGAGTGTCAAAGTGTAAGTGAACAATATGTCAAGTGTGATAGTGTCAACATAGTGTAAGGGGGTACATGAGGTAATATAGGATTTGTGTTAACATAGAACATTACATCTCATTAACTTGTATATTGCATACATTACATCTATTATTACATTACATTCATGCTTGCATTCATTCATCATTCATTTATTCTCTTGCACCACTATATGCACCATACATTACATACTATGGAACCTACATATTCATTACAAGCCATACTTATACATGCTTACATTAGATAGGATACTTACACCTCATACATCATTTATTTAACCATTTACTCATGCTTGCATTCTCTATTTAATTACATAATGTATATACATTAACATGGATTAAAATCAAATAGAATATTATATTACACACAATGGTGCACAAAATGCATATGTCGAATAGTAACTCCTACTAATAATCAATACTGTACCATCTCAGCATGAATTAAAATCTAGGATTAAAGTATGTTATAGATCTATGTGTTAGCTTTCCGAAACTTCAAACGGATCGCATTTTCGTTTTCGGAAACTCCCGAAATCGCAAAAACACCGAGAACGTGTTTGTCTTTCGTACAGCTGACACTCAAATAATTCTCCAGAAAGTTACATAAAGAATTAGGCCTATTAATATATGTTTTTGGAAAGCTAACTTCAATACACTTCTTTTAAAAAAATGGGAGATTAAACCGAGCTTTGAGCTAGAAGTTATGATATTTCTAAGTTAGGGCTGAAATTAAAAACGTGGATAAAAATCATGACGGATTTAGGTAGTTTGAGACAAAAGAACACAAGTATATAACATAATATATCAAGAACTCACTCTCTACACTAATATATATATATAAGATACTATAGAACACATCTCCAATACAAAAATATGAGATTAAACATGTAATAATTCATTCATACATAACAACAACACATAGTGTGTCCAAATTTAGGATTTTCCCACATGGACACAACCACAACACAAAGGACACTCCTATGACCTCCAAATGGACACGAAATGGACACAAATGGAGATACAACCATGTGGGTCATTCCTATGGGTTCAAAATAGACCTATATGCATGAGAAAATGAAAAAGAGAAGGAATTTATACATCCCGGTAGATCGAATCGAAGAAAAGCCTTCCCGGAGCGACACCGACACGTAGAGATTCCAAAAGGACACGAACGAGCTCCGAATCCTTCCAAACTTGGGTAGCTTCCTCCTTGGCTAGAATGGAGAAGGAAAAAAGAAGATTTGGTGGTGAAATAGAAGGATTTGGTAGAGAAATTGCTAGGGATTGCTCTCTAGGAATTTGGGGAAGAACAAGAGAGAGAGTGTGGATGAGAATAATGAAATGAACTTGAGCCTATCCTCTCCCAAAGTGGCTGGCCATATGGGACTATTTGTCCTATTATGGTAAGGTCCAAAATGCCCCCACTAACCTATTCTATGAGTATTAGGAAAGGGCTAATTGGTTGGGGCTAAATTAGTCATTCTAAAGTCTCTAATCACACTAACCTTATCCATAATAATTAGTCTAACCTCTAACTAAAATATTTCTATCATGTGGACTAAAATTAATATCATGTGGGCCAGGCCTAACTAGTGTGTGGGTCCCACTAGAGTCAAACTATCTCCGGGTCCCTGTTTCAAGTCGGATTGAGTTGAAATTCGAACCCGACTCAAATAACCCCAAAACAATATCATAAATAATAAAATAATATCAAAATAATTCAAAGAGGTCAAATGCAAAAAATATCCTTAGGCCAAAAATGACATTAAAATATCATAATCACATGGTTAGGCTCTAGGTCAAACAGTCTCTAGGGTTTCACTAGCAAAACGTCAAAACCACAAGTCATTGATTTAAATAATTTTAAAATGATTTAAAATCACCAAAAATTATATCATGAATTAAATATCA